>JAJJXM010000064.1:0-326993 GCA_024516155.1 Pyronema omphalodes
CCCAGAAAACCCAGAAGAAGGCGCACACAGTGGCATCCTTTCAGCTAAAAGAGCTCGGAGAACATATCGAACAAGAACCGACCGGATCGGCAAGCCCAGTGACCCCCGAACAACCATCCAGACCCCAGACCCCCGAATCACCCGAACTCCCCCATACCTCTACCGACGACCCTGCGGAAATGGCGACCCCGGCAGGATTGGGACTTGTCACTCCGGTCACTATGACCCAGGAGCAGTTGAACCAGATCCTCATTCAACTCCATCGCCCCACGACAAACAGTAACCCCAAGGTGGAAGACCCGGAGCTGTACTACGGTGAACGGACCAAGCTGAGGGCATTCCTGACGCAATGTGAACTGAAGTTCAATTGTGAAGGGAATAGATTCGACACCGAACAGAAAAAGGTGAACTATGCGAGCTCCGCTGTGTAGAGGTAACGCTTGGGCATGGATCGAGCCGTCCATCAAGGAGGGGAAAAGCGTATACACGACCTGGGAGGCCTTTAAGACTGCTGTCAGTAGGGCTTTCGGGGAAGCCGACTCAAAAGAAGTAGCAAGAAGAAAGTTCAAGATGATCAGGCAGGGCGCGCGATCCGCCGCTGCATACTGGGCCGAATTTCAAAGGATCAAATCCGATTTAAGATAATGACGAGACCTACATCGATCAATTCAGTGATGGACTAAACACAGACGTCCAACGACAGTTGGCACTCCTTGATGAACGACCAACGGATCTCACGGAGTTCGCCAACAAGGCCATAGCGTTAGACAACCGACTATTCAACTTCCGAACCCTGAGGACTCGGTATGAACCTCAATTCTATCACCACCCCCATCTTAAGGGGCAGGGACACGAATCTCGACTCTGACCCCGAACCAATGGAATTAGATTCCACTCGTCGACCGAAACCAAGGGATAGGACGGAGGAGGATAGGCGGAAGCGGAATAACGAATGTTTTAACTGTGGGAAGGTGGGACACTACGCTGCGAAGTGCCCAAGTAAGAAATTATTCAGAGCAGCGGAAACTACATTGGTAGAGGAGGGACTCGGTGAGACGTCGGGAAAAGAGAACCCCCAGGAATAAAAGGAAAAGGTGGATTCCTGGGGCAACTGTCGCCCACCAGTTCAACCACGGCAGGACCGGCGGATAGAATCTCGAGTGTAGGACCATACGGAAGAAACGAAAAAATTATCCTGCGAGTAAAGTTAATCGGACGAAATAAGAAAGAATACCAAACAACGGCCATGATCGACTGCGGGGCCACGGAGAATTTTATAGATCGAAAATATGTGAGACAGCAGGGATTGCCCTGCGCGAAAAAATTAACCCCACGAAAGGTTCTCGCTGTAGACGGACGGGAATTGGATGGGGGACCAGTAACCCACGATGCCATGGTGACCATGGTGATCAACGACCATAGGGAAGACATCAAGCTCCACTGTATTACCATTGGCAACGCACCCATTATCCTGGGACTGCCTTGGTTGCGGAAACACAATCCCAGCATCGACTGGAAGGAAGGAAGGATTGTCTTCAACTCCGAGAAATGCGGAAAGAACTGCCTTCCTACCTCGCCCCATGCCACGACCGTATCGGAACGGGGGGCAGAAAAAGAATATAATCAACGGATACATGAGGAAGCGGAGCACGCCTATGGTATGGAAGGAACCGAAGGAGATGCTTCAGACGGATGAGGAAGATGAGCTTCGCATCCAAGAGATCTGGGGAGAAAGTATAGAAGAAGATGACGAAGGAGAAGAGTGGAAGAGTCGGAGGACGAGGATATGGAAAGCGTACAGGGATCTAGGCGCGCGGAATCCACCGAGGCCGATCCCGACTCGTCTCAGTGCGCTTCGCGGCAACCCCCGCAAGCGCCAGCCAACCAGAAGGAACCGGGGAACTGGGAAACCGCTCCCGCCAAATCAACCGCTACTGCACCAACCAACCAGGAAGAACCGGGGAACTGGGAAACCGCTCCCGCCAAATCAATTGCCACTTCCGGTGAATTGAACTCGCGAGTACCATAAGTCGAGCGGGAAGAGCAAGCCTGACTCCCTGGAAGAAATAATACCACCGGAATATGCAGATTAACCTCTCCGTATTCAGGGAAAAGAGGCGGTAGGGTTACCTCCGCACCGACATCATGACCACCGGATTTCCCTTGATGGACGGAAAGGTTCCGCCGTTCGAACCCCTGCGAGCCCTCGATGAAGAACGTCTGCGAGTACTGAGGGATTACTTGGAGAGAATGAAAAGAGGGGTTTGGGTCCGACGGTCGACGTCTCCAGCGGGAGCCCCCATCCATTTCGTTAAGAAAAAGGATGGTACTTTACGGTTATCGTCGACTACCGACGACTCAACGAAATCACAATCAAGGATCGCACCCCCACTCCCGCTGATAGGGGAGCGTTGGATAGACTTTCCAACGCCAAGATCTATACCAAATTAGATGTGCGAGATGCATACCATAACCCCTCCGAATAGCCACAGGAGATGAATGGAAAACTGCGTTCCGTACCAAGTACGGTCTATACGAGTATTTGTGTGATGCCATTTGGTTTGACAAATGCCTCCAGCTTCATTTCAAACGATGGATGAACGAAGTTTTGAGTGATTACCTCGACATCTTTTGCATCGCCTATCTCGACGACATATTGATCTACTCAGATAATATGGAGGAACATCGAAAGCACGTCCGCATGGTCTTGGAGAGGTTAAGGGACGTAGGACTCCACCCTGAAACCCTCGAAATGTGAATTCATCCACACGAAAAAGACGGAATAACCTGGGATACATCATCTCCCCACAGGGTTGCAGATGGACCCCGAGAAAATTAGGGCGGTTAAGGAATGGAAGGAACCGGTAAATGTGAAGGGAGTCCAGAGTTTCCTTGGGTTCGCCAATTTCTAACCGTCGATTCATCCGGGATTTCAGCAAGATCACACACGCCATTGACACGATTGACGAAGAAACAGGTACCCTGGGAGTGGAATGACGAGACACAACGGGCCTTGAGCAACTCAAAACGGCAATGATATCCCAACCGATCCTGCAACATTTCGAACCCGGATCGGCCGCATCACCCTGGAAACAGACGCCTCAGACTATGCCATCGGGGCAGTCTGCTCACAACCCGACGACTCCAACGTACTGCACCCCCTTGCCTATTTTTCAAGAAAATTAAAAGAAGCGGAGCTCAATTACGACATCCACGATAAGGAGCTCCTCGCAATAGTGGAAGCCTTGGACAAATGGTCGACATACTGCAAATCAACAAAACACAGTATCCGGATACTGTCAGACCATAAGAATCTAGAGTATTGGCAAACGAAGAGGGATCTCAACCTCCGACAGGCCCGATGGGCGGAACAACTGGCCAACTATGACTTCACGATCACGTATCGTCCGGGGAAGTTGGCAGGAAAACCCGACATATTGTCCCGAGAGTCAGGAGACTCTCCCTGGGAAGGGGAGATGAAGCACCGGCAGAACCGAAGCCGAGTCCTCCTTCCCCAGGAAGTCTTTCATGTGAACGGGACACAGTTGATAAGACTCACCCCGGACACCCCCCTCATTACCAAAATTCGGGAAAAAACGAAGACCGATACAGAACTCCAGGAGGTAATCCGCAAACTTCGGGAAGGGATAACCCGAGACAATAGGGTCCCCTTGGGGTTATGCGAGGAAAAGGATGGGTTACTCCTATACGAGGGATTGATATGGGTCCCGGACGACGACGACCTGAGGTTACAAATTTTACGACAACATCACGACTCCCAGGCCGCGGGGCATCCGGGAAGGGCAAGGACATTGGAGTTGGTCAGCCGAAATTTTTATTGGCCACAACAACGGCAGTATGTGACTCGATATATCGACTACTGTGATACCTGTAAACGTATCAAGCCCATTAAGCACGCCCCCTTCGGTCTCTTACGACCGTGACAGATTCCAGAAAGACCATGGGAATCCATCTCCATGGATTTTATCACGGGTCTTCCGGAGGATGGGGGAATGAATGCGATATGGGTGATTGTGGACCGCTTGACGAAGATGGCACACTTCGTAGCATGTAGGATACTATGGGACCCAGGGAACTTGCGGACGCGTTCCTCACACATGTGGTACGGGCCCATGGACTCCCCAGCAGCATCATCTCGGACCGGGGGTCCCTATTCACCTCTCAGTTCTGGAAGAGGGTTATGGAGGCAATGGGGACGACGAGGAACCTGAGTACGGCGTTTCACCCAGAGTCCGACGGACAGACAGAGAGGGTCAATGCGATCCTCGAACAATACCTCAGGGCGTATTGTAACTATCAACAGGACAATTGGAACCAACTCCTTCCTATGGCGGAGTTCTGCTACAACAATTCCCGCTCAGGAACGACCAAGGTGTCCCCCTTCTTTGCAAATTACGGATATCATCCCCGTTTTACCCAGCCGCTGGGTGAAGTCGCGGAAGGAAACCCCGAGGTCTCCAAATATGTTGGCGCCCTCAACCGACTTCACGAGGATCTGAGGGCGGAGGTCCACTATGCCCAGACGGCTCATGCAGAACAGGCGAACCGGCATCGACACCCGGATCCGGTCCTTCGAGTGGGACATCGGGTCTGGCTGAAGAGGAAGAATGTGAAAACCCACCCGACCCTCCAACAAGCTCGATTACAAGCTATTGGGGCCCTACACTATCTTGTCTAAGGTAGGGTCGCGAGCTTATAAGCTGGACCTCCCCCCAAACGCAAAAATCCATCCAGTATTTCACATCTCCCTTCTAGAACCGTCTCAACCTACTTCGACAACCATCCCAGGCCATATTCAGCCCCCTCCGCTACCGATTGTCCTCGACGACGAGGAAGAGTGGGAAGTTGAGGAAATAGTGGATTCTCGACGCCACCGGGGTCAGATACAATATCGAGTTAAGTGGACTGGTTTCCACGACCCCGATACGACCTGGTACCCCCGCCGACAATTTCCAAAACTCCCCCGACGCCATCACCCAATTCCACCGCAGGTACCCGAATAAACCTGCTCCACAGCTGTAATGGACGATAGAACGAACTCCGAGGACCCCCCGTCCTCTTTGGGCTGGTACCGAACCCCTACTCCCCCGGCAGAAAAGAAATCCCCCCACCGCACGATCCCGCACGCAGAACTACATTGGTCGTTCTGCAACAACGACTCCTGCTCCATTCACCTCCAATCGAAATTAAACAACAATCATTTCCCAGCGGTGGCGCAAGCAATTGCGGCACGCATAGGAAAATCATGTAGCTGCGGGCAGCTACATGACCCCGAGTTAGAATGGGTGATCCGACACCGGAGGATGGACCCGCAAAGGCCTGCAAGGCATGGCAGAAAGGGAAGAGACTCTGCAATGTGTGTAAATTCCTGGTCAACAAGGACGGACACGACCAGAGATGCGGTATCAGAGGATGGAAACCCCCCACGGAGACCCCGGCAACGATACCACCCGCCAAGAACGAGCCCGGGACAGGAAAGGAGCCTCCCGTCCCTACGGAAAACCAGGAAAACGAACCACCCCGTCCCCGCGAACTGGAATCGGAGGACTCGACCATCCCTACGATCCGACACCAACTCCCAGTGATTATGATGACGGGACCCTCGGACCACGAGAGGGTGGCAATCAACCTGTCTTTCTATCAGACAGCGGAGCCGGAACAGCGTCTCCCCACCGTCGACCTGACATCCGCCCCTTGTTCGGATCCCCCGGAGCCCCCCGCCTCAGGGCACCAACAAGATCAAATACCCCCGTTCTCCTCAGGGCACCAACAAGAACAAATAACGGCGCCCCCCTTAGGACACCAACAAGAGCAAATACCGCCTTATGTCCTCGAGGACATCACCCAGGACGTCGTACGTCGCCGACGTCGGGGAAGGCAGTATCGGGGACGGTCCCCAATCCGGAGGCCCGCATTGAGGACTGCCAGCGGCCTCGCCGGAGTCTCGGCCTGGAGGGGGGGGCTTATGTCACAACGCTCCCGTGACATGCTCCTGGCCTCCGCCGTCACCACCGCAGGGCTATGGGTGATCGTCATCACCCTAGCAACCTGCTACGCTGTCATGAAGTGAAGGGATAGGGTTAGGGCAAGGGGCTGGGCCCCTTGCCGAGGATTTTCATATGTTCGGAGTTATTTCTTATTTGGATTTCTTTTAGGTATCACGGCGGCTAGGAAAATGTTGGAATCTTTTACTTCTCTCTTTTGGTATGTACTCTTTCTTTACTATTTGGAATTACGGCGGTTAGCCAGGAAGTTATCTCTTTCGGTATGTACTCTTTCTTTGCTATTTGGAATCACGGCGGTTAGCCGGTAGTTATCTCTTTTGGTATGTACTCTTTCCTTGTTATTATTATTATTTGGAATTACGGCGTTTAGTTATCTTGCTTTCTTATTTGGAATTACGGCGGTTGGCAAATGTTGGGGAATGTTGGTCATGTATGTAGTTATCACGGCGGTTAGCTTGATTTTGATTTGATTTGATTTTAATCATACACCGATCGAGGCCTCTAAGGCCTATGCGGGAGCTAAATATCCGTTTTTCCTGTCCTCGCGGTTTAAACCGCCTAACGAGGCAACCCAATCTCCTTGTCCCCAGTCTCCCCAGTTAGAAAAATAGATGTACGCAAAAGCAAAACAACCGCAAAAAACACAAATAAACAAAAAACACTCTCGTACACAGTCTAGACAACCCCGTACAGAAACTCATACGTGACACCAAACTTGAGCCCAGCAATAACCGCCTTGCCGTACAACCATTAAAAGAATTCAAAGAAAAGAAAAACAACCCCGCAATTCCGTGAATTTCCATCTCCAGGCCCACCAACCCCAGCCTATTCGAAGCGCCTGCCAATCTCCGTGGCTGCTAAATACTCCAACAACACCTTCGTATAGCGATCATCGCTAAACAGATCCACCGCTTTGAGCCTTGCTCGTGGTCTCCAGCTCCTGCCCTTAATGGCATCCACCTCTTTCTTTAGCACCGCGTACTCACGCCTCCAGCGGTGGCACTCTCCGAACAGGTGTCCCCGGGTTTGGCGGACATTAGACGTGCACCACCAGCAAACGTCGGATTCTTTCTTTTTCACTCGAACGAGGTGGGTGCCGATAAGGGCATGTCCGGACGCAAGTTGGAGGAATACTGCGGAGCGGCGCTTAGGGAGAGAGCGGAGGGAGTCGCGCAAGCCCCATGTTTTGCGGGGACGGAAAGAACGGCTGTCTTTGGCTCGTTGTGATATCCATCGCTTGGTAATGTCGCGGCGGGTTTCGGTGGCTACGCGGTTGAGGTGGGCGAGTGATACCTCATGAGGGACCAAGCACTCGGGGGCGTCGCACCTCATCAGGGGCAGGGCAGTACATCGGTGGCGGGTACCCAACTTTGCTGCGGCGTCAGCTGCTTCGTTCTCTGCGATCCCGCAGTGGCCTGGGACCCAGTGGAATTCGACGGAGATGTCGCTGTTCCGGCGTAGCCAGCGGACCTCGTCGGCGATCAGCCGAGTGACGGACTGTCCTGGGCCTGGTTCGTCGGACTCCAGACGTCGGAGGGCTGCTTGGGCATCCGAAAAGATGGTGACGAGCGGGGGGGGTTTAAGGATGACCCTGTCGAGGAAGCGGTTGTCCCAGAGCTCTTTGAGGGCACGGTACATTGCGAACAACTCGGCGTCGAACACCTCGGTGTGACGGCCTAGGTAGTGGTGAGAGCTTGTAAGCACACCGTCGACATATCTCACGAGGCCCGATCCGGTGTGGTCCTCCATGCGGGACCCATCTGTCCAAATGCATATGGAGTTGAGGGTCCTCCAGTTTTTGGCGTAGGCTTCCGCTTCCGCTCGGGGGGGCGATGGTGACGTTGCACCATTGACGATGGGGGTCGACGTGGTGGACAGGCTCAGCGGACGCAAAACCAGAACGGGTCACTGCGCGCTGAGTGAGGTTGCGGATGACCATGGCTGTCGGTGTGGGGCGATTGGGGTCGGTGCTGACCGGCGGGAGCGGTCGAGTGATGAGTCGTGACCGGAATCGTGCCTCCCGACCTCGAACAATGGCTTCTGCTGGGCGAGTGGCTCCTTCAGCGAGAAGGAAGGCAAGAGGAGTCGTGCGCAGGCACCCCGTAATGGCGCGGGCCTGTTTGTTGAGCAGGAGTTGGAGGCGAGAGAACCTGCCGGCGTCACGGGTGGGAAGTCGACGAGCAGCGTGAATTTCTGCTCCGTAAGTGGCCACGGATTGAACGACTGCTTGTTGGATGTTTGCAGTGCTGCCCGGGGGTAGACCCTGGGAGCGGCAGAGGCGAGCGAGGCGGGCGTGTTGCTGACGGGCGCGGGTGAGCCACTTCTGGTGGTGGTGGTTCAGGGTGAGCTTGGGGTCCAGCCAGAACCCGAGCCAGCGAACGGCGGAGTCGTTGAACGGCACATTGTGGATGACGCCGTCGTAGTGAATATCAACGGTCAGCGAGTCGGGGTTTGGGTTACCTCGTCGACGGGAGAATAAGATGGCCTCTGTTTTGTCGGTCTCGAATCGAACGGCGTTGCGACGGGCCCACAGCAGGCTTAGCTGGGCGCACCGGGCGAGAGTGGAGGCGATTTCTGCTGCGTCGTTGCCCTCTGCAATCCAGGTGACGTCGTCCACGAAGGACAGTCCCACCGTGCGTGGTAGCTCTGACTCGATCTTGTTAGCAAGATCGGCGATATATATCAGGAAAAGGACGGGGGAAACAGGGGAGCCTTGTGGAAGCCCCGTGTTTGTGTCCATTGCCGGTCCTGAGTCTCCTCCAATCGAGATTTCCACCTTGCGGTCCTCCAAGAAGCTCGCAACCCACCGAACGAGATCTCCGTCTATGTGATACCGCCGCATCTTTTCAACCAAGCAGTAAGGATTAACCGTCGGGAAAGCACCTTTGATGTCCATCATCAGGGCTCCTGCGATTTTTCTCCTTTCCCATGCTCCCTCCACCGCTTCTATCAGCACCGCCGCCGCGTCTACTGCCGACCTTCCTCTTCTGCCTCCAAACTGTCCCACATGAAAAGCCCCCTTTTTCTCCGCCTCTTCTGCGATCATCATCGCCGCTACCTTTTCAACCAATTTCCCCATGCAGCTCAAGAGGGAGATCACCCGGAAGCTTTTGGCTTTAGAGTAAGACGTCTTCCCAGGCTTGGGAATGCATACTCCTTTCGCTACCTTCCAGTCGTGAGGATGGTACCCTAAACGAAGGCACTGGATGACGACAGAGGTCACTCTATCAGGGTCCCACCGCATGAGAGCCTTTATGATTGGTACTCCCAGGCTATCACTTCCCGGGGCCTTCGAATTGCTCTGCTGGTTGATTGCAGCAGCGACAACTTCCTGCGTGACCCACGAGCGAGCCTCACCAGCAGGGCCTCTCGAGTGCCAGCCTCCCTCATACTCGTTGGGCGGTGGGAATGAGACATCGGCGAGCATGCGTCTCTTGTCCTCCTCCGTTTCCGCACGATTTCCCCGTTCGTCCTCAATGGTCCCCACCATCACGGACGCCCGCGGTTGGGTCGTACGGAGCACCGTCCAGACTGCATTTCCGTCCGCAGATTCAAGAAAAGAGCCCCAACAGCTTCTCTTTTCTCTCCTCTGGAGACTGAGGTATGCGTTCCGGCGTTCCTTCTCTTCCTCCGGAGTTGCACGGCCTGCCTTCACTGCTCGTCGAGTGCGACCATATGATCGGCGCGCTGACTTGATTTCGGTGCCCCACCACCGTTTCGAGCGAGCAGTGATGCGGATCTTGCGCGCATGTGCGTCCAAGAGTGCCGTCAACGTCTCCCGTATCCAAACCACCTCTTTCTCCACCTCTTCCTCCGAGCAACGACTGGAGAGTAGCGGTCTGCGTTCGCTTTGATGGCGATAATCTAACGCCGCTTTCTTCGCTCTCTCCTCGTCCTCGAGCCATTCCTTCACCGCCCATCCTCTCGTGGGCGAGTCATAGTCTTCCGGCACTGTTACCGACGTAACTTCCCAAACCAGGGCTTCGTGGTCGGAAGTGGTTGTGTGTTCCGGGTCCAGGAGGGTGCGGGCACTCACGTACGGAGAGAGTTCCATTGTGGCGAACACCAAGTCGATCACGCTGTGGCGTTGTTGTCCCGTTTGTGAGTGAGTTTCCTCGCCATCTCCGACGTAGCGGAGGTCATGCGCGTCCATCAAGTCTTCGAGGAAGAGGTGGTGGATGGGTTGTGTGCAGCGGGGGTTCCACCTCGCGCTGTGCGCATTAAAATCTCCGGCGATGACAGTGTCACGAGTGATTATTCGTGACCATGCTATGTTCCGGGCTGGTCGGACGCCGTCGGATGCTCTAGGAGCATCGTAGACGTTGACCACCCTCAGTTTCCGAAGTCCCCGACAAAGAATGTCCAGGACTTGGACGTCTCCTTCCCCCTCCGCTGCTAGTTCCTCCCGGGGGCGGACGGTCCAGGCAGAGTCCTTGCGAACCCCAACCAACACTCTCTTTCCCCAGACGAAGTCGAACGCTGGGTGACGCCACCCTTGGAAGATCGGGGGTTCCTGGATTAGGACCACGTCGCTCCCCAGCGTCACTCCACTCTCCATTATGGCAGTTAGAGCCTCACCGCTCTTCCTGCAATTGTGCTGTAGAACCTGAATTGGTTTCATAATTCAGGTTCTAGGGGCACAACGGCATCTGTCCCCGTCTCGGAAGAGGAGGGGAGAACGGTATCTTGCGTAGGAGCAAGGGTGGAGGAGGACTCGGGGACCCCATCGGATAGGTCCATGGCGGAGGCGTCGTTGGTATCGGAGGCTTGCTGTGCAGTGTCGGGAGCGTTGGCGGAGGGGGCTGGCTCCTCGAGGGCTGGGCGGGTTACGATTGCGGTGGGTTGAATCGTGCGCGGCATTCTGGCAAGGCGGGCAGCTGCTACCGCGGCCATACGGTCGGGGCACGAATGATCGTTTGCGTAGTGGCTGCCACCGCAGTTGGCACACTTCGGGGTGGGTAGGGTGTGTTTGCACGCTGTTCCCTGGGGTTTGGAGCAATCGGAAAGGTCACACGCGGGGTGGTTAGAGGTCGCGTGGTGCTCTGCGCAGAAGACGCAGCGGAAGATCGTTGGTGTTGAGCAGCGTTCGCGGATGTGGCCCCATTTGAGGCATCCGGAACACTGACTGTCAGGTCCTTCGAAAACGTACATTTCAGCGCGGTGGCGTCTGCTGCCCAGCAATACTCCCTTCGAGATTAGCATTTTCGCGGTGGCGGAGCTGCGTACGAAGAAGACAGCGGAGGAGCTCTGGATTTCGCCATTAGCGTAGCGGGCTCGAATTGTCTCAGTTTTGCCTAACCAACGGATGTTGGGCAGTACTTCTACTCCAGCGTGATTTGCTTGCACCTCGATTTGGAGGCGTTGGACGCCTTGAGAGCCCTCACCCATGAAGCGATCCAGCGGGACGCCGTGGACTTTCAAGCAAACCCAGCGGTCGAGTTCCTCAACTCCCGTAACCTCACTATCGACCTCACGCACGGCGTTGAGGATGTCCTTGCGGTACAGTCCTAGGAGGGTTGCTGCATCCACCCCGGGGACCGTTGTGGCGGTGATGGTGCCTTTGGCATTGCGGGCGACTTTTAGGATGCGGTGGAATTGGGGGGCGTTCTTGAACCATAGGCAGTTGTTGATGGCAGCGGTGAACGCTTCATCCACTTGTTTTGATGCTGGTGCGGTCTCACGACGGGTGAAAACAATGCGGCGTGCCTCAGTTGGGAGATTCTGTGCGGGAGCGTATGGATTTGCGGCTTTCTGTTGGAGTTTTTTGGAGCGACGGGACTGGTGGGCGGTCCATTCCTGTGGGGGAGGCTGGGGTGGGAGGTGTACACTGGATGCTGCTGCATATGTTTGCGCAGCAGTGGGTTGGACAGCCACTGGTGGGGGTTTGCGGGGGGCCGGGGCGGCGATGGGCGGCGCTCGGGGGGCAGCGGGGGTCTTGAGGGCCCGCACCGCTTGGAGTTGGGCCTGGAGTTCACGGTTTACGCTGCGGAGGTGGCGCACCTCGGATTCCAGCGCGGGGACGCGATCTTCCAGTTCTTCGAGGCGTATTCCAAGGTTGCTTATGTAGTCAACATTTAGGATTGACGATATGCGGGCTACATCATCAGAGCGGCGTTCGCGATGAGCATGCGACGCGGTGTCTTCCTGGGTTCCTCCAGCGTTTGGTCTCTTGCGTGCTCCTTCTTGGGGAGGGGCAATGATGCGCATGGGGGTTGGGGACTGCGGGGATTGCATCTCGTGGCTCGAGACGCGAAGGGGGGTTGCGAAGATTTCCTCGTCGGTTTGGCTGCGTACACCGAGGGGAGACTGCAGGCGGCCCCGGTAGGGTGCGATCCTACGCGGGGAGGCGATATCCCCAAAGCGGGGCATGCCAGAGGGCCGTGGTGAGGCCAGGGCCGTGGGTGGGTGGGGCGGTGAGGCCGTGAGAATTCTGTACGATTTCCTAATCAGGAAATTTAAGCGAGAAAGTTGGCGTTGATTTAGCGCCGAAGTGGTGTGTGTATCACGGCGGTTAGCATTGGGAGCATTCTCCGCAGGCGGAGAATGCTGAGTCACGAGTCATGAAGGAACAAGTATAAGAGGAGGAAATTTGTATGTAGTTTATTTCTTCACGCAATCAAGTTTCTATTTACCACAATCCTATCTACAAAAGTTCCCTTGTGATATCCCATCTCGCCAAACTCACCTGTGATTTCCCAAGCCCACAAACCCTTGCCCATTCCCAACTTACCAGCCTTACCTAACCCGCCGCCGCCCTCCTCGCCGCCGAAAACCCCGCGCTGCCTGTCGTCAGTAACCGTGGATACGGATTCTGATAGTTGAACATCGAGGTGCAGTCCGTCGTTGAACTGGTCGATGTATAGCGAATCGTTGTAGTCCAAGTCAACCATGATTCTCTGAAACTCCGCCCAGTACGCGGCAGCGGAGCGATTGCCTTGGCGGATGGTTTTGAATTTCTTTCTTGCGACTTCCTTGGAGTCTGCTTCGCCGAAAGCCCGAGTGATGGCGGTCTTAAATTCTTCCCATGTCGTATAGGTGCTCCTCCCTTCCTTGATTGACGGTTCAATCCACGCCCATGCGTTTCCTCTGCATCGGGCACTGGTATAACTGATTTTCTTGATGTCTTCGTCGAACTTGTTCGGTTCGCAATTAAACTTGAGTTCGCATTGGGTGATGAATGCGCGGAGCTTGGATCGTTCTCCATAATATAACTCGGGGTCCTCGACTTTTGGGTTGCTGGACGCGGGCGGGTGGTATAATTGTTGTAATAGGATTTCGAGTTGATCCATGGTCATCTGGACGGGGGTCAGACCTGGGGGAGGGTGTCCTTGGGGGGTCGTCATGGCGGAGGCTGTTCGTTCCGCGGTTTCGGGGGTCTGTGGTCGCGAGGGGTGTTCTGGGGTGACTGGTCTTGCCGGTCCTGATTCTTCAGTACCGATTATGTCGCCCAAGGCTTTGAGTTCGAATGGATCCAGGGTCTTGTCGAGTTCCCGTGTTTTTCTATTGGGGTTCTTTTCCGACCGTCGCGGTTCGTTGTGTTGGGTACCTTGGGTCAGGACGCAATCTAATGTTAAAATTCACACGTACTCCTCTTGAGTACAGGTAAGCAACACAACTCTTCTTCTTTTCTTTGGCTCTAACTCTACTAGTATGGGCACGGGCAATACTTCTCGTATACGGGATGTCCCCGCGGCGTAGCCTTTTGATCTGAGTTCTTGTTGTTGGAGATAGGGTTAGGGGTATCGGTATTGGGGGGAACGGGGTATGGGAGTTTTAGGAGGGGGAAGTAACGTTCACTTTTGAGGTGGACGGACGAAATCAAGGGAGTATGTGTAGATAATTAGATAGTAGATTGCGTGGAGGATAATATACAAGATGTTCCACCTCTTTATACTTTTCGTTCCATCTTCTCTTCGCGTGATATCCGTGCTCAATCCCCCGCGCAATCTCCTCCTATTCTCCTTTACGAAATACAGAAAACAAATTAAACATCGCAAAAAGGAAAGAACAAAGCGCAAAACAACTAACTACAAAATCCAAAAATATCAAAAGCCGCGCGTCATGTTTTCTCAGTTTCCTTATTTTCCTAGTTCTTATTCTCACCGTGTTAAGCGGGTCCTCGCTTAGTTGAGTTCGGTCACTCCGAACTAAGCGAGCACCTCGCTTAATGCAACGTCCCCACCGGCGGCAACCCCGTGCTGCGGTCGGCTCCGTCCTCCTTTGCTTATCCCATGTGTACCGGGGTGCTCCGGTATCTTTACCGGAGCTCCACCCAGTATTCCCACCTACTGTTTCCATTGTTTATCCAACAAGTGGAGTAACAAGGTAGTTACCCCAACCGCCCACATTCCTGCCGCTCCAATAACAACACCACAGAGCAGGTGCCTGTCGGTTCGTGACATCAACCTCCCCATATGAAGTCGAAGGCGGGGTGCCTCCATCCCTGGAACGTGCGGGGTTCTTGGATGAGTACCAAGTCCGCCTCCAGTTCCACACCACTCTCCATTGCCGCCGTAAGAACCTCACCGCTCTTACGGCAATTAAGCTGAAACACTTTGAGGTGTTTCAGCATTAATTGTTGTCTGGCACAACGGCATCAACCATTTCGTCCGGGTCGGACAGTATGGCATCGGGGCGGGGGGAGGGTTGAATTGTCGACTCCGTGGACTCTTGGGAGGCTTCGGGATTCGAGGCATCGGCGCTGGTGGTAGTCGCAGTGGTGGAGGTGGAAGCCTGCGATCCGGAGGAGGAATGACGGAGTTGCCTGGCGAGGGCAACCGCTTCTATGCGAGAGGGACAGATGCGGGAGTTGGCATAATGGTTGCCACGACAGTTGACGCAGCGGGCCGCAGCCTTGGAGTGCTGGCCGGGGAGTCCTTTGGGTACGGAGCATCCCTCCATACCGCATGCGTGGGCATCGGAAGAGTGGTTCTGGCCACAGAAACGACAGCGAAGAACGGCGGGGGTGGTGCACCGCTCACGAATGTGTCCCCATTTGAGACAGCCCGCGCACTGGCTGTCAGGGCCTTCATGGTTAAACAACTCTACCCGGTACCTTGTGGATCCCAGGAGTGCCCCACGGGACATCAGCATCTGGGCTGCGGGGGAGCCTTTGACTACGAAAACTGCTGACGACGATTGGATTTCGCCTCTTTCAAGGCGGTCACGGATGGTGCTGCGTTTACCCAACCAGCGGGCACCAGGAACGATTTCCAGCCCCTCATGATTCGCCTGGAGCTCGAGTTCCATCTTGCGGAGACCGTTGGGGCCCCTTCCCAAGAAACGGTTGAGTGGGATTCCGTGGACTTTCAGCTTTACCGACTTTTCCATGGGACGGACATCGACTACAGCACGATCTACCTCACGCATGGCGTTTAATATTTCGTTACGGTAGCAACCAACAATGGTGGTTGCGCTCACTCCCGGGACTGTGGTAGCGGTGATAGTCCCCTTGCTGTTGCGGGAGACTTTGGCGAGGCGGTGGTATTGAGGTGCTCCCCGGAGGTGCAGGCACACATTGACTGCCGCCGTGAATTCTTGATCCGGTTTGGGGGAGGGGCGAGCTCCGTCCTGACCAGTGAAGATGATACGTCTATCTTCGGTGGCGAGATTTTTCTCCGGGGAGAACGGGTTGTTAAGCCGTTGGGCTTGTTTCTTTTGCTGCTTGGTTTGGAATGTTTCCCAAGCGGGCGCAGGAGGAGGAGGGGGGAGCTCCGGGAGGTTGTTACGAAGCATAGCCGCGTAGGACTGGGCAGCGGTGGGCTTGGAGGTGCCCACCGGGGCCTGTACGGCGGGGAGGGCGTGTGCACGGGGTTTTGTGGCCGCCAGAGCTGCGGGTTTGTTGCTTTCTGCTGGGGCAGACTTCTGGGAGGCGGTGGGGGCGGTTGGACGGGTGGTCGGTGAGGTGCGGGGGGCGGTGCGGGCGACTTGCGACGCCGGGCACGAGCAGGGACGGGAGTCTTGCTGGCTGAGCTTTTCTTCCAGCGCGCGCATTCGGGTTTCTGTGGCTGCCAGGCGAGCAGACAATTGTTCAAGCAGGGTCGAGCTGACCAGCGGCGAGGCTTGTGTGCCGACTGCTGGGGCAGAGCGCAGTTCGTGTCCCATGGCAGACCCAAAGGCTGCGACGTGGGCTCGTTTTTTGACCGTGGTGGGGCACGAGGATAGAGGGCTGCTGGATGACCATCCAGAACCGGGCGTGGTACCTAGCTGTCACACCCTAAAATGTGTGAGGATAGAATTGGTATCATATATAACGCAATGGAGAATATGGCAAACTCGACAGAGAATGAATAGTCAGATTAGTATCCCGGGCCGGAACCCCCAGAGGAGCTCCGACAAGCCACGTCACGTGATTCATGACTTTCCGATAGGACCTCACGAGGATCCCGGCCCGAGGCGTCGCAACTGTTATTCAATGTCAGTTTGGGAGGATTCAGAAGAGAAGAGATTGGGGAACACTTACCTCATGGGTGTCGACTTACCCTTGAGCAACTACGAACGACGCTGATGGAGAACGAAGACGAAGACGAAAGGACACCTCCTTATACTTGAGGAGTGTTCGGAAGTTCACGGCTACAAAGGGGTCTGCATCGGAAGAGAGTTCCAAGGATGTGCAGAGCGGTGCGACGAAATCATCCGGTGTTACTTAGTTGGGTGAATGGTCAGCCAGGAAGACAAGGCAGAGTCTAGTCGGCAAACAGGAGTGGGGCTATGGACAAGGGTCAAGATTGCTAAGGCATGAGACGACGTCCATAAGCATGCAACCCTCTCAAGGAAACTGTTTGGTGGAACCGATATGACGCGCCCTTAGGCTATTGACTACCAACCAAGGAACAGCTCGGCGTTTGCATCCACACCAGGGTGTGGCTGTGCGCAAGTGCGCGCAGGTGGAGCCATAATGACATCACACAGGAATGTGTCGGAGTGATCCACTCCGGTAGGGCATGGATGCCTTATGATGTCAGATTCCTTCATTCGCAATCGAGATTCTCTAGGGAGATCTATGATAGCACGACTCACAAGATAAATGACTCACATGTTATTTGTCAGAGGAGTTCATGCATTATGCAGTCAAGCGGGGTTGCCCTCCCATATGACTCATAACCCTGACACCTGATTGGAAGGTGTGGTAGTACAGAGAGGAATGTCAAGGATTAGTCTGACGATAGCAAGCATCATGCAAGCAAGTAATCAATATGATTACGCACTTCGTATGATGCAATCTATCAGCAGAGGCGTCTCAGAAATGACTCTTGTCTTATCTCCTAGGCTCAGTTTGGAAATTGGTTCCCTAGGAAGTCTGGGCGAACTTGTAGACGAAAGTCTATAAAAGAGCCTTTGTCTTCCCTCTCTCTCCTCCATCATCAACCATTTGATCCTCTACGCGACGATACCTATTTACACCAACGAATACCTCCGAAGACAACCCTTAAGTTTATTCCGCCTGTGATCGATTAATTCTCTTCCTAGCTTTATCTTTGGATAAGCTCTATTAGTTCTTGGGAACGAAGTGTCTGTCTGTTCTTGGGAACGAAGCACTAGAGATACAATCGGATAAGCCTCCGCATAGTCGAAGCTGTGCCCAGGTTCACACTATAAACTTAAGGCTACAAGCTACCAAGTTTATTAATCGATACGATAACGAAAAGACCCTCTTCTAGGGCAAGCACGATCAATTTCACAAAGCACCTACTACTCAGCAATGTCCTCCTACCGCAGAATCACTGCATCCCCGGCAGCCCGTCACGATGACGATGTTTCCATGGGAGATATGGTGGAAGTCCATCGCCCTCAATCATGGGACCAACTCTCTGCAGCTGGTAAAGCTGTAGTTCGCCAGGGAACCACTGTCAGCAGGGACCAACTTCCAGAATGGTTCGTCAAGATGGTGGACAGGATGGAGACAACTGAACAAGATGTGCAGGCATTGATTGAAGCCCTGAAGAAAGAAGGAGTTTCTGTACAGACCGATATGCAAAACGTCAAGAATCTGTACCAAGAAATGTCAGGCATTATGCAAAAAGCCTACGATGTTGTTATTCGACAAGGCGACATCGACAGAGAACTCAACCAAACTGCCATTGTTAGACTCATCCAGTCAAGCAATGAATTCAGTTCTCAGGTTTGGAACGCCCTTGGTGAACTAGCCACGGACGCTCAAGAAAAGCAAACAGCCAACCACCAGGCTGTTCAACAACTCAACATTGGTGTACAGATCATCAATGATTACCTCCAAGGATTCTCCAACCATCAACAAGGATGGAACTTCGGTGTTGAAGGCTGGGCAGCCACAAAGAACCAGGCTGACCAACAAAGGGACGAGCAAATCCGTCTTTTAGCCCACAATGAGCAAGAACAGCAACGAAGGCTTTTGGAGTATGAGACAGAAAGGGAAAATGAAAAGAAGGAGATTATCGATAAGGTCATTCAAAGGGTCATGGACATGACAGCCAACAACATACCTATCGATGCACAGTCACTTGCGGATGCGGTACAGGACGAACCCCAACGCAGAACTGTCTCCCCAAGCATTTTTCAGGTGGCAGTAGACACAAATCTACCACCCTCTAGAAACGACACACCCCCTCCAGCAGCAGGAGGAAATGGAGGACGAGGCAATGGCCCTCCAAGAAGAAGGGTTACCATTCCCCCTCCTGAGCCCTCCGACGATGGTCAAGGAAGACCCAGACAGCCAGAAGGGCCCCCTCGCCAAAAGACTAGAGAAGAAAGAGAAGCTGAGGAGGATGCAACAAGATTCCTCACTTCCATTATCGACAAGATCCAAGGACCCAGAGATGCACCAAAGAGACCCAAGATGCCAGAACTCAAGGCACCTCAATTTTTCTCAGGAAAGGACAAGACTCTGCTTAGAGCCTGGTGGATGTCAGTACAGGATTACGTGGAAACCTATGCCACATCCTGGCCTGATGAAGATGCGCAGGTTAAGTGGGTTGGTAGTCTATTCACCCACAAGGCTTTAGCATGGCACCAGGAGCGCAGGAAGTCTATTCAGAAACAGAAATTGAAGGACACTTGGGCTGCATTTTCCAGTGCATTTGAGACAAGGTTCGAGGATAAGAGGGAGGCTCAGAAGGACGTCAAACGCATTACAGAACTACAGTACGATGGTGATATCGATGATTATATCACTAAGTTGGAGGATCTGAATATGCGTGTTGGAGCACTGGGACCTATGTTCAGGAATGTGATATGGGAGGCTATGACACCAGCTATCAAGAAGATGGTTTACCAACGGTGTGGAGAGGTTCCCAATGATGATGTTGCCCTGATTCATGCAGTCAAAGAAGCTGCACATGTTGTGGAAGGCTTGAATGAAGAATTGGGGTATACGAAAAAAAAGACCTTAGAAGTGCGTGGGGAACGCAAGGATAAAGGGAAAGAAAGGGAAGCTGCTCGCCCACGTGAGGTGCAGCAGAAGGACCGAAAGGTTAAGGATAAGGGATCTAAGAAGGAATTTGCTGGGAAAAAGGACAGGAAGTCAGATAAACCGGCGGTTTATGCCTCAGGAAGGGAGGCTTTGCAAGGAGTACCCCAAGCCGAAATCGACAAACACAAGAAAGATAAGGCTGAATGTTGGCGATGTGGTCGTGCTGGTCATAGAATGTACGACTGCTATGCAAAAAAGACAGTTGGGGGAACTGACCTGGCAAAGGATGGAAAGGTAGCTTCTTCAGGAAAGAGGAAGCGGGATGATGAAGATCATGAAGAAGGGCATGAACAAGAAAAGCCCAAGGAAGCCAAGAAGGCGAAGACTGCTGCAGTAAGGCAAGATGAGGAAGACACTCATATGTCCGATGCGCAACCAAGGATTTGGGAAATGGAGGATGAGGAAGTCATTGATTCGGATTTTTAGAGTCCTCTAGGGAAGCGTCACCCGAGGAGGATGGATATGAAGACGCAGTAATAGGGAAATGCGCAGGAATAAAAAGGAAATCAATGGACAGCCTTCTGTCGACCAGGACTAAGAGTCGGCGAAAAGACAATGGAGCAGCTATTCCGGTTACCCAGGAATCAGCTCCCACTCCTCCTCACCATGGACCAAGACCAATTATCAACATGGTTCTCAACTGGTCCAAGAATCAACAACGCACAGTTAGAGTCCTTCTTGATACAGGATCTACTGCTGCCCTCCTGGACAAAGCCTTTGTCCAGAAATACAAAATCCCAACCGTTAAGAGAGACACCCCTTTACAAATCCGCAACTTTAACAATGAAATAGTTGCTGGAGCAGGTGAAGTCTTTACGGTTCCCTTTATGTTGCAGCATAAGAAACACTTTGCTGCAGAATCTTTCGAAGTCGCTCCACTAGATAGTGACTGCGATGCTATCCTGCCTTATTGGTGGATGGCACTACATCAGCCCTGCAACCTATGGGGAGATCAAGACAAAATCTCCTTTACATCCTCACGTTGCAAAGAAAAATGTACAAAGGCACAAGCCAGTGCCTTCTCACTCAAGGTCGATAAACATGTCCTCGACCATCCAGAAGCCTTAGTCTTAGGCCACATCTCATCTGTATCCACCAAAGAGGAATTATCTGAGGCCCTTCAGCAAGTCCCAGAGAAATTCCGCGGCTGGATCAACATTATGACAAAGGAAGCTGCAGATAGGCTTCCTGATCACAAACCCTACGACCATGCGATTGACCTAGTTGAAGGCGAAAAGCCTCCTTGGGGACCTGTCTATGCTCTCAACGAAGTTGAGCTAGAGACACTGAGAGAATGGTTGAAAGATATGCTGCGTACTGGTAAAATCAGACCTTCTAAGTCACCAGCAGCAGCTCCTATTCTCTTTGTCCCAAAGCCTCATGGCAGAGGTCTACGGTTATGTGTTGATTACCGGGGCATCAACAAAATTACAATTGCCAACCGGTACCCACTCCCACTCATGTCAGAATTACAAGACAGAGTTAGAGGAGCAAAAATATTTACGAAAATGGACCTCAAGAATGGATATCATCTCATCAGAATAAAAGAAGGAGATGAATGGAAAACGGCCTTTCGATGCCGATATGGATTATATGAATTTTCGGTTATGCCTTTTGGCTTGAGCAATGCCCCAGCCACATTCCAAGATATGATGAATCATATCTTTAGAGACATGTTGGATCAGGGAGTAATTGCGTATATTGATGATGTTCTCATATATGCTGAGACAGAGGAAGAACACGACAAATTGGTTAAGGAAGTGTTAAAAAGATTGGAAGAAAATGGGCTGGTTATCTCTCCGGAAAAATGTGTTTGGGGACAAAACAGAGTGGAATTTCTGGGTTATATTATCAGCGAAAATGGCATTGAAATGGCAAAGGACAAGGTACAAACAGTCCTGGTATGGGAACCCCCAAAATCCTTGAAAGAAACACAGGGCTTTCTTGGATTCGCAAACTTCTATCGCAGATTCATCAAGGACTTCTCCAAAATATGTCGACCTCTCACAGAATCAACAAAGGGCGATGCGAAGAAATGGGAATGGACTGTTGCTATGGAACTAGCATTTGATGAGCTCAAAAGTCGTTTCACTACTGCACCAATCTTAAGTCATTTTGACCCAAGACAGGTTTGCATTGTTGAAACAGATGCTTCAGATTTTGCTTTAGGCGCAGTTCTATCCCAGAAGGGGGAAGATGGAAAGTTGCACCCCATTGCTTTCCACTCAAGAAAATTCACTCCTGCTGAGATTAACTATGAGATCCATGACAAAGAGCTGTTGGCTATTGTGGACTCATTTAAAGTATGGAGACGATATCTTGAGGGAGCAATGCACACTGTCCAAGTTTACAGCGACCACCAAAACCTTGAGTACTTTACAACAACAAAAGTACTCAATCGACGTCAAGCTAGATGGGCTCAAGAGCTTGCTGGCGTTGACTTTAAGATTTTTTATAGACCTGGGGTTAAAAATGGGAAACCTGATGCTCTATCTAGGCGTCCAGAGTTCCGACCTGAAAAGGGGGGAGGTGAAGATCAGCCGATTACGACGATCCTGCATAAGAGTCATTTTGCATCCATTTCGTCAATCAGCAGTGCTGGAGAAGGAACATCATTTATTATTTCTTCAGCACGTCTTTCCTCTATTCCTTTTATTAAATGGTCAGAAGAATTCTTAAAGATGGTAAAGGAAGCTGGTAAGCTGGATGAGATTTACGTGGAGGCAACAAAGAAAATTAAGGAACCATTGACGATAGATAATGGCATAGTCTATCGAAAGGAAAAACTATGGGTACCAAAGGATTTGGTAAAGACAGTTCTGGAATCTGAACATGACTCGAAAATTGCAGGTCACTTCGGACAGGACAAAACAATTGAATTAATACGAAGGAACTTCTGGTGGCCAAGAATGGAAGAACAAATAATAACTTATGTAAAGAGTTGTATGGAATGTCAAAAAGACAAAAAAGCACGGCACCTCAAGTACGGATTACTTCAACCTTTGGAACTACCCTATGCCCCATGGCAATCAATCGCCATGGACTTTATCACCGACCTACCAGAATCCAATGGATGCGATCAACTATGGGTAATAGTTGACAGATTCTCTAAGATGGCCCACTTCATACCACTGCAAAAAGACGGCAAGACAACTGCAGACCTTGTTAGAATCTTTGCGAAGGAAATTTGGAAGTTACATGGGCTACCTACGGATATTGTGTCGGACAGAGATTCCAGGTTTACAAGCACCACCTGGAAAGCATTTCTTGGGACACTAGCAATCAAACCTAGAATGTCCACAGCGTTCCACCCTCAAACAGATGGACAGACGGAACGACTTAACCAGACAATTGAAGCATACCTCCGCTCCTTTGTCAATCATGAGATGAATGATTGGGTTGATCTATTGCCAATGGCTGAGTTCGCTTATAACAACTCAGTAACCAGCGCTACAGGACTATCACCTTTTTATGCGAATTACGGTTACAACCCCATTGCCAGCAATCCCATTCCAACAGCTGTGCAAAACCCTGCCAGCAAAGCATACGCTCATTGGATGCATACGGTGCATGAGGGTGCTAGGTCAGCACTACAGAAGGCACAAGAAAGAATGAAGAAGTATGCAGACCTTCAGCGAAAGGAGGCCCCTACTTACCAGGTCGGAGACTTGGTTATGCTCGATGGACGACACATAAAAACAAGACGCCCATCACACAAATTGGATCACAAATTACATGGTCCATTCCAAATCGAAAAGGTCATATCCCCAACAGCAATACGTCTCACACTACCAAGAAGATGGAAGATTCACAATGTCTTCCACACTTCCCTACTGGAGCCCTTCCACACTGGAACCAGAGCTCCTCCAGACCCAAACAAAAATTCTTCGGGAAGCAGACGATGTTGAGGGAAGCGAGGAGTACGACATAGACGAAATCATGAGCAGCTACAAATCAGGCAGCAGAGTACTTTACCTCGTCAAATGGCTAGGGTGGCCCAACAAGAAAGACTGGACGGCAGAACCCTTCGACAACTTTTCAGTAGGAGGTCAGGAGAAGCTAAGAGATTTCCATCTCAAGTATCCTGATTCTCCGAGGGACTACCGACTCAAAGACTAATGCTTGATGTTTTTCCCATGTGGTTTTCATCAGGTAGAGTTGGTAGTAGGATGTAGGGGCTGGAGGACTACATCCAAAATTGATCACTTAAGTCACTAGGCTACGGCGTGGTGCGATCACAGAAAGATGAACTACGAGCTTCGGGACGAAGCTTGAACAGGGGAGAGGTGGTGTCACACCCTAAAATGTGTGAGGATAGAATTGGTATCATATATAACGCAATGGAGAATATGGCAAACTCGACAGAGAATGAATAGTCAGATTAGTATCCCGGGCCGGAACCCCCAGAGGAGCTCCGACAAGCCACGTCACGTGATTCATGACTTTCCGATAGGACCTCACGAGGATCCCGGCCCGAGGCGTCGCAACTGTTATTCAATGTCAGTTTGGGAGGATTCAGAAGAGAAGAGATTGGGGAACACTTACCTCATGGGTGTCGACTTACCCTTGAGCAACTACGAACGACGCTGATGGAGAACGAAGACGAAGACGAAAGGACACCTCCTTATACTTGAGGAGTGTTCGGAAGTTCACGGCTACAAAGGGGTCTGCATCGGAAGAGAGTTCCAAGGATGTGCAGAGCGGTGCGACGAAATCATCCGGTGTTACTTAGTTGGGTGAATGGTCAGCCAGGAAGACAAGGCAGAGTCTAGTCGGCAAACAGGAGTGGGGCTATGGACAAGGGTCAAGATTGCTAAGGCATGAGACGACGTCCATAAGCATGCAACCCTCTCAAGGAAACTGTTTGGTGGAACCGATATGACGCGCCCTTAGGCTATTGACTACCAACCAAGGAACAGCTCGGCGTTTGCATCCACACCAGGGTGTGGCTGTGCGCAAGTGCGCGCAGGTGGAGCCATAATGACATCACACAGGAATGTGTCGGAGTGATCCACTCCGGTAGGGCATGGATGCCTTATGATGTCAGATTCCTTCATTCGCAATCGAGATTCTCTAGGGAGATCTATGATAGCACGACTCACAAGATAAATGACTCACATGTTATTTGTCAGAGGAGTTCATGCATTATGCAGTCAAGCGGGGTTGCCCTCCCATATGACTCATAACCCTGACACCTGATTGGAAGGTGTGGTAGTACAGAGAGGAATGTCAAGGATTAGTCTGACGATAGCAAGCATCATGCAAGCAAGTAATCAATATGATTACGCACTTCGTATGATGCAATCTATCAGCAGAGGCGTCTCAGAAATGACTCTTGTCTTATCTCCTAGGCTCAGTTTGGAAATTGGTTCCCTAGGAAGTCTGGGCGAACTTGTAGACGAAAGTCTATAAAAGAGCCTTTGTCTTCCCTCTCTCTCCTCCATCATCAACCATTTGATCCTCTACGCGACGATACCTATTTACACCAACGAATACCTCCGAAGACAACCCTTAAGTTTATTCCGCCTGTGATCGATTAATTCTCTTCCTAGCTTTATCTTTGGATAAGCTCTATTAGTTCTTGGGAACGAAGTGTCTGTCTGTTCTTGGGAACGAAGCACTAGAGATACAATCGGATAAGCCTCCGCATAGTCGAAGCTGTGCCCAGGTTCACACTAGCGGCAAGTTCTTGCTCGCACGCGTAGGGGTGTCGGGGGCAGATGCGCCGAACACGTCGTCTGCGGACGTTGGGGCGGGAGTGGACACTCTGGAGGAGTTGCTGCCGCTGAAGGTGCGCATTTCGGAGGTGAGGCCGAAGCGCGGAGGGGGGGGAGGCTTCATGGGAGCTATGGGCCTCAGAGGTGGAATGTCGTGAAGCCGTGAGAATTCTCTCCAACTTCCCGATTTGGATAATTAAGCGAGAAACGTGGTGTTTTTCTAGCGTTGGTGTGGCGTGTGTTGGGCCAAATTCCCCGTCAGTATCCTCCAGTGGTATCACCGTCATATAGTGATAATCCATGAAGACCCCACTAACAGTTACGCTACATCCCACGCGAACGCAGTAAAGTTTATCTACAAAAGATTATTTTCCGCACGCAGACCGCAGGAAGGTTTATGATTATAGCATCATATGTCTTTCCAATAAGATAGAATTTAAACTTAGGATGGTGGTTATGTAACGAGAATGCTCCATTTATATCGTCATTGTGAAGGATAGAGGGATGATTGATGGTGAATTTATACTGCGCTATGTCAGTGTCTTGATAATTATCTTTATCAATGCATGCAAAGATATAAATATTGTATCCTCTCAAGAAAAATATCTTCGGATTCTTCTTGCTTGTTGCTTGAAGAAGTAGTAGACAAGTAGTGTTATGGTTTTATGTATGATAGAAACCATCTACCTACTGACCTTTCTTGAATAGATCCTAGGCCTGTCTAGTTTTCTTTCGCATCCCTTCTCATGCATGACTTCAAAATGCTCTGTATAACGTATACAGTAAAGCAATCTTCGGTTTTTACTCACGTGTCTGGTCGTCACAGAAACTATCTACCCGTTCTTCCTATCCATACCTATTGACAATCCGATATCGAATTCTAGATATGAAATCTGGATCATTTAGCATATGTAAATGAAGTGCGCAGGTACAGGATACGCAATGCGGTTTCTAGTACCTTATATACATATACCGTCTCCGTCGGACGCGCGGGTACATACCTCTTACAAAAACCATGGAGGAAAGAAACCCCCGATGTAACTTGAGCGACATATATACATAGTGCACCATTGCATATGCGGCCTGTCGCACGGGAGCTTACATATGCTTGCATTAGCTATTGGGTTACATATGTATGTCAAGACCAGGCACGGCAGTTTCGGCTCCGAGACAACAACTACTGCAGGTACAGATGCATGAGGTTATCGAGTCCGAAGCTTGTAGATTCAGGGTAACGTTTTCGTTCGGTGGTACGAATACATGTCTCTATTCGATTTCAAAGAGAGAAGGAAATAAGTAAATCGCTTATATAAGTAATTTGAACCCGCCTTGTTATCATAATCATAATCATAATCATCATCATCATCATCATCATCATCATCATCATCATCATCATCATCATCATCATCATCATCATCATCATCATCATCATCATCATCATCATCATCATCATCATCATCATCATCATCATCATCATCATCATCATCATCATCAATTCCCCCCACCGCCACACCGCCTCACCGCCTCACCGGCTGATATAATCAACTCTCCTACATAGGCACTCGGAGTACACCCTCCTTCAAGCTATCTTGTCGATCATTTCATCTCTTCATCTCGGTTATTTAAAACAGGTATCAAATCATCCTTCATTTGAGCAGGTCACACACTTTATATTATCGAAAACAGATTGTTTTTCTCGCTTCATGGATTCTCAAGATCGGAAGATGGGAATGTTGGGCGTTGCGGTATCTGAGGACCTTGATGGAAACTGTGATCGCTCAATCGCCCCGGATCTGCTTTTGGAATGCACTGTGTACTTTACTATGCTTACAGGTGTTTTGAATTCATGATTTAGAAATGTTGTAGTGTAAAGAAGATATCAATGATCTATATATCTGTATCAACTGTTCTTCTATTCTTTTATTTATTAATTCATAATTTATCTATTTTTACCCTGCATCTCTCCCCTGGGCCCTTACCCATCAACCAACAGCCTCCTTCCAGAAACCTCCCCGAATTTTTTTTTCAATGTACGTATGTAAACCCAACCCCTAAAAAGCGACTTCTTCTTCTTAGCGCGAACAAAATTTATTGTGAGTCGTGCGTGACCCGACCTGACCTGGGCCGCGAGCTATGTTTTGCAGCCTGCTGCTTTCCATGCACGATCATGACGGAGTGACTACGGCATGCAAACTGTCATCACACTGTCATCACATCACATCACATTTAACGCGGCGCATATCTGTGTCAGGAATCAATATATGTATATATATACATAGGGAACCGATAAAGTCGCAAGCTTTCTTTTCCCTATGCTTTACATATGTACATACATCGAATCGCATTGCAGTTCAGAAGCACGATTAATTAAAATTCCGACCCTGCGGATCGTAGGATCGGTGGTATGTACAAGTTGTCACATGCTCTGCAAGGTAAAATGAGCATATCTCATGCGAACTGCTGTAATGCGATAAGCTTAAGGGAGGAATATGTTGAGTTTAAAGGTATGTACATAGACACTGGATACAGCTAGTAGCGCCATATAGCTGTTACAGGTCCTGATATTCCTGATGTTCCTGATATTCCTGATACTCCTGATACTCCTACGCCTGATGTATCCATGCAGATCATTCGGCTATCTACTAAGGGCCCTAAATATCTTTTTCTCCCAACAACCAATTCCAATAAAATCACAGCAAGCATAAGCGCAACCAGACCATTTCTCAAGCAGCCACAACGATGTTCCACGAAAACGCCACCCCCCAAAAGCTAGTGCGTGAGATAAATCGGTACCTGACTAGTAAAATAAACTAATAAACTAATAAACTTAGGTGTGTTAGTGCATTTTTAAGCACCATCATACATACATACATAGACGAGTCGTGTAGAGGACGAACAAACAAACAAACAAACAAACAAACAAACAAACAAACAAACAAACACGTTTATGTATGTATATCCATGTAACGTTTGTAACACCGTGATACTGTGATGCCGTGATACCGTAATACCGATACCATGTACGATTACACGCCTGAAATGAAGCAGCAGGCACCAGCCATGGACCATCGATTAACTGCACCGCTGCACCACTGATCAATGATCACTGCTATCCATATATACATTACATTACATACCTCACATGTCTAAAGCTTTACTGAATTATGTATAGTGGATCACGATGTATCATCTCTTGGCCGAGGGCTCATCCTGTATGGTGCGTTCCCTGTTTCTGAGTGTCCTGAGTGCTCGCTCGCGTGGGTGTTGGCGTTGGCGTAATTAGTCGCGGATGTAGGATCTGCTTTAGCCTTTAGCTTTGTGGTGTAGAATAACTCAGGGGCTCGCACCAGTGCACACTGCACACTGCACACTGCACATCGATCTTCGCCACATCGATCGTTTCGCCACATTGGACGTCGATCGAAGGGGAGATGGAGATGCTGATAAGAAGGAGATGCAAAAAATTAAGATAGCGAGAAACAAAGAAATGCGAAATGCGAAATACGGAATACGAAAAGCGAAAAGCGAAAAAAAAAAAAGAAAACAGAGAGAGAGAGAGAGAAAAAAGAAAAACCAAAATTTGGGGATGAAATTGATGACCACTATAGATATTTTAATGGATCTGTTATTAACTTTTTATATGTGAAGGTCTGTTTTTAAAAGTCCTGATTAAGGATTGAGGTGGATACATTATGGAATATGGTACGTAATTCCATGATTTGAGGAATTTTGAAATAACCCCGTGTAAGAGAATGTAGCGACGAAAAAAATATTTGATACCAAATTCCTCTTCCAAATGCTTTTCCCATTTGATTGTATAGATAAATCGCTTGATAGTTAGTGTGTATGTGTTGAGATCTAGAAATACCCATTGTATGTGTACGTATCGATTAATCTTTGACTATGACTACTCATGCATACATACATACACATACATACGCAGAAGACTATTATTTTATTAACCCCATACTTATGCCAACCACGGTCCACGGGAACCCCCGATGCGCATAAGTATCATGGACCATGGTGCCATATCATAAGAAAGGGATGATCTCCAGATCTCCAGATCTCCCGATTTCTAAGTTATCATCTTCTCTCTCCTGCATCGAAAGTGCACTCTATTCATCTGTAGCTGCTTACCTAGCTTAGACCTACTAATTGAAGGATCGAGGTGAGACGGCCAAATAGTAAAATGGTAAAATGGTGAAATTGGGAGATTCACCCCCACTATCTAAATCTTTGATAGTGATATTACAGAGTATGTAATTTCGCTTCTGATTCATCACAACAGTGGGAAAAAGCATGAACAAAGCTTGATTTTTGGAGAATTGATGATAACTATTCGAGTCTACATAACAATGGGTGGACGTATGTATATGCGCATGGTGCATACAACACCTCACATCATCTCAGGTGAGGTTGGGTGATCTTAGGTCAGTTATTTATCATATTGAATAAGTCAATTCAGTCACATTCAGTCACATTATTCACATCGATCAAAATTCCATTGAACCTGTCATATCACAATACATTAAATTAGTCACATCACATCAAATCACATTATATCAAACCTGTCACATTGGTCACATTGGTCACAACTCTCACAACTCTCACAACGGTCACAACTCAGCATACATACATATCCATATTCATATGGGTTTGCCATTACCTTTGTTATGCGTCTCACGTCTATCGTTACTATTACTGTTACTATCGGACGCTGAGTATTGGTGAGTATTACTAACAAATAAATTATTACACTATCTAAACTATCTGCTCCTTGATATTTAAAAGCAAGACATTCGTTGTAAAGATATAGAGCGCATACGTTTCTTTCATTGATTTTCCCTTGAAGATTAGAGCTTGAAGATTAGAGCTTGAAGATAACAGTTTTAAAAAATTCCATCTTTTTCTTCATCTTTGGGTAATTATCCATCACCTTTTTCATTTTCATTCCCACCTAATCCTCCCGTTTCTTTATTCACCAGTTTTTTTTTTCATTATCATCTTAGTCTCATTATTTTATTTTATTATATTTTCTTTCCTATTTCTCTTTTATTTTTATTTTTTATATTTTTTTCTGGAATCTTACCGTTATAAATTTATTCTATTCTATTTTATTTTATTTTATTTTATTTTATCGGATTTACTCGTTTTTAGTATGTACTTACTTATTGTCATTGTTTTTTATTTCTACCACTGGCTCTACATACCACCAGCCTAGCTGGTCTGGTCTGGTCTGGTCTGGTCTGGTCTGGTCTGGTCTGGCCTGGCTGGAAGGAATCGGATGGCTGCTTTGACCACGACCACCACGAGTCCAAGAATCCAAGAATCCAAGAATCCACGACCATCACCACCCCTAGCCTGGCCCTGGTATGTACCTGAAACTAACAACAGACAAACAGACCAACGACAGACTAAACAGACTAAAGTCCCCAGCGAGCAGAGCGAGCAACAAGCAGCAAGCAGCTTAATCTTCAAACAAAAATTTAAGTTGCCTCTCAAACGAACCACCAAACGAACGAGCAAACGAACGATCAAACGAATGCAAAAAAAAAAAAAATAAAAAAAAAAAAATAAAGTTTGTAACATCAAACCCTTCCTACATACGCGCTCGATACACCCCCTATCCACCATCCCCCATCCACCATCCCCCATCCCCTCCCCGGGCTCCCCACCCCTCCCCGGGCTCCCCCGGTGTCCATCACATCGCATCGCATCCCATCACATCCCATCGCCATACTTCGATCCATATACACACAATCTATATACAGTGCTTGGTAGTACCGTAGTCAGTATACATACGATGCCTTGTAATTATATTTGGTATTTTGTATTTTGTATTTTGTATAATATTTACGAACGAGCAGATGAAAGAATGAATAGGCAAAAAGGATTATAGGAATTGATCAAGTCAGGTGGGATATCGACATTGGGATTGGGATTGGTATTGGGATTGGGATTGGGATTGGGATTGGGATTGGGATTGGGATTGGGATTGGGATTGGGATTGGGATTGGTATTGGTATTGGGGATTGGTATCGGTATTGGTATTGGTATTGGGGATTGGTATCGGTATTGGTATTGGTATTACGGGAGAGTCAAGTCCGATGATAGATACTTTTCAACTGTACTATGCATACATACATACATGCTAATTTTATATATATATATATATATATATAGATATAGATATTGAATTTTGAATGTTGATTTCTTTATTTTCACGCTTTATTTTCATCATATTGTCCATATGTAGGCTTCTAAAATTTCTCTCTATAGAAAGCAGATTATAGATATCAGCAGAAATAAACCAGTAGAAAAAAACCCCTTGATATAAATATTCAAATATTCAAATATCCCTAATTCTTAATTATTTATTTTATCCTTAATTATTTATCCTTCATTATTTTATCCCTAATCATTTATTTTATTTTAATTCCTTATTTCCTTATTTTTCCTTATCTCCTTATCTCCTTATTTCATTTCCTATTTTCAACCTTACAATACCTTTAACTTTAACTTTTTTTTAAAAAAAAAAAAACTCCAAACCCAGCGCCACCGCCGCCGACTAAAAAAGGGTATGCCTCCGCTACTGGTCCCTGCTCCCTGGTCCCTGGTCCTTGGTCCTAGGTCCCTGGCCTACATACTGGTTTGGTTTGGTCTGCTTTGGTCTGGTCTAACTATGTAATTCTAATCAGCCCCCCCAATCCCCAGTCCAGTCCAGTCCAGTCCACGGCGAACGGCGAAGGCGAGGAACAACGCCTGAATCCTGATGTGTTGCAAGCAAGCATAGCAAGCACAGCACGGCGCACTTAGTACCGCTGCACACAGCACACACCATATGTAATTCAATTCAATTCAATTCAATTCTCCAGAGTAGAGCAAAGCAGAGCAGAGCAGAGCAGAGCAGAGCAGAGCAGAGCACAAATTCCTGTGCTGTTAGAGGAGATCTGTAGATTCAAGAAAGACAGCAAGACAAGTAAAGTAAAGTCAGGTCAAGGAAGTTCGAGACAAGACAAAGACAGCGTGAACTTTGAACCAGCACCTGCACTGCACTGCACTACACTACAAAGCACTACACTGCGCTGCAGCACATCACAGCATAAGCTCAAGCACCACGCACCACGCACCACGCAACCGACGCAACCCAAAAGTCAAAAGTTAAAAAGTCAGAAAATCGAAAATCGAAAATCTAAAAACCCAAAAAACCTAAAAAAGCTTGAACCTACACGTACAACAGAATAGTACCGTGTACCACGAAGAGAAGAAGAACGAACCAACAAAACGAACGGACGGGTGTTTGATACTTGAATCTTTTTTTATTTTTATTTTTTTTTTATTTCTATTCTGGTCACTCTTTTTATCTTTTTGGATTCATTATTCGTTATTCGTTATTCATTATTCACTCTTTTGTCTTTTTTTACTATCTTTTACTCTTTCATTTTTTTTTTGATTTTTATTTGCGGATTTTATTTTGAGAAGGGTTTTGCGGTTCCGGGGTTCTGCGGTTCTGGGATTCTTTTCTTTACACCTTTACACGGTAACGCTACTTGCTACTTGCTACTTTTGATTTGTTTCCATTCGATTCGCCTTTTTCGCCTTTTTCGTCTTTTCGCCTTTTCGCCTTTTCGCCTATTCGTCGTCGCCAGCGTCGTCGTTGTCGTGCCTTTTCAAAAGTCGCACTATTGAGTGAGAGCTTTCGCACCTTTCCTTCTATTCGTACCTTTTACCTTTCGGGCTCTTCACACCTTCGCAACAACCGTACCTTCGCACCTTTTACCGTTCGCACCGTTCGCTCCTTCCGCACCTTTCGTACCTTTTCGTACTCGCTCAAACCACTCGCAACATAAGTAACATAGCCAACATTACAAACGAAGATTGGTAACGAGATACAACTACCGTCAATGGGAAGATGTCGCTGGAGGGGTTGGACTCAGTGCTACTGTCGGAAGCTTTCGATGGTGCACAATCGGATCCGGGTGGATGGTAAGTTTTGAAAGGAGAGGGGAGGAGAGGAGAGGGGGATTGTTTGAAAGGAGGGAAGGAAGGGGGGGATGTTCTGCTGCCGCTGCTGCTGCTGTTGTTGGGTCGTCGTTGCGTTTTCCGTTTACCCCTCGACTTGGGGAACTATTATCGACTCGATTTCGACAAACGGGAGAAGGGAGACGAACAACGGAGGAGGATGACGAGGAGGAGGAACGAAGGACAAGAACGGAGTCAACTACTACTTGCTACCCCTCACTTTGAACAACCATCTACTCTGTCCGACAACTTCTCAAAAGCTCGACACAAACCGTCTAGAAATGACAGGTTGCGAGACGATTCTATAGAGTTCTACGACTACCGCAACTTGCTTCCGCACCTTGACCCTCCGTGTCCGCCTCCGTCTCCAACTCAGTTATCTCCCCGACCAACACGACGACGACACAGCAACAGCAGCAGCACACACTACCGAATTACAATGCTAACACAATCACAGGTTCTGGATCAAATACGTATCCCGCGACGAGGTAGAGCTACTAGGTTCGGGAAAAAATGGAGCAGGGGAAATGCGAGAGGCTGCGATACCGGAGCCTGATGATAGCCCGCTTTTTGGTTTCATACGATTTCGAAGGAGGAATGTGTTGGTGAAATACGTGCCGAGCGGATGCTCGAGGGTGTTGATGGGTGAGTGGAGCACGAGGAAGGGGGAGGGGAAGCGAGGGGGAAGAGGGTGGATGCAGATTGTGGATGATGCTGGTTGGGAAGGTTCTGCTGGAAGGTTTCTGGGGCTGCTGAGAGTGCACGATGGGGTTTGCTTAACGGGGGTTGCTGAGTGCACGATTGGATATTGTGCTTTACGGGGTTTGCTGTGTGCACAGTGGGAAAGTTCTTCGCGAGCACTCGCTACGGTGGATGTACCGGATTTGTGCAATTCTTGGGAATTTGCAATTTTTTTTTTTTTTTTTGCAAATTCGCTACGAATTCTCGAATTCCGAATTTCCTGCCTTGCTATGCTCGCTCGCTTGCTCGCTTCTGCCTCGCTACGAGCGGGGGAGTGGGGAATGCAGCCAGCAGAAGCAAGCAGCAAGCAGCAAGCAAGCAGAAGCAGTGCACACGCGAACGAACGGCGGCCTGTAGCCCAGCAGCACCCACAGCAGCACCCAGCACCCAGCACCCAGCTTTCCAGCGGACCCGACCCAACTTGACAGCAGCAGCAGCAGCAGAAGCAGCCCAATGCAATAACGCACTACACATGCGCAATCTGCATGCACCCTCTAAAAAAAATATTACAGTTCCCGTTTTTAATTATTTCCCCTCCCCAATTTGTTTTTTATTTTATTTATTTTTAACCTTTCAAATTTTATACCGTAACTCACTGACACAATTAATCTTTTTTTTTTCTCCCACAGCTCGATCACAGGTCCACTTTCAATTGTTCGCCGAACGATGCTCACCGTACGACTCGACTCTCGCAATTGCCTCTCCAGCAGAACTCAATGAGCAGACGCTCAATGCTAACTGTTCAACTCACACTGCCACTGGTTCAATATCATCGTCCTCTTCCCTGCGTTCCCGGCGACTAACGGATATTGCCGAAAATCCAGATGAGGGGGGAGATGAAGCAGCCAAGCACGGTAATAACAATAACAACATCAACAATAATCCATATTACGTCCCCAGCACACCACGCCTCGACTACTTCGACGATGGCTGCGGATCATCAGCATCAGCAGCAACGACGGCGGCAAAAGAAAACAGCGGTCTGACTAACCATGATGGGCTCGCTCTCTCGGTCGTGGTAACTTCCCACGGTGACACTGGTGCGTCAGACAACGGTTCGGTGGGTGTGCCTGTAATTCCAGACAGGGATCCGACCGTCTCCTCGCATTTTCTCTCAAAAGGAGATTTTCCCTCCGCAAACAACCTTTCCCAACCAGACTCCAACGAGCCCCGGCGAAAGTCCACTTCATCTGCGTCGTCGAGGCCATCAGCCTCCGATCTCTATAACTACTATCCGTATGTGCCTAAGGTCAAGCTTGGTCCGCGTCCTCATGTAGAGCCCCCCAACAAGCAACGCCCACACTCCTCCTCCAACGACCGCTCGAAGACTTTCCCTCCTTCCTCTTCTTCTTCGGCTTCCAATTCTTCCTCTTCTGTTTCAAACAATTCCCTTTCTCTTTCTTCTTCTTCTGCTTCTTCTTCTTCTTCTTCGTCATCGTCGTCGTCGAATAACGCTCATTCATCTTCCTCGTCCTCGCTTGTTTCTCAATCTTCTCTTTCAGCCTCTTCCCTTTCCGTCTCTTCCACCTTTCCTTCTTCATCCTCTTCTTCCGCAGCCGCAGCACGCGACGAGGAGCTTCGTGCGTCCGTTCCGCGATCCGTCCACCTTCCGCCAAGGAGGACAGCGTCGTCTTCGAGAAACGCCGGCTCCAATCCCAGTCTAGCCGCTCTTAACATCCCTGAACCGCAACTACCCCCCTCGCCCACCACCCCGTCCTCGCTCTACTCCTTTTCCATCTACTCGAGCAACAGCACAGCTTCCGTCAAGACTGCTTCGGAAGGACCCACGCCGGAGAAGCAGCGTTTGATGAAAGCATTGCAACTGCGGAAACAGAAGCAGAACACCGAACCAGAGACTCCCAGTACGCCCACTTTCGACAACTCCCTGAACACCAACGCCCTTCTCTCCCCCCTACAGCAACACTCCCCAGCCACCGCCTTCGTCTCGACCACGTCAGCCGCCCCCGAGCAGTTGTCCTCGGTCCCGACCACCATGTCCATTACCGACGACGCCCCCGATGCCATGCACCCTGTTGACAACACTTCTGTCGCTCAGACAGTCGACCATGCGACAGGCAACACACGGCTGCAGGACCTCGGTAACGATGACTCTGTCTCAGGAGGCAGCGACGACACCAAGGAATCGCACAAGTCAGACGACATGGAGGAGTCGGGGGAAGGTTCAACGGAGGCCGAGACTGAGGGCTCTGCCTCGGGAAAGGGGGACGACGATTGTGTTGCCGCGGAACCTGAATCTACTGTTGAGAACACCGAGGATCCGGCGTCACTAGACAGTGAGGTTGACAAAATTGAAGGTACGACTAAAGTACGGGATGATGTCGACGAGGAGGAAAGTGACGGGGAGTCCATAGTGTCTCTCGATCAGCGAACAAGCGAGTCGTCCAAGTCGTCAAGCGCAGCTGCCTCTGTTGCCAGCTCAAGCCGGAGCAGCACCCATCAGAGCGACCGTCGGGTATCAAACGCAGGACTATCTGCTAATGGTGCGTCCAAAAGCCGAGCCACGCCAACCGAAGCAGCAGCCGAGTCTGCTCGCCCTTCGCCATTTCTTAAGCCTGCGAAGCCTGTCACAGCAAAGAAAGTGAGTGTAGGCGGTAGTGTATCCCAGCGCATCCGACAATTCCAGCAGTTGGCAACCAACGTTCCCGCTGCTGCAGCCGGTCCCTTTGCTCCGTCTGCATTCACTGCAGCTGGCCGCCCATGCACTCCTACGCGAAGCCGTAGCAACAGCCCAATTCCCGACTTTCTCAGCACGCGACCTCCCAGCTCAATGAGCAACAAGTCACCCCCTCGCTTGGGAAGCATTTCTCACGAGCACCCACCCCTCCCTGCTCTCACCCCCTCAATTTCTCCAGCAACTATTTCATCAAGAAATTCTATGCTAATGCCCGCCGCAAACATCTCCTCTACTCCTCACAACAATCGTTACTCCATGCCCGCACAACCTCACCCAAAAGACATGGCACCTCCACCCAAGCCGGTGCGTGCGAAAATGGAGATTGTTGAGATGGACAACAAGACCCACGGGTTACAGGTCACAACTAAAATCAACTGGGATGGATCTCACCACGATGTCACCTCCCCGAATATTTCCCCTTCCTCCTCTCTCTACCGTCCTTCATTGGATATGATCCAGTCTCCTACTTCGGATATCTCCCCTGTAGAATTGCCTGGTCTTCGCAATGAGCTCCCTATGAGAAGAGACTCTGTTTCTCACCACTCTAGGTCAAACTCGTCAAAGTCCAATTCTAGAGACATTTCCCCCAAGAGCCCGGGATTGTTGCAGAGAATGTCAAGTACATTGTCGAGGAAGACCAAGGAGGCATCGCCTCCTCGCCCTCCTGTGCCTGTAGAGAGCGCGACGAAGAAGTATTTGCACACTGGATCGATTAATGTTCAGTTACCTGATACCATGTTGTGGAAGAGGAGGTATATGAAGATTGACAGTGATGGATGGTTGTGTTTGTCGTTGACTGATGATGAGGTAAGTTCCCTTGACAAAGCTGAGTATAATAATGCGAGGGCATTTCGTTTGCAAAATAAGCGGACGGGTACCTGCATTGATAGTTTGATCAAAGCTGACATTTTCTTTTTCTTAGAATGCCCCTCAAACTCGGAAATACCACATCGCAAGCGAAGTCCGTAAAATTGATCTTCCGGATGTCGATGAGCAAGAGCTTCCTTACAGTGTGAGGTTGATGCTACGGGAAGGTGGTATGTTGCAGTGTGCTTGTCAAAATAGTGCCGAACAGAAGCAAGTTCTTGGTGGTGAGTAATCTCTTGTATCCTCTTTTATTTGTATCAAATACTGATTCTTCTTCACAGTTGTGCGGTCTTGTCTGGCGTAGACGTCTTTTTGCTGTCTGTATTCCTTGTCTACATTAACCTAACCATAACTCAAACGCTCGCTCGCTCGCTCGTTTACGTTACTTTTTTTTCTTCGCCGTATGTTACGGGGGAAAAAAGTACCGTCTTCTATTTCTATTTTTTTTTTAAAGCAGGCGTTCTCTGGTCTTGATACCACCCAACAAAGCGTTTAATATAACCAAATAATTCTTTCTGTACTGTATTGTACTGTACTGTACTCTCATCACCGTCATCATCATCATCATCATCACCGTTATAAATTTCCTACCACTAACTACTACCACTACTACTACTATTACTACTACTGAACTCGTAGAAAAGCTAGCAGGTCTAATCGCAAATTGTTTTTTTTTTTTTGGAAGAAAAATTTGTTTGTTTGTTGGTTTTATGGAATTTATACCCTACTCCTTCCCCCCGCCACCACCCTCCCATCTTTCTTCTTTTTTTCTTTTTTCCCCTTTTCTTTTTCTTTTTCTTTTGCGTTTCTTCTTTCATATATTGTAAGCTCAGCTTCGATGTGTTTTCTGTTGTTGTAGTTGTTTTTTTTTTTCTTTTGTGTTTTTTTCTTGTTTCTTTGTGTGTGTGTTTTGTTTGTTTAGAAGGATGGCTCTGAGTGGAAGCGTGTCACGACGACTAGAAAATTTTTGTGTTTTTTTTTTTTTGTTTTGTATCTTTCACCTTTTTTTCCGCTGTACACATTTTTTTTTTCCTATTTTTTTTTTCTTCTCAAGGATACGGTGGAACAACAATTGTTTTTTTTTTTTTTTTGTAACCACTTTTCACTTTCGATATAAATATTGTTTTTTTTTTTTTTTTTTTTTTGACTAATTACTTGTAGAATTTTTTTAACTTGATGAAATTTTAGTTTCTTTCATTTATAATATTGGGAATAAGGTAAGGATGTCAGAGGGAGTTTTATTAGTTGTTTTTTTTTTCTTTGCTTTTTTTTCTTGTTTCTTTCTTCTTCTCCCTTCTGCTACAACTTTTTGTTTTCTTTTGTCGTTTCCATGTAAGGGGAACTTGGGGTGGGCCCTGGTTTGGTGTTTTACAAATTTTTTTGTTTTTTTTTTCACTGGGAAGGTGGGAAACAGGATGGGTAGAAGGAAGTGCCGAGTTGGGTGTGGGAGCGTGGGGAATTGTTTTGTGTGGTAGACAGTATAGTTGTGGTGGTGGTGGTGGTGGTGGTGGTGGTGTGGCTGTGAAATGGAGAAAGGGGTAATAGCAGTTGAATAGAGGAGCGTGGGGATCAGGTGGGGATCAAATGGTGGATGTTGGGGGGGGGGGGGGGGGAAATGGATATCAATGAACAACGTTCCAGCTTCCGGAAGTCCTTCCAATTTGCTTCCATACATTATCATTTCCTAGTTTGTGTGATATCTGTGTAAGCTTATGCTCCTAAAGGCTTAGTTGAAAGGCGTTTTGATGCAGGGCAAATCTCGGATAAACTTATTGTTTGGCTCACCTAACCTCTTTTCAACTTCGTTTTGTTTCATTGCATTTGTTTCCCTGTACCTTGGGAGCTAGGCGTAAAATTATGCTCAACAATGGATTAGATGTGGGAACTAGGAAGCTGAAGTATGGCGCAACCTAGCTGAGTCGGTGAGAACTCACCAATTAGGGGCAGCTGCTGTAGAAACAAATTCCGCGTTTCCCCTGGAGACCTCCTATTATTGGACAAAGAGCGACAGTTCGTCCAGCTATGTTTGCTCCACATCGGGAATTTAGCACTTATGACATACGTCAATTTCCTTTAGCTCCTTCTCGGTGAAGTAGGATGTTTTGGTGGCCGGGGGTGCTTGCAGCGGGTTCTTCTGGTATCTTCCATTTTGAGCTGACATTTCGCAGCCTTCATGCCGTGATCTTGTTTCAAGGACCGAGATGTTTTATAACGCGGGTCATCTGGCTGTAAATTCGAGATGTGGTCCAGCCCACAGCCAAGCAACGATCGTTATCCAGATTCCTTGCAGAAGAGAGATGGGGTGTAATCTACCTTTGATTGGCCGAAGACGGAAATCTCGGTACACAATCTTCTAGGGCTCTTAAGCGATGTGGAGAATCTTAACATGTAGGCGAATGTATCTCCGAATATTGGGGTGCATTGACGTTGATTAGATGTTCCGTGTTGCCATGTGGTCCCCGTGCGTTTCCCCCGTAGAGCACCGAATCGCGATATGTAACCTGAGAGCTGATGCATACGATGCCTAAGGTGCAAAGAAAAAAGTTTTCAGATTTTTGTGAAAAAAAAAAGAAAACAATGAAAAAGAAAAAAATATATGGCGATGCGGCCCATCTGCCGTTGCAATTGAGTTGCGTTGATACGTTTCATACTGTTTCACGACGCGATGTCTGCTCACCAACGTCAGCCAACGGCCCACGATCCAGGGGCGAGACCGGAACAAGAAGAATATGCAGCCCTAACCCAGCCACGTGCTGCATTTTATGCTATCCTTGTTTAGCCCCATGCCTACGCGGTTCGGTTACACTAAGTAGTCGAGGACCATGGCACCAGGCACGCGTTCCAACCGCACCTCACGCGCGTCATCGCCTACATCGTTCATATTTATTCCATTCACACGCGACCGGAGGGTAATATCATCGTATCAATAAATCCTACCTGTCCACAAATGTTCGAATCAACAGCCCTTCATCCAGCGGATCCCGATGCGGATACAGATACCTGGCCATTGCTTGAATTGACCGATGTCGTGGTTGTGAGGTACCGGAGAGGACACCCGGAGGAGATCGTGGATCTCGCGGATGTCGACGAGAAGGGACCGTTCAGAGTGAAAGGAAGACTCGTGGATTCGGGAAAGAAGACAAGATCTCTAGGTGAGTTGTAATATTTTTTTGGGGTTGTGCGGTGCTACCGGGCTTTGTGCTGGTGTGGTGGGAGCTGGTAGTTGCGACACATTGAAGCAGAGCGGGGTGAACCACCGGACATATCAGTAATTGAGGAATATGATGAGGCTGAAAGCTTGGGGAGCTCCATCAGCTTAGGATCCAATAGATGTAATCTAACAGCTTCACAGTTAAAAATGTCGACGTCTTCTCGAACGAGCTCACAATCCCGGGAGTAGAAACCTACAGCATGGAATACGATCCAAAGAAAGGCACCACTAAGATTTGGGTCCTTGGTTCCTCGGCCTGGTACACCATCAGCCCATCGCCCGAGTATCGATCCATCTATGAAAACTTAATCGAGAAGGCAAGGGTTTGGTTATTTCTGCAAGAGCGGTACAAGAAGTTCAAAGGATCTGGAAAGGAAATACCCGGTGAAGTAACAGAGGTCTATAAAGATGTATGTAATTATGATTCCCGGGGAAGTGACATAAAAATCAGCTGGTGGAAGATGGAGGACACGGCAAATAATCCAGGGAAGGAGACAGAGAGCATGCGAGGTAGCCATTAGTACACAAACAGTTGCTGACCCACTACAGTTCCTAGCAAAAAACCCAACTTGTCGCACCACTCGAGGCGCATCCGCGATATTTACACGACACCATCGTTACCTAATATTTATGATGCACCGACCAGAGGAAGACTATGAAATGTGGAAGCGGACACCATTGTCGCGAGTATTTTTCAAGGAGTATCCGGTTGGTTCCATACTGTGACGATGAAATCAGTGTTCACTAACCAAAGCAATAGGAAGTTGTAGAAGAGGCAATGGAGTTTCACGGCCGTAAGCCCAACGAGTCCTTGCCAAATTTAAAGCAATTGGAAGTACGCCCAACACCGGACGTCATTGATATGTCATCAGAAACCGGGATGGAGCTCGACGAACAAGATGAAGACATCCCAAGCTCAGAAGACGACGAAGACGAAGAGGCCGAAGACACTCCAGCACCCTACTCCGAAGACGAAGACGAAGAAAAAGCTGAAAACGAAGACTCCGAAGAAGCCTCCTCTTCTTCCGACTCCAGCTCCACAGCCTCAGCTCCCAGGCGGACACCCCACCAATTCGCTACCCCCACCATCGGCAAAACCGTCAAAAGCGTCTCCACAAAAGGCCGTTCCATCCTTCGCCCTCGACAGAGCATAATCCCCCTAGATCCTGGCTCACCTCCTTCACCGGACCCATTGAACTCCCCCTTAGATGCCGCTATCGAAGCCCGTGAAGCTCGTGCCGGAGGTCCAAAGCGCAAAAAGTCCTCTACAGACCTCTCTCAGGACTCTTTACTATCCCCCAAGCGTACCGCACCCCCAATCCGTCAGCTCGCTCTCGGCATCCTCAAATCCGAGTCTCCCGAGACCCAATCAACGCACTGGCACTGTAACTTGGACGAAGCTCGCTGTCATCACATTGTTTTGAACGCAAAAACGTTAGCAGGGAGAACAGCGGTTGAAGAGCATTATGCATTCCATGGAAGGGTTATGACAGAAGCTCTTAAAACGGTGGACTCCGAAGCAAGCGGATATCAAGTTAATCATCTGATGGAGAAGATCAAAGCCATGAAGCGGGATTGGGAGGAGAGCAGGCCAAGTCCATTGAAGGGCGAACTCATTGGGGAAGAGGGGGTAATATAACATAAGAATTCTTTGGGTTGATATGATACGATACGGATGGAGTTCGGGATTTTGGTTACATGCTGCTACATACTTTGGGGGTTTTGTTTGATGTTTCATTTGGAGTTTTTGTTGTTTTGGGAATAATGACAAGGAAATGTAGATATTACGAAGGAGGATCCCGGATATGAATGATAACGTTCATGGATTGTAAAAAACACATCATACTCGACTGTTGACTCCCCCAAGTAAAAGATTTCCACAAAGCTTGTTGTTTTATCTATTGAATTACAAACACGAAAAATGGAAAAAAAGAACCCGAGCCATAAAAGATAATGCAAAAGTTGATCAACCTTGATGGGTCGGTCTAGAACCGAACGCGGGGATCGAACCCGCAACCTTCAGATTAGAAGTCTGACGCGCTACCATTGCGCCAGCCCGGCCAATTATATTGCTGCATGAAGTAAACTTGTTAATAATGTACACATCAAATTCAACCAACATTGGTATCTCCAAGTATCTCGTGGTTATGTCTGCGGCACATCATTCAAGGAGTCTAAACTTATCAGGATGAATATCTCAAAGCCTCTATGGCCCAAGTGCGTACAGCCAAGCCAAGTGGGATATCAAATCTCATTCGAATTCCGAGCACCGGGATACGACTGCATTAACGAGCCGCGCTCTGAATATTGGTTGCGCCGTTGCTGCAGGGGCTCGAGTGAACGTCATAGCTCAACTTATTAGTCGTAGCAGTGCGTGCGATATCATTTTTGATCTCCGAAGTCCACGTTGATGAGATTGATGAGATTGATGAGATTGATGAGATTGATGAGATTGATGAGATTTGAGATGGCTCTTAGATGAGGCGTGCTTATTTATTTCTAACCGGACCGCGACTGTGCGTACATATGATGAGTAGTCTTGGGCAAAAGTGTAAGTAGCAATCACGGAAAGTGATGAAACTTGAAACAGTACACAGATCATGTTGCAAGATATATATTTAACAATATTGAATACGCCAAGTATGTAGACTAAAAGTTCTAAAGTATGTATTCCAACTGCCCCAGTTGTCCGGTATTCATGATATGATATAATCGCCCGTAGTAGTACACCTCTTGCACCTTCTTCCCCCTTATTCTTCTTTTCCTTACAGTTCAAATCCTCAACCTTTGCAAACTTCCGATATCACGCCCAAAAAATAGCCACCCGAGAAAAAAACAAATGCTTAACCAAACGCCGAAATAGCAATACTAACTTCCCACCTGGGTCCTTTGACATTACCTCCCAATCTTTCTCTTACTAGACGAGCAATCTTCTCTCTCATCTTTGCTTCCTCCACTTCCTTTCCAACTACGAGCTTCAATGTTGCAATACACAATCCATGATGCGCCTGCCAGAACCTCGCCTCCTGAACCTCCCGAATACCAGGGTCTGATGAAATCTCCGCAATCACTGATGGAACTGCTGATCCACCGTTATGTGACATCAACAGCATGCTACCAAGCACCTTTACCAAGCGAACACCAATAGCAATCATAGAGACAGCGATAGAGAGTCCCATGATGCTGTCGAGGAAATTTGATTGCGGCAGGCTCAGTAGCGGTTGGAGAAGGAGGATGGAGGAGCAAGCGATGGTAAGCAGATGCGAAGGGTTACTGAGAATGCTTGGCAAATGGGAAAGCGTAGCGAATTGCATGGCTATACAATCAGTTAGCAGGATGCAGGAAGCAACAGGACGATGAGGGAGTGCCTTTTCCAATGCGTGCATGGTTCTTCAGTAGGATTGCAGAGACCAATGTAGCAATTAACGCTGCGAGCGCGGCAACATCTACGCCTCCTGGTGGTACACGCTGCTTGTGCTGAGCGTGGCCATGGCCGCCATGGCTGTGTTCGTGGCCGCCTGGCTGTTTCCACATGCCCTCCATTAGATGCTCTGAGCAATGGGAGATGATGTCAAATCCCATAAACAAAAGAAATACGCTCATGGCGAAACCTGCGAGGACCTCGGCACGCTCCAAACCAAAGGGGTGGCGGATTGAGCTTCGTTTCCAGACTTCAAAGTTGCTCAATACATCAACTGCAACGCATAGAGCTGCCCCAAGGGCGTCAAACATAATTAAATGTGACAATGCTGTTAGTGCGAGACTTCCAGAGGCACTGAATAGGGTAAATCCCGCAATAAACAAATGTGTCAAACTCCATAAGCTTCGCCTAGACTGCTCCGGAGAGATTGAACGATAAAGTTCACGCCAAGTGGGCATTGGAAGGCTTGCTGGTAGAGAGAGAGGGGCCCTTGGTGGTGGCTCGAGGAAGATCTGATGTGATACGGAGGAGTGCTTGTACTTGTGACCACGTCTCTGGTTCTGTGGGGAGTGTTAACGAGGTTTCTCACGTCACCGTCACCGCTTAACGGAGCTCTGGGGAGTAGGTATTACGCACGGGTTTGGTTGACACAGGTCCTTTGCTTGCCACCATGGGCTTAAAGTTAAAAGGCTGAGGTGCCTGAATCTGAATGCTACTACGACGCGGGGACGCATTTGACGATTCTGTCAACGGACCAGACACCGACGGAGGAAACGACGGTGTCATGGGAGACAACAGTCCTGCATCGACATCTGCGTCGAGATGTGCATCGGACGTGTTTGTTGGAAGGTCTTCAATGCCCTGACCTGTCCGTTCTATGGGTGTCGGGGGCTCGACGCTTTGTATTGGTATCGGCAACGGGGCCGGTCGGGAGGGCATAGCGGTTAAATATGGCGGAGGGGCAAATGGCGAGATTAACGGAACGGGTGGTGACGGAGGTGGTCGGGGAGGGGGATCGTCGTCGACAGAAAAGCGGCGGGAGGCGTCCCAGGAGACGATGACCTCAGGGGACGGGGAAGCCGGCGTGGAAGCTGCGCGGTAAATGGCGAACGGTGGTAATACGCGCGTGCTGCGTCCGGCTTGTAACATCTTTGCTGGTTGCAACCGTTATCCACATCACTTGGATGAACAACACTTTTTTTTCTTTCAAGTGTGATCGATTGCTTGCTATATACACAGAATTCACGGGGGCAAGAGGGAATGAATGGCGCTGTGTCAGTGTGCTTGTGCTTGTGCTCGGTTTGTTGTGGAAAAGAGGGTCCGAGTGGTTTTTGCTTGCGTATAGGTATTTTGAGTGCTGATGGATGTGCGCTGTCAATAAGCGACAAATACCCGCCGGAGATTTGAGATGTATTGGTATATTTTTGATCATCTGCTTACTCTTCTCAGGCATCGTAACCTTCCGGAACTTCATATCCGCTCCCAAACAGTGATATCGCGATGTCAGCGTTGTGGCCATCACCGGTTTAGGAGTCCGGGAATTCACACGGGGCACAACACATATCTGAGCGCAGATCAAAGAGAATCAAAGCGTTCGTTAAGTAAACTTCTCCGCGCCCCAGTAAACACTAAAAGGAGGAGAGGCCCTACCCGTGAAATGGAAACGATCGACCGGAGGATTTATTGCGAATGGACCATTTCCATCATTTTATGCTATCTGAAGACAGGAGTCTGGCGTCTGAGAATTTCTCGGAATATTCTACAACTTTTGCCGGTGAAAATACCTGAATTACAATGACTCGAGCTAAGTTCAGTTGCGGGTCATGCAGGTACCGCGGTAGTGATGACGGACAGCGCATTTTATGAATTCCGGCATAACTGCGAGCCGGCAGCCAACACAGTATATCTAAAAATGGCCACAAATCCAGCCGAATTCCATATGCGTTGGAAAAGGCATTTTTGAGTGATTTTTAATTCTTATGATCGATTACCTCATGGACTTGAATAGTAGTTTGAGTTAAATCTTTTCACAACCCAATCGGCTCGTCAGAGTAGGTGCCAAAATTTTACGTTTGGAGGGTTTTTTTTTTAAAAAAAAAACAGCAATATATTAATGACATCACCCTAGGCCAGTCCGGTATGATCACAAATACGACATGATCCAAGCCAAGCAATTAAAAAATCCCAGGACACATAGTGCCACGTCCTCAAATCTTGTGGAGTCGATCAGTCATCAGATTGATGATACGATAGCTAGGTTATCAGTGTCGATTCCCACCAAAGCAAATTATGAAAACTCGAAGTCCGAGTAATAGTCTATTAAGAGTAGACACACTGATTAAGCACTGATGTTGGTTTCAAATTAGTTTCAACAGCTCAATCAACAGATAGAACAAAATGAAAATTAACAACCCCATCTTCTGACTGACCCAGACTGAATCACGATATATCACCGCCGCCACTCATGAAATGCACGCGAAATACCTGCCTGGGTTAGAACATGGGTGGCAGAAGCAACCTGAATTTCCAAATGGAGGAAAACATGCATGAGCATACAATAATCAATGGTGATACATATCTGCACAGACACGTGCACAAAATCCCGAAGCCCAGGCAACTGAGCCAATAGTGAGTGCACTGCACAGCCTCCTGTTCTACTGTACTGTCTTAGAAATCAGCCACCATTCTATCACTGGCATTCAGCCAATCCTTATACGCCACAGTTTTCTAAGAAAAGTCTGACGAGAACCTACGAGTTCTTTGGCCAGAAGAAGACAAAACTTAGTAAGGCTGGAGAATTCCAAGTTTGCTCCGTGTGTGGCTATAATTTAAATCAAACTCGTTACTAAAATTTCACTGTGAATTAATAAGTGCTAAGAAATCTTCAGAAAAAAAAATAGTCATCAGCTTCTGGAGCCACAGCTAAATCCTTTATGCAACCCCTCAAACTCAGCTGACTAGTACATAAGCCGTGTCTCAAAATTTCAGCGGGCTGAAAAAAAAGCAATACAGGATGTCGGGGCCACTTGGACCTAACCGGGGTGAGTTGAAACTTGAAAGCCGGATCGCTTTGTAGCCTTGAAACTGGGGTCTGAAGGTTTATCGGAAGAACTGAAAGCATAATTATGGAGCGTGAAGCATGAAACGGAAGGGACCAAGGCCCTTGAGCTCTCCGGGAAACAACTGCATAAGTCTGAGTTCTGGGAAAACCGCAAAAGAATTCTGGTGGGAAATAACAAGCTGCCATAAGTACATATACTTGATGTAAAATAACAGAAGCAGTATTTGTGGAGTATATCTTCGATTAGTAAGGGTTGTTGAAGGGCAGTAGGTTACGTGTTTGTGTTTGCGTTTGATATAGACTCTAGCATTCAAATAAAATTACGTCTAAACTTTAAATTTGAGAGACAAGACAAAAAACGGGTTGTCTGTGGGCCAGTGAGTGGTTAAGTATCAAGTAAAATCCATCGCTGGGGCAATATAGTCATTACTCATCACTCGCACCCACTACTTTGAGTGATGCATCATGACCAACTCTCCAGTCACGTGCTAAAGAAGCTACATTTTGGACTTGAGGTGATATGTAGCCTCAATGCGGGGTAAAATAACTGAAAGATTACCAGAATTGAATGGGGTTTGAAGATAGGGGAAAAAGTTAGGACCAAAAAGTTTGGACTTATGGGGGGATCTGAGTTTTTTTGTTGAACATTAGTCTTGCGATTTATACAATAAAAACTCTTCAATAAACAACACAAAAACTTCCTACATGTGATACAGAGTACCAGGTTGCGGCTAAAAGAAAATGGGAATTTCGATTGTTTTTGCAGCAGTACACTGGTACTGTCTGTGCAACCCAGCGTGAATTATGTTATTAGTATTCGCTCTTGGGACTGTAGTTGATTGTCTGTCGTAGTCCGAGGTGCCTGACGGACCACCGATATGTGGTCCAATCCCTTTCGAGCCCCAAGTTGGACCGGTCGGGCCAGGGAGAACACTGAAATATGCTATGTACGTATAGACATTTATTCCTAACAAAAATCCCGAAACAATTGATAATGCTGTGTACCAGGCCACGCATGCGCAATACAAAAAAGCACATGGGGAAGGGAGGAGAACAGCTGGATAAGGTTCCCGGTAGCAGACCTAGAGACAGGGTTCACTGGGTAAGAATGTGAATTTTAGAAAGCCTAGCCAGGGCTCCGGCCATATGTACATCCTCCATCGGGCTATCAGCGGAACTTCTCCTTCTACCCAGATATACAAAACTCCACCTTTCCTCCACTACTGGTATCGGTCGCCTGTGTCAGATTATTGACGTTAAACCGCCACCAAAGGTACTTTTTCATCTCATTTCTTTCATGATAGACTACTTGATTGATTTCAATCCCTCTCTACGATTTGAGATCGCGATACTAACAATCCCTAGAGACAGTCCGAGACTTTGCAAACTTATGGCCCATGGGGATAACCACTCCCATATTGTACTCTACAACTAAAGCAATATCAAAGAGTCTCTTTATGGTGCTTGGGAAGATTTGTCATTGAACATGATGGGTTACTGCTCTGACGATGCCGATATGGAGGCAGGCGGTGGGAAAGTTAGCAAAGAGTCTCCCTGATTCGACGGTGGCAGTCAACCTGGGCCCATAATTCGATACGACTTTGGTACTTCGCTTGTGTAGCTAGTAGTATTGAGGAACGTTATCCCCTCTCGGTGATCATTCATTCATGTTTAGGAAACAACCACACTCATATTGTACTCTACAATTAAAGCAATATCAAAACGTCTTTACATGGTGCTTGGGAAGATCTGCCACCGAACATGATGGGTTACTGCTCTGACGATGCCAATATGGAGGCAGATGGTGGAAAGGTTAGCAAAGAGTCTCCTTGATTCGACGGCGGCAGTCACCCTGGGCCCATAATGCGAAAAGATTTTGATACTTCGCTCGAGTAGCTGGTAATATTGAGGAATGTTGTCCCCTCACGATGATCATTCGTGTTTAGGAACATAATTCAAGGTTTAAGTTTCCTCCTGTGTTGTTTGCAACAGAAACTAACCACATTGCGAAACACGAATTTTACGCTTGTATGCCATCGATGCTACTCCCTTTACCACTCAGGCAATCTCGAAACGTGTATCCATGGGTTTTGGGAACGCCAACTACCAACCATAATGGGCTACCGCTCTGACAATACCGCTATGGAGGTAGTGTTTGGGAAAGTTAGGAAAGGGTTTTAATAATTGGGAGGTGGTGGTTGACCTGGGCCCTGACTACGATATGACAAAAAAATATCGGCTTGAGGGTGTTAGGTTTCAACGGAGAACTTCCCGTACGGCTATAGACACGCTATAGCAACAATTTTTCTTTTGAATTTTACAGCAGATTGATACCGTAAATTGTTACGAATTCGCTTATCACGATTGAGCGCGTCTCTGACCCCAATTCCTTTGTGATTTCGGAGTTACAACTTTTGATTGGTTGGATGGCATTGTGTTTTGTTGGAAAATGTTATAGAAAAAGCGTTGCTATAGTCTTACGGAAAGTTCTCCAATACACCCTAAGGGGTATCCCCAACGTCGTTGGGAACTTGGGAGACGCCCGAATTTTCCGGTTAAAGCCCAAATACCATCCTTTGTTTCTTATTAAAGCTGATCGGACTTTCTGGAAACCGAACTGATTGATCATCCTACTTTGAGAAGGAGCACGCCTTTTTTGCATTGAGTTGGCTAAGAGTGCGTTTGGTTCGACCGAAAACAAAGTTTTTTAGCCTATTTTCACAGGTAAAAAGGGCTAAAAACTTTGTTTTCGGTTGGAACCAAACGCACCCTAATGTAAAGGGATGATAGCTTCATAATACTGATAACATACTGATCAAAAGTGAAAACTGAGTGTTAAACTATTTATTAAGTCAATACAAATTAAAGTCACTCAAATGTGAGTAATACACAAAAAAGGAATATCTTTGAGAATTCTCATCATTTACGAGTGATTGTATATGAAGCCCACCACGGCCCCAACGCGATACTCAAGCCGAGCACCCAGTATTAAATATATACCCCACAACGCTACAGTAACAACCCATTTTTTGACTCCTTCTTTAGGAATACCTACGTGCAACCATTACCCACCCTACCTGCAACCACATACCATCCTATAGCTACCCCAAAATTTTCTGCGTGGGCCTTCCCGCCTCGCTTCCCTGTTATTTCTGATACATATTCTGCCGAGTTATGTTCTCTCTCCGGTAGAATTGATACCTAATATCTTGCCGTCGATGCGGGGAGGGGAGTTATCCAATCTCGTTTAGTTTTCTGTTCTCAGTTTTCCCTCGTGATAACAGGAACTTGAATTTCAGAGAAGCTGGGCGTGTTTAAGATGAGGGATGTTAAAGAGTCTTAATAGGCGTGCCGCGTGCCATTTCTTCAAGTTTAGTGATGGAAGAAAGAGCAGACCGATGGAGCTGAAAGGTTCATGTCCTATAGGTTTGTATGGCAGATTTCGAGGATAGCCGTTTTTGCTGTATCTGATGACGATGAGTAAACTCGGGCCCGGAACTCGGGTTGTACAGCAGTGGGAGCTAGTTTTATAGAATCCTTGAGCTGTAGGCTTTTACTGCGATATTGTTCTGGTGTTACAGTATGCTCTAATGTACTTTCTCTGATGAAACTACGTCTGATCCATCAAGCATAAATCTCCCCTTACATCCATCATCAAAGAATAGTCATTCACGTCCTAGAAACCAATCTCGACTCCATAAAATACTCAGCTCCGTTATTCAATCATCTCATATGCTAGCACGAAATTCATGGGAAATAATTTTAATCTTTAAACAACAGAATAAACCCAAATGAACTGAAGAACTTGTGAAGAAGACCCTTATTTTACCGCAAAACAGCTGGTTTCGGGGGCAGATGATTCCAAAACTCTAATAAGTTTGAGGACTCTGGTACTTTTATCACTAACAGAATCGACTCCAGGAGGTCTAAAATCTTGGATTAAAGGTTATATCCAGAGCCAAGAGAGCGAGTGCTTGAGCGAGATAATGTTTTTACCATTTTCTATGGATTACCTTGTGGAGACTGTGTACCGCATATAGGCCCATGTATATCATCGTTAGGTCAAAATGAAGGGGAGTAGGCCTTTCGGGAAATATAAGCGTGAGCCTCGGAAAATGAGTTAAGTTTTGATGGATTCTGCTAAATGGCTCCAAGGAGCTCAAGATCCCGGGAGGTTGATGAGCGATGCATCCCTTAGAATGTGCAGACGAGATATAAGCATGATGTAAAAAGGGGTCAGGTAGAGGAGTAGAATAATTCTGCCGTATTCACATTACCGGGTAGATACCACCCTTCTCCAACGCCTTAACAAAGCACAAAACACCTATTTTCCTATCATACACATGTCTCTCCATATTTCCTCCACATTCCCATACGTTGTAGTCCCCTTAGTTTTCCTCCTTCTGTACAATCTCCTCCAACTTGGATCCGACCTTAACAACCGAGAACTTGACCATTCTGGGATCCAAGCCCAAAACATCCCTCAAATTCTGCTGAGTCGCAGCGTTGGAATCGAAACGCATAAGGAAGTAATGACCACGGTCGTAGTATGTCTGATGCTTTCTGGTCCTGCGGGGCAAAAGCTGAGTGTCCCAGTTCTTGATGCTGCGAACAACCCCTCCTCCGTTGAGGACAGCCATTCCACAGGCCTTCGCAATTTCACGGACTTCCGTGATCGTGTTAGGACGCACCTAGGGAGGTGTTAGCAGTTGTCGACAAGCAGCATTGGATAGCGGCGGCGAGGCGGCGTAGGTAGTGAGAGGCATCGGTGATGAGCAGCTCCGGAAAAGAGCGATGTCGATGGCAAGTAGCATAGGTGATAAGTGGTGCAGAGAGATTCGGGAGCTTCACAGCATCAGATACGTACACAGGCTATTAGTTCGTAAAGCATCGTGTAGGGTCACAAAGGTGGTGTTGAGGCGCGTGAATCTGCTTCGGAGCGCGAAAATTGTAGGGTGGGGTTACCCGCTAGTGCGCGTCAACTCGGCTATGATCTTGGCACTCCGCGTGAGCGCTCGGGAGGCGGAATAGGAAGGACGTTCCGGGTCAATGTTTGTAATGGGAGTTCGGAAGTTCAGGAATTTAAGAATTTAGGAATGCTTAAATAGAATCCTCAAGTTATTTTGTAGCAGTTTTCCGCTTGATTTTCATGTCCGCACTGTTGAGGATTTTACTTCCCATGTTCTTAAAAACGCCGCTATGCAAGCGGTAATTCAAGGCAGCCAGCCTCAACAATTGGCATATTTGTGGACCATAAGGCTACTGAAGGTTATCTACCCAAACCAAATTCGCTTCACGTCTGACAGATTGGACGTAAAATTAATTGCCACTAATCATTTTCTGTCGAACCGTTAAATCTCAAACAAAGCATATTCCCTAGCTAAACTTTTCGACCCTCTGCAAAACAAAAAAACGTGAACCTCCCGAAATATCCCACCTAGTCCAGAGAAAATTTCCCATCATCACTAGATGTAGGTGTCATTGTCTTCCCTGACGCAATATCCTCTAACCATTGCAACACCTCTTCCTGTTTGAACCTTTTTTCCCGGGAGCTCGCTTTATTCCCAAACTCCATCGCTCCCTTCGCCGACAGCACTAAATAAGCAGATCCACTCTGGATATAGTCCTTGGCTAAATTTCCATGGATCAATTTGTTCTCTTTTCCTGTGGTGATTTCAATCATGACCCAGTCATCGTCGGAGGGATATTGGTAACGTGGGTTGGGGTATGGGCTTTGGTGGATTTTTGAGTTTAAATCTTTTAGAAGCTTGGTTATGATGGTATAGAGTGACTAATGACGGAATTGGAAGTTAGCAAAAGGTTGAATAGAGAAGGAATAATAACAACTTACATTTCTTGGGTTGATATAGAGTTCAAACGGAACTTGGAAGGGGGGAACGTAGATCGTGAATTCTATTGGAGCGAAAATCCAGAAGGTTAGACAATTCTTTCACCAGAACCTTCTCTATGCGTAACATACTAGGATAAAACATAGAGCTGAAGAAATCGGATACAGGGTTTCCAGTGCTTCGAGGGGTATCTTTGGGGGCATTTTTGGACGCCATTGTAAGGCGAGCGTCGTTGTAAGGTGACAGTTGCTGTACGTTGTTGTAAGTGTAGATGAAGCTAAGCGAGAAGATGAAGAGAAGCTATGTTTCGGGAGACAGCTATGTTGATGAGGCTGAGGGCTGAAATCAAGATTGTGCAACAACCCCTTGGGTGAAGTCGAAAGTTAGTTTGTATTATAAAACTAATTATATTAATATGTACTTTACTATTTGTATATCAAAGGCGTTGTGTCCGAGTGGTTAAGGAGAGAGATTAGAAATCTCTTACGTTCGCGTGCGCAGGTTCGAGTCCTGTCGACGTCGCTATCTTTTTCGCTGTCATTTGATTTTTTTTTTGCAATTTACCAACAGCATTACACAGACGAATATATCGTGAGTTTCTTGTTTAATCTTCTTACTTTGCACTTTACCCCACACGGTGTTCAAGCTGAACACTATGGTTGTCACGGCCCAGTCCTCCTAAGCCCGCCGTTACAATGGTGTCACATAAAATTCGTGTGGCATGATCAAATTAGCGAACATCTGAATACTCTACATTGGAAATATATAAACTTTCGAAACTTTTAATATGCGACGTAAACAAACACCTATTCTAATAGATAGTACAGCATCTTCCCTTGCAGAGTTGAGAAAACCCACATCCAAGCCCTCTCGTCTCGTCATCAAATATCCGCAAACTTATCATGATCAAACAAAGGGTTTCATTTTCCCAAAACCATACATACGAAAGCGCCGGATATAAGCACCCAAAGAGGAGAAAAAAAGAAGAAAAGCAAAACAACACCGCACTATAATACATTTTTTACATTCCGGCACATCATTCACATCCGCTGCACCTCACCTCCGCTTCAATCAAATCAATTACGCCTGTCCGGGGGCTTTGGGCAATCCCTATCCAAGAATGTCAGCTTCGGTTTATCTCGGCTATGATTAATATCAGTACTCACCTCAGTAAAGATCTTGCTCAAACTTGTCTTCATTTGCTCAGCCATCTCCTTCTCCGCCTGCTGCTGTTCTCTCAAAAGCTCCTCCTTGTGCTCAGCAAGGTGCTTTTGGGTCTCCAAGTAGTTCTGCTGACCTCTCTCACGGGCAATATCCATGAAAGTCTTAACATCATCGCCCTCATCCTCCTTGGGCTTCATTCCGAGCAAACCAAGCGCCCAGGAAGGAGGTCCCTTCTTCTTTCCCTTGGTGTTTCCAAGCTCCTTTCTGAGCTGTTCACGGATAAGCTCCTCGCGACGAGCAAACTCAGTAGGGATGTGAGTTCCATCAAAGTCCTTGATAACCTTGCGGACATCAGGAACTCCCATAGCAGCAATGTACTCCAAGAAGGGGATTAAGGCAACAAGGTCACGGTCATTGGCGTCTCCCTTCCAAGGAGGAAGCTTGATAGTGTTGTCAGGGTTTGCAGACCAAGCATCGGGGTTGGTCTCGATCATGACAACCTTGCTAAGGTCACGGTTGAGGTAGTTGAGGTCCTTGATGTATTTTCCATCAACGTAACGGGTGTGAGCACGGAACAGGGGGAACATGATGTAACCGGGCTGCTGGTCGACCTTTTGGAGCAATGGGGCGGCCATAGCTTCAGGCTGGTTGGTGAAGACGACAATCTCGTAGTACTGGAAAAGGTAGGCAAGGAAGTAGTCCAATCCAGGGCGCTTGGCGGTCCTCCATCCATGCTCACGAGTCCAGCCGGAGTGGATCATGAGGTCCTCAAAGGAGAGAACTAAGGTGTAGGGGCGTCCGTACTCGGGGACAGGGTCGGGGAGAAGCTTCTCAAAGGGTGGTTCGTTGTAGAAGCTCAACAAGTCGCTGGTACGAGCTGAGGCGCGGGAGAAGAACTGGTCCCAACCCTCGCCGACGGTAGGGTGCATAGCCTTCTCATCATCGTCGAACTCACGTCCAAGGTATAGTCCTCCTCCGACAACTCCGGCAAGAGTGGCCCAGGTAAAGTACTTAGCCATAGCATTGCGCCGTCTGTCTGTGGAGGAGATGTAGGCGGATCTGGGAAGGCCATCGGCACCGGTCTTACCGCGGGAACGAGGGGCCTCTTCTTCTCCTTGGGGAGTCTCTTTCGTAGCAGCGGCAGGATCGGCTTCTCCGGAGGCGGAGGCGTCGGAGGAGAAAGTGCGTTCGTCATTGGGAGGGATCTTGCTGGAGTAGGTGCGAGCTTTTGAAGCGGTCGCGGCAGCTGCTAGTGGGGTTGTGCGAGGAACTGCGGCCTTCAATAAGGTCCGGGGAATAGTTCTGGCGAGCATGTTGAGGTAGCTGATCTAGCGGTGCTTGATCAGTAAATTATTTGGTTGCGAATTGTTTGGCGGGGTGAAACTCACTTGTCTCGAATGCCGAAGTGATGAAAGATTGTTACGTAGTTCCGGGGTAGGGTAAAAGAAGAATTCACTAAACGCTAAGTAGCCTTAGGCAGCCGCGTAGGGTGCTTTGCCGAAAATGCGGGATGCCGGGGCGCTGTGAGACGTGTCAGGGACGCGCGAATAATTCGACTATTTTTTTGAGGTCCTCTCTACAACGAAAAAGAAAATATTATTCCTCTGCAGATGTTGGCTGTGAAGAAATGAGCTTTCAAAGTTTTCAATTTTGTGTGGTTGTTTGGAAAATATTCGGCGCTAGTTCTGAGATATTGTGGAACGGGCTAATCAAAGGAAGATTTATTGACTGAGAGAAGAGGAAAAATGAAGAAAACGAGGAAAACCAAGAGAATGCAGAAAGTGAAGGAAATGAAGAAAATCAAGAAGAGGAAAAAAATCAAGAAGAGGAAAAAAAATCAAGGAAGTACAGCAGGTACGTATAAATTGACAGAGAATTACCTTATAAGCAGTGCTCCTAATGAACTCTGGAACGAGGACAAAGTTCGAGAAAGTTCGAGAAATTAAAATGGTTGCATCTGCCCACTCAGCTTCACCATCGCCACCGCCGGGCCACAAACAGTCCTCATGGCCCACGTGATGAATCCGCATCCGGAGCTACCACCACTTCTTCCGTATATCATCGACCAGAAGCTATAAATGCAGCTGTGTATTTTGTTTTTAAGAAAAATAAATAACTGCACGTCATACCTTTCATAAAATCATAGAGTAGTTTAGGCGTAAGAATCCATTTTTGGTAGTAAGGCCTGAAGCATGGTATTCAAGAGAAATGGCAAGATATCACTAAAAGTACAGGTCGATGCAACATGTGTTGTATCCTTACACTACGAGGGTTAAGAATGTCAGTACACTACGTTTGGTTGGACCGGCAAACTCAATAGTAAGAGAAGATGTGAATTAAAATAAAAGATTATTTCAATAGAATCGATGTTCCAGAACCTTGAAGCGAGTGTGTGTTAGGAGCAGGCTTGATATTACAATTCATTATATTACTCTAAAACTAGTCGATACTAATTTACCAACTCTTCGCGTGCACTGCACTTCTAGCATGGAGAGGGTGTTTTTGAAGAAGATCAATAACCGTCTCGTGCTTCTCTTTACGTGCCCACCAAAGTGGTGTATGGCCGTCTTTATCCCGGATGTTGACATCTGTGTTTGTTCTCCTCAACAGAAGTCTGACCACAGCCGAGTGTCCATATTTCGATGCCCACCAAAGAGGAGTGCGACCGCCATCATCCTGTGCGTTTATTTCAATACCCGGGCATTCCAATAACACCCTGACAATTTTATCCTCTCCCATTCGTGCGGCCCAAGAAAGAGGCGTACTTCCTGTATCATCTTTGGTGTTGAAATCACACTGTGATGGCTGTTTTAGTAAGAGTCGTACTATGCCCTTCATTCCCCTTGCGCATGCCATTACAATCGGAGTCTGTCCAGCTTTATCTCTGGCATTGATGTCGACACCAGGTGACTGTAGGAGCAATCTTGCAACAGCTTCATGACCATATTTAATTGCTAACAAGAAAGGCGTTTCGAGGGCAGGAGTCTTAGCATCGATTTCGATACCCGGACGGTCCAGAAGAAGTTTGACCATATCAACATGGCCTTCTTCCGCTGCGTACGAGAGCGGTGTTCGGAAGTAGACTTTATCTTTCTGATTGACGTTGATTCCCGGTTTCTGCAACAGCTTCTTCGCTACAGCCTCGTGTTTGTACTGAACTGCCAGCGAAAACGGAGTCTCGCCAAAGGTGCTGTTGGAGTCAACATCAATATCCTTTCTCTGCAACAATAAAGCCACAATCCCCTGTTGTCCAGCCTGTGCTGCATACGAAAGTGGCGTCTGTCCAAAGAAGTTGTCCTTCGAGTTAATATCGATATCCTCCCGTTCCAGCAGTAGCTTGACAACCGCTTCACGGCAATTTTCCACAGCCCATCTTAACGGAGTTCGGTTATCTTTCTCGTCCTTCGTGTTGACATCGATATCCTTCCACTCTAGCAGTAGCTTGACAACTCCTTCATGCCCGGCTTGTGATGCATACGACAACGGGGTATGTCCATTAACACCCTTTGAATTAACATCCACACCTCTCTCCAGCAGCAGCTTAACTACTTCTTCATCCCCTTTTGTTGCTGCTAGACACAGAGGCGTCTGTCCGGTACTATCCTTCGTCGCCGCATCTGTATCCGGTTTCTCAAGCAACAACTTTACAGCGCCCAACTGCCCCGCCTGGACCGCATATGCTAACGCCGTTCTATGCAGATTATCTCTCGCATTCAACTTAATACTCTTCTGCTTTACCAAAAAGTCGACCACAGAAACATGACCCGCTCCGGCCGCAAGATGAAGCGCAGAAGCTCCTTCTTCATCCTTTTCATTCAAGATACCCTGGTTGGCTTCAACCAATGCGTTGACACCTTCGATAGCTCCCATCATAGCGGCTAGATGGAACGCTGTGCGGCCGCCATCCTCTCTCGCTCGTAGAGGGGCTCCAGCTTTGATTAGGCGCGTGACGACGGCTTTGTTACCAGCCATTGCAGCCCAGTGGAGCGGCATCCTACCCACACCATCTGAGATTGAGATCTTTGCTCCGGCTTCGATGAGGATGGTTGTCATTTCCTCGCTCCCTCGTTTTGCAGCGAGATGAAGTGGTGACATTCCGTCTGTGCCTTGACAGTTAACATCTGCTCTATGACGTAACAGAAGTTCTGCAATCTGGCCATTACGCATCCAGATGGCGTAATGTAGAGGAGTCCAGCCTATTAAGTTCTTTGCGTTCGGATCAGCGCCGTTTTCGAGGAGGCAGTTTGCTGTTTCTGCCATTTCAAGGATGGAGTAGTGGAGTGCTGTGCGTTCGAGAATATCGATGGCGTTGATAGCCATTCTGCTACTTCTTGATAATCGGAACCGGGGGTAGGAGCCTTGATAGGAGGTCTTTTGGACATGCTCGAATAGGGAAGAGTGGATTTCGTGTTGAACAAGGAAGGAATCTTGTGGCATCACCAGTTTGCTGTCTTCTAGTGCTTTGCTGTTGGTTATGAAACGCTGCCATAAGTTGGCGGTCCAGCCTTCAAGCTGCTCCTTACGGAAGATTTTGGAAATGGAGAGGACCACTGCCGGGTCGGCTGTTTTTAGTTGGGCTACAACTCGGTCCTGAAGTCCGACTAGTTGTTCAACTTCGGTGTGTTGCAGCTTTTTCCAGAGGTCTATGGTGCAGGTTATTACTCGGATATTGTCAATTAGAAGAGCGGTGGCTTTGACAACGACTGGACTTGTTGGACGGAACGCTTTGCAGGATTGGAAAAGCCACTCCAGAATATCTGTGGTATGTTGAAACTGAGATACTGACTCATGGAATGTGATCTGTCTCCTTGCCAAATCAAGAACAGCCATAGCCTCTGGAAGAAGCTTATAAGAACCCAATGGCGGGACAATGTAGGTATAGGCTTCGTCTGCGTTTCCAAGGCCGGCTTGTTGGATTCCTTGAGCAATCTTTTTCAAAGTAGTATTTTCCAGGCGGAAGGTATTCCATAACGCCGGATCCGGGTTACGATGGCTAATCGTTGTGTCGTCTTTGATTGTAACTGGGGCTTCCTTTTGTCGACAGATAGCCCACATAAACAACGTAAAAATATGCTGAGCCAAAAGCAGATCCAATGGTGAGTCTGAAACTATCGCCAACAGTTTCTGAGAAGGAATTTCTGGAGCGGAATCTAGTGAGTCAACAAGCGAGTCATGTATCGAATCTTGTTCCGCAAGAATCCCCGTATCCAGCATCTCAAACTTTAGAGTTTCCGTCTGACAGGGTATCCGAGGAAGAGGTTCCGCAGTACCAACAGTGTATCCTACAACATGGTGTCTGTCAAACGTAATCACAGGTTTCCTTGGCTGCAACTCATCACAAAACCTCGCCGTCTGTACCTGGGCCTCAGCAGCTCCCACCCACCACTCCATATTCTGTCTTGCCAGCTTTGAATCCGGGCACAGAAGACGTATACTTGGTTTCCTCAACGCATGGCTTCCCTGTCTTAGCCAATCTCGATGCCGTTTAGTTGACTTAAACCCCGCCTTTTCTGACGACGAAGCATTTTCTTCCTGTTTCTTAAGAATATGGAACATCCAGAGTGATAGTACAGCTTCCAAAGCAGTGGTATCAACTTCCCATTGCCCCTTTTGTCGAGCACGGATTGTGAGAGTAATATCTTTGAAGATACCACCTAGGGACCAGGTGAAGGTATGTTTCACAGCCGAAGGGAAGAGAATCTTCATTACCGATTCGATAGCGATGGCGACAGAGATAGCACGCTCACTCGCGGGGCCAGTCCATTTACTTAGTAGTCCCAAACGCTGGCGGATTTGTACGACTCTGTTAATCTTATGGGATTTATGTTTTACAATCTTGACCCGGGGCTTTTTTTCGATGTCGGTGCTGCTATCATCGGTTTCAGAATCTGAGGGGACTTCAAATTCTTCTGGTAAAGGATCTTTGGAATATCTGCTAGTGGAACTGTCTTCGTCGCTACAGATTATTGCGCCTTGACAGAATTCAATACTGTGATTATGGTGCGGTTCTTTGTCGAGGGAATGGCCATCTTTGTCCGTGAATTGATTCCAGAATGCTTCAGGGTCGGAAATTTGTACGGCTAGCCAATCGAGCTCGTATTCTGGGAGAATGCTTTTGTCGTAAGGACGGATTGTTAGTCCGCGGCGCATCACGGCACGGATTATGGTCATGATAATCGTGGCTATTAGTTGAGCAATCGAGGCTGACCAGTGCATGCCTAGAGAAGAGTGAGGTTAGCTAGGCAGATTATAAGAGAAACGGAAGATTTACCTCTGAGTCCAATGAATTGGAAGATGAAGCCTGCCAAAGTAATTGCAGTACCAAGAACTGTGAAGGATTCATATAGCTGTAAAAACTGGCTTTCGGTAGTCGATTCCCCTGACATCGTACCACCACGTCCAGTACTATCCGCCGGATGCGAAGTAAGAATTGATTTCCTAAACCCCGGCGCAATGATAGCATAAGACTCAAAGCATTGATCACTGACAACATTCTTCTTCTGCAACCACAGTAGCTGAATATCATTCAACTCAGTTCCTGTTTCAGACTTTCTTGAAACCCAGGTCTTTTCTTTTGTTCCCTTCTCAACCACGGATGCACATACATACATCCCTATTACCAGAAGAATGGTTCCTAAAGCTGTGAGGGGGTATGCATATGGCATCACTGGGGACCCGCCTTTCGGAAGTTCCCACCAGTAGGTTGCAAAGCCAGCCACTACTAAGACGGCTGATTGGACAATGATGCCACAGATGGCCCAGAAGTAGGCTTCCCAAGGGCTTCTGCTAGGGCTGAGGTTAAGCGATATGTTTGGGGCGTATTTTTTCAGCTCAGAAAGAGTCTTGTTAGACAAGTGGTGCGGGTCATGTTCCACATCAGAAAAAGTTGGTGGTCCATCACTGTGCACGGCAGTGTACCTTCGAGAAAGCTCCTGGTCGCTAAAATCTAGATATCATTAGCGGGTTTTTACTCAGAAAGATTATTGGGGCAGGAGTACCGTTTCCCCAATGTTCTAACTCTTCAACTAGATATATTCCAAATGTAGGCAGATCACGTTTTTCTTTCAGATAAACTATCTGCATGATCTCAGGCTAAAAGGGGGGTTATTAATATTTGATCGTTAATAGAGAGTTAGGTATTAGATACGTACCTTTCCCATTGTTCTCACAACGGCTTGCCCATTCCATAATTCACTGACTTACATTTATTTCATTAATCTAATGATCACATTTCAAAGAAGCAGATTAGCCTACCTTCATCAGAAGTTGAGCTCATCAACTCGACTTCCGCTTCACCTCTATTCTCTCTAGCTCTTCCAATAAGTGCCTTCAACCAAGTAGGACCACCGACTTTTCAATCAGTAATTCCATCTTCTTGAATAATTATCAGGAACTTACCACGAATAGCGCCGACCAGAGCAGTGATAATACCCAAAGGCGCCAATGCAAAAATCAAATTATCCATCCAAGTCATAGACTGGCTCATGAACTGCTTTGCAAATTGTTCACCAAAAAGGGCTAGTAATCTGGATGATTGAAGAATTAGTATTTATTCATACAGATTTGCAGGGTACACGGGGCATGATATGGCTGATTTGTTAGGGCTGACTACTTACGGTGAAAGATCAGAAAAGAGATTATTTGAAAATTCATCCCCATCATCACCGGCAACCACCAACGAGGCGTTGATGACAGTGAAAAGGGTAACCAAGACCCATAACGACATCATGTGGGTGGGGCGAGCCGCAAGATTTCTAGAACTTCTAGAACAGAAACTCGAATGCAACCGTGGAATAAAAAAGGAGTGACGCCAAACTGAAGGGCGGTGCTACGACCAGACGAGAGAAACCGTCAAGTTGCGATGTCGAGCTGAAGAAGAAAAGTTGTAACTTATCTAAATCGGGGGCTGGTTAGGTACAAATAGAACTCGACAGACCATAACACAAAATTACACTAACCATCGCTGCTAATTCGTTGTTGGATGGATTGGATCTTGCTGTTCGCGCGATCAGTTGACGTGTCATGGAATTCGGGAAAGGCTAGTTCGTCGCGTGGCAATATTTTCGATGTGCATGCATACTCATGTAAGGAGGAGCGTATTGTAAAAACAATAGGGAATAAAGCTTATACAAGGCATAAATTTCAGGATTGTAAGAGCCATGGTTTGACTGTCAGTTGAGCAATATTGTACATTTTTCATTGCTGAAGCCGAATGAAATATGTACATATCTGTTGAACCAAGAAATACCAAGCCGATCCTGCCAATGAATCGCACCACTGGCAGAGGCCTGAGCGCTTCTACATTCGTACTTACTTACTGTTGTGGTGTGAGCAAAGAGAGCCAACACGTTATTTACTTGAAAGCACAACGAAACTGGATAACTGCTGATTAGACAAGACAATCAAAAAAATCATCTAGGGGATGCCCTCCCTCCGGTATAGGCGCAAATACTAAACAGGAATAAGCAGCAAGGACTCACCCTGGCTTCAAGAGGGCGACGATGAAGTTGGAGCTACAGGGCTTTGGCAACCCTACCCTAAGTGATTATAAAACATGGTGATTGAGGGCAAAAAGCTTAATTCGGAATCGTTTCAGAGTGCATACGATGGTTTCGCAGCTTAACAATAACAAACCCTGATTAGACGTAAGTTGAGCAAAAATGCTTCAAGTAATTAGGACGCAAAGCGCATCCTGAATTATACAATAATTACATTACAAAGCCCGCAGTTATTGCCTGACCGTCATCCTTTTGCCATAGCCATAATTAATGTGAACCTTTCTCCAATTTCATCAAAGCATCGAATGCTACCAACCAACCTTTTTCAAAGGTTGTCTCATCAAACCTCTTTGCACTCTCTTTCGCCGCTTTTCTCATCTCCATGACTTCATCCTCCCCTAATCCTAACGCCTTCTCAAAGCCCTCGGCAAACTCCTTTTCGTCCTTTGCATGGAACCCGGTTCCTGGTATCACAATGTCAATTTTGGGACCTCCCGAGTTATGCACGACACCAATCAAACCAGCGGCTTGATACTCCACAACTCCAATTCCAAAGTGCTCATTCCACATCGCATTAACCCCCACCCATGCCTTTCCAAGCCACTTCTCGACGTCGGGCCATGGTGCGTCTGTCACAAACTCGACACGTTCACTCACTCCCAATTGTTTCGCTTGGTCCCGGAGGAGCTGAACGCGTGCCGCATCTTCTTCATGTCTCACACTTCCAACTAATACGAGCTTCGCATCTTTGTGTTTCTCTGTGCTATTCCAAAAGCGTGCAAAAGCAGCTATTAGCATCGCATGGTCCTTTTCCGGACGAAACTGGGCGATACAAAGCAGGACCTTCTCTCGTCCTTCAAGAGGCAATTGAAGAAGGGGCGTAACGGCACATGGTGGGAACACGACCGCAACATTGCGCTTCCATAGAGAACGCACGTGAGCAGCAGTCCAACTGCTGTTGACCATCACCTCGTCCACGTAGGCTCCACACCGAGAATATGCCGTCGCAAATAGCTTCCAGTAAGTGCGTTTAATCTTAGTGCGCAACGAGGCACCGGGTAGAGATGAGAGCATGTCAGTGGAAATGGTCGGGTAGTGTACGTATGCGCCAGTTGGTATGGCAAAGAGTGATTTAGCGAGCGCGACTGAGAATGCATATCCCATGGTATCAATAAATACGTCAGGGACTAGTTGTTGGAAGGCATCGTAGGCGAGGAAAAGCGAGCCGAGAGACTGGCCGGCGAGTGTAAAGTGGGGCCAAGTAGCCGCGTCAACATAGTGGCGGGTAGTAAGGTACACGAAGGTAATGCGGCTGTGATCGAGAGGAATTGAAAAGCGCGTCTATAGCCCTATTGTCAGCGCAATACAGCTATTTGAAGAGTAATTATTACCTCCGCACGAGAAAGGATGTCAGACGGAGCAGCTTCATCACCGGTGTAAACTACGCTCATTACATGGGGATATTTCTTCTGAACAGCCTCTATGGCAGCCCAGAGAACGCGTTCACCACCTCCACCAGCATTGCAGTAAGGGTGGAAGAATCCAACGATTCGACCATCAGCGCCAGCGCCTAGGGATTCGAAGATTGCGGTGCGTTTGGGAGTGGTACGTCGGAGGAGATAGGCGCCGATTTGACGGAGGGCGACTGGAAGGAGTACATAGTAGGATACAGCTAGAAGAACTATTATGCCTGAAAAGGCGGTAAAAAGAATGGAAGTGGTCGGCATAGTGAACTGCGAGGCCCACGGTGAGCTGTGGGTGAAGTTCAGGTCCAGGAGCTTAGCAAAGTGGTGACGTAGGCGGAAACAGGAAGGGTAACTTCACGACCGGTCACACGGCATGCACTTCCTCTCGGAATCACTCATCCTGGGCTCGAAGCTGATACGAGACCAAGAAAGTAGTCGGGAGCTCTTGATATGTGCGCTATGGCTACTGATGAGAGCTCCATCTCCATTTAATTATACCTTGACGTGCCTTTCTCCGTCTGTCTACACCGAAGTGCCACAAAAATGACCACTAATAACAGAGAACCAACGCTGTTCAGCGCAGAATGGACCAAAAACCGAGGAATTAACTTTTAATAAAATATTTCTTGATAAATATTACTTTGCAAAAAAGTTCATCTATGTTTATTGTTATGGGTCGACAATGTTGAATGTATCATGTCTCACATGTTCATGTTCACACGATTCCAATAGCCAGAGTTTTGGCAGATTGCAAGATGATAATTTCCGCATTATTACTCAGACTTTACTCTCATATACTGTTAAAAATAATAGACTTCGTCAATCATGAGCTCCCCCCACACGGCAATTTCAAAATCAAGACATCATGTTTTCATCGTCTCTCTCCAAAAGTCTCATCAGACCGTTGCTTCCCTATCGAGAATTTCACCCTGCTCGAGATAGCGAATGGTCTCTGATGTCGGGAATGTAAAAGATCAACACTATGAACTCATATTGGCGACAATCAAGGCCACCTTACCAAACTCCAACTGTGAAAAAGCACCACACCACAACATCGTAAAATCTACGACACATCTAAAATACATGTTTAACATTAGTTAAACCACCATTGAATAAAAACTAAACCAGGAGTTGAAGAAGCAAGATGGTTTACAGCACAAGCTTGCGCCGCCACAAACATAAGCATAGAAACACATGGACTATACATAGACACGTTACATCGTTGGTTAACGGATATGTAAGGGGATTTTGAAGTTTATAACATGACGTAGTGCGGGAAATAATTGGCAGCTTCAGCTTAAGTATATGCAGGAGATCCAAGATACCCGAGCTTTTAGGCTTTTAAGAATTTTATATTTATACACACATAATACTACAATAAATGGTAGAAGGGGTATTAGAGGGTACATAGTTGGGAATAAGGTTATGAGAAGTACTTTATATTTATAGGTGCACAATGAGAAATTCAACACAGAGCATCATCACTAGTTAGCGGGGAGAAAAGTGTATGAATAGCAACAACACTCATTGCAAAAGATTCAACGGATTCATACTGGCTCGGTTATGACACGTAAAGAAGATATGACCAACATAAACCCAATGGAGGTGAAAGATATCGGAAAGATGATACGATGAGATAGAAAGTTAAACAAGATAATGAATTAAGGTAGTATTTTATCATCTAGGTAGTATATTATTGCTCTCAGATCGGGGTCGGATTGATAAATGATGTAATTCAGATAATTCTATGTTTAGACCAAGAAGGAATTGTCGAGTGATATATCATGTTTAATGATAAGGTGATTGACAATACCAGCAGTTACAGTAATAATTGCACATGGCATTTTACACATAACACAATCTTATGTGGGGAAATATAATAGTTTGTTTGGGGTTCGCATAGCGGGCTGTGGATGTACGAAACCAAAGTTTTTGTGCGCAGTGTAAATTTGGCACCGCTAGCAAGTGTATTCATCCAAATGGGCAGGCATATTTCCAACAACAGCCTCATATACCAGTGACATATAGGGCTCTAGGATAAGCCTTTTAATTGAATATACTTAAAGTACAGTTGATAATACGATCTACATGACATATCATTGCAGAAACGCCAATCAATCAATTAATCAATGATAACGCAAACGACAGGTTATATCATTATGCCGCTTTTCCTGACCGCCACCTTCAATAAAAAAAAACAACAATATCCTCGCTTATTCATATTAAGAGGATGAGAAACAAGTTTCATAACAACAAGCCAAATAACACACTTACTGTTTCGGTACATAAGCTTACTCTATGTACCCCATTGGGATTCTTATAGCCACCACAACTTATGTGCAATCCCATGGTTTCAAGGATGATTTCCATATGGGAAGCCATTGATTGACAAAGCACCGCCACTGAAGTCACAACGGTATAAACTTCAGTCTCCGCCACCCGAAATATATCCACATCTGCTACCAAAGCGGTATATTTCCTACACTTGTTCCACAACCATGGCTCGCATGAATCAGGACGGCTCAAAGATCGTAGGTGCAAAAAGCTCTAAGTAAGGGTAAAGCCTGGTAGGAAACAGAAACCCCTTTCGAGTATAGCACCATAGAAGCAATAAGAATATTCCAAGTATGTACATATGTACCCCGGGACGAGTTTACATAGCACACCATAGGGGATAAGAGACAAGAGATAAGAGGCGGGCGGTGCCAAAGTTCAGACTGTAGCCGTATGTACGTATACATATACATATACATCAGACTAGCTAGAACCTAGGTTATCCGCAGCTGCATGATACGGTTATGGAACAGCACTTGCACATTTTTCCCTGGACCCTGGACCATGGGCCCTGTTAATAACCATACATACATCTACACTTATACAACCTTGGGTATTAAATATCGAAATCGAGTTGATAATTTTCGTTCTAGGCATTGGGATGAGTTTTTTTTTTTCGGAAGTTCGGAGTCACTAGGATTGGGATGTTGGGATCTCGGGTTATTAGATTTTTTTATTTTAAACGAAAAAAACAAAACTTGATTTTTGTATCTACCTACACCTACCTACCCAAAGTACCTATCTACGCTACCTATCTACACTATCCACCCTAAAACCTAGTATCATGCCAACAGTCTGCGCAAGTGCCAAGAAAACATCAACAGAAACGGAGATGAGCCCGCTATGTCGGTGCGTTATATTCACCGATTTCCGCTTTATAAACCTTGCTGAATTACTTTACTACAACGCGGCTATTGTACCGCTGTGGGCCAGTCGTCGATTATGGTATTGTAATCAAGCGCTTGGCCAAGATAGCTAGTTAGCTACGTAGCCGGCGCTCGGGATTTCGAACTTCGAAGATTACTGATCTATCGGTGACAGTCATTCCTTATCTCCATATGCCCATTGTGCATATGTATTACGGAAAGTTGAAACAAAAGACAAAGTTTAAGGAAACAGATACCCTAAACCGAAGGGGTGAGGTTGACACGAGGCATAAGTGTAAATGGAGTAAGGACTGTTCCTCGCTTCATGTACGACATCCGGGCGCCCTTTGCCCTTAGATCGTACATAGTTGTGTGTATCGCTTGTGGGGCGGGGAAGAATTTAACTCCACTCCATCTGCTGAAGTTCTGTTAACCCTGAGCCCTAAGACTCGGGTTTGCAGAGACAGGACCTCACTGCATGCACTGCATCTCGGCAAGCCTGTATATGTAAAGCTTGGCAAACACATGTGGAGGCTTGGATATATAAGTTTTCGTCCATCAACCAAGACCATGCGGAATGCCCAACTTTCTCGGCATTCCGCTATCCCACGGGCCTATGGGATTCAAAGCGCATGCGCTGTCAAGTTGAAATAAAGGATACACAAACATTATAGGGTATATATGACCATTGATAGACTTTCCGTCATCTCCCTACCGACGGTCAATGTGTTTTACAAGACTTGAGTTTCTGTGTTGGTTCCTTCCAAGTTCTGAGTTTGTCTCATGCCGGTAGTTATCCGTCTGAAACTTCTATGACATTGGTACACCACGAACGCCTGAAAATATGCACATGAACCACTCATTCGGTACCGCATACCTGAAAATTATGCAATCCGTACAGAGGGTATAAATGCACGCGAAGTTGAATTACATATACCCCATTGAGTTGGAGGTTTAGTAGAAAGCAGGTACGTGATGCGCATGTTGCATGTGCTTATGTAGAACTAAAAGCTGTCACGCACTGATACATAGCCAAATCGACGCTACACGGTGTGTTAATCATTATTTACATCCATGGCAGGATCCTATATGTATCATTGCAGATTATTGATTTGGATTTGTGATGGATCATTAAAGCGTATTTAAAGAATTGATTCTCACTATGGTTGTCAACAATCATAGTTTCGGCGATCACATGCACGGCCCGGTTCGTTCGTCAACTCTCAAGCCTCGGGCCGAATGGATCGACTGAAACGGTCCGGGTGAACCCCTATTATTATATGTACGGAACCTTTGACCTGTTTTGATCGGTACGTGCGTAGAATCTTCTTTCCGATATGATCATAGAATTTTGGATTATGTTATTACTCCGCGGACCTGTCTCCGCAGTCTCCAGATTTCTTGACCGGTAAAAGATATTTAGGGCATCAAGTCCTACCGTATGACAGAATGATAGAGGATTTACTGCCGATCGGAGTATCTAAAAATCGGGATCCGGGCACACGGAGCGAATGGCGTGGTCGGGGGCGGTTGGGTTGAATTACCGCATCCGACTGCAACGGTTTTATCTGATTGATCAAGGCAACAGGAACCGGTATGTACTTTTGTTGCTCATCTCCGAGTTAACCCTAGCATAGCAATAATAAGCTGGTGAACCCTTGAAGACTTGCTCGCTTGTCGTCCATGAAGAGTATTCCAAGCCGACTACAGATGAAAGGGTGCTGTCAAAAGCTTAAGCTGCTCTTAAATGACAGCCTGGGTATTCCATGCATCTTGTTTTGATCCATCTGAACTGATGATTTCCATCTGTTCCACTCTTCAGCCCCCATGTTTGTTACGATCCATCGGTCCCTCGCTTGGCTGCTTCTCGAAGCTTTATGCTGGTTTTACCGAGCTTCTTTTTTCGGATTAACATCGGTCCGGATCCCTCAATTGCCGCGGATGTGAAACATGGACTTGGAACTAGTACACAGTTAACGGCGACCTTGAAATTGAAATTCCTTGGCTGTCTGTTTTATGGCTCTTTCCCATTTTGCGATACTGTACTTGTATATATCGCTGATTAAGCGATTGAAACAACTGAATAAACAGCTCCACATCGAGACAACCTCGTTAAAACCTGAATCAAATTTCCCTCGATTTATTGATCTCTTGCCTCAAGTTCGGCTAGAGTTCCTCTACGCTTTGAAAAGTATTGATCGGCATCTTGCGAACGCTCTCCGTGGGTGTAGATCTCTTGGCCAGCGTCCGGTATCGACCATATCGTGATTCCAAAAAAGCTCTCTTCCATTAGGAAATTCACCATGTTGATCTATGCACGAAAACTCGGAATTCAGCCCTAAGCCGCACAATCCCCGACGATCCTTTGGCTAGAGTTGCTTGTGCCAATACATTTCGTTCCATTTCGTTCAGCGGAAGCTAACAATCGAAATAAAAGGCATCAAAGGATTACCGGAGCCATAGTTTGGTATGAAACAAGGGGATCGTGAGAAAAGCACAAGCACACAAAGCTTATTTAAATTTTCACCTCGATAATGGATGGTTATCGAAAATCACCGGAGGCGCTCGTTCTCTCATAACTATAAAAAAAATTGTCCTATCATACTCCACTATCTGTTCCTGATTACTGTGTCTCGTGGGATCCGCATTTCCGTTCTTTGCCACGCGTACTAAAAGTTATGAACTCCAACTCTACCCAGGATTGATCACAGCACCAGTCATGCCGGACTTGCCGATCTCGCCATCGGCTGGGGGTTAGGGGATCCGGAGCGCGATTAAAGCTACAATTCTAGCCGTTCCTTCCATGGCTTGGTCGCGGTGTTTACCAAACCACCAAAAAACGCCACAAAATTCCCTTGAATTTTGATTCGTGAAACGGCTTTCGCTTTCTTGGACTATCCTTGGGGCCTTGGTGAAACGAAACGGTCATCTCCATGGCTCGCTGTGGTGGTGGTTCTCGCACGATTTGCAGCTTGCATAAACATGGTACGAGGGTGGAGAGACATGGGCCCGGCCGTGAAATGTTGGATATGCAGATGCGAAGAAGGTGCTTCGTTCCTGATGGAAGGAATTCAACTGATCTGGGGACCAGGATGAGGATGAAAGCCGCTGGCACTAAAACGCGCGGCCCTGTCGATTACCGGTATTCCTCGTATGGATGACCAGGTCTCTATACCCAGGGGGCGGCACGGAATCCAGTATGTATATGTATCTCCAGTCAACGTCTAACCGATATCGAGGATGAGCAAGCTGAAGCCTCAGCAAGGACCGCTTTGGAGATTTCATCCTTTTTTTTGCTCCCGGAGAGAAGTGGGCAGGTGGGGATAAACACTAGAACACTAGAGGACCAGAGAGAGGTCCGTGATGTGGGCGCATGGAATGTAACATGATTGTCACCTCGGACGAGCTACCGGTCTGGTTATTCGATGGAGTTTTCTCCTGCCGAATTGTTGAAGCCACCAAGAGGAGGTGAACACGAAAGCGTTGTTTCGCGGACCGGCTCTGCGGGATGATGTGGCAGCTCTTTCACCAGAGTAATCTGTGCTCGCGTACCTTGCAGGACGGTTAAAAATAATGGGATTTGATTCCCCGATGAACTTTGTAACCAATGGATTGGCGATTCCCTCAATTGGGGCACAGGGGCATGTCCGATTGGAGATTTGGTTTTTTGTGCACATTTTGTCTGAAAGAAGAAAAAAAGGGGTTGCGTGGTACTGGCTTCGTCTGGATGTAACTGGTTCACTCGTCTGGATGCACCTGGTCGCCACCTTACGCTATACCGGTTGTGGCGCTGGAAAGTTGTCGGTTAGAATTTTTGTCGTGCTTTGGTGATAGTTGTGTTTATGTTTTAGTGATAGTCGTGTGTTGTGGTGATAGTTGGATTTATGTTTTGGTGATAGTTAGATTTATGTTTTGGTGATAGCTGTGTTTATGTTTTGGTGATAGTTTTGAAGGAGGCATTTTCTTGGTTCTGTTGAAAGAGCTGTACCTTTCTGTTTATTTCGATTGGCTGTACCTGACATCTCTCTGCTGTGCGAATCGAATCCATCACATTCGATTCGAAGTCTTCCCGCACCGGTTCCTGCATATCCAGCAAGGAGCCGAATTTATCCGGCAGCTCAGGCACGGCCAACAGATGAGCGAGTCCGCTCACATCCCGATTCCCCACAGCAACCGATAAATTCCCAAAATACTTTTCTTGTCGCTGCTGTGCTTTTCGCCTTTGCCCGGTCTGTGGTGGTTGAGCGTGCTGCTCCGCGTGCTCGTGCCAGCGGTTGATGGCATCGCGAGTCTGTGATTCAATCAATGCAGGAACAAGCAGGAACGTGAAACACTGGCGTGCACGGCCCCTGACTAGAGTATAGTCGGGAATTTCGAGGGTGGCTCATGATTTGGCAACTCATGAGGGACGAGTAAGCGGCGAAATGGTTGTCACTCCCTATTGTCATACCGAGCCACTTGAAAGAAACACATCACGATGTTTATCCACACCCACAAAAAGTGTTCAATGAGACCAGCCAAAGCTTGAATGCTCCTCCATCTCCATTTTCAACTCGCTTCTCGCTACTCTGCTGCACCACCTCCATCCCACTGCAGCGTGACCGCTAAAATCAACCCTAACCCTCGCCCCTTAGCAGCACACCCCCTCGCCCAACCCTAGACCCCTTGCTCATTGCCCACCTCCCCCTGCGCCCCCAAGCTAACCTTCGAACTAGCCCCGGCCACACCCCCCAGCAGCCCTCCCAAAATGCGAAAGTGCATTTCGACCTTGGGCTGGACCAGGGGGCCAAAGAATACATTAGGAAGAGCAATCCGCCGCCGGAATCACTTCTTCCCCCACTCACTCCCTCAGTCAAACAACCATCGGAATACATTCTTTGATTTTCCCCGCCGGTTTACAGTCGCCGCCAGTCAGCACATAAACTACGCACCACACTCACTTGATTGAATTTGTACCACGCATTTACGCCTATCGCCATGAAGCTCTTTACTGTCCCCGCCGTTTTGGCTCTTCTCGCCTCATCTGCCGCTGCTCACTCCTGGTTGGAGTGTGTTGACACCAAGGTTGAGAACAAGGAGTACGCCAAGGCCAACCCTTCCGCTACTGTGTAAGTCTCCAATACTCCAATGTGCTGCAGAATTTGGTCTTTAAATTCGTCGCAATGCCTATTCTATTCATCATGAACGTCTACTAACAAACGAACAGCCAGCAAACCTGCAAGGGTTACCCTCGTAACAAGGTCTGGAACGGTGACTGGATCGCCGAGTCCTCCAACTATGCCTACGGATTCTCCACTGAGTTCGCATGCCGTGACAACCAGCGCCAGCCTGGTCAGACTGCTCCTAACGCTCCCATGGCTACTGCCTCCCCTGGTGACAAGCTCACTCTCCGCTTCTGGGGTAACGGACACTCTCGCTGGGACATCGGTTCTCCCAAGCACCGTGACCCCGGTCTCGTCCGTATTTTCTGGGCCGGAAAGCCTGAGACTGAGATTGTCTACGCCAAGGACTTGACCGAGAAGTACTGGATCCCCGGTGCTCAGGGCAACTTCTCCACCGACGCCGTTACCGAGATCAACGGCAACCACATGAACGAGAAGGCCAACTACTACGAGTTCCAGCTTCCCGAGAAGATCCAGAACGGCCGTCACATGATGGTCTGGTCTTGGGCCTGGAACCCCGCTATGACTGAGGGACAGCACGGAAACCCCAACGTCTACGACGCTTCTTGGGACAACGCCTGGGGAACTTGCTTCGACATCCAGATCGTCAACTCCAAGTTCAACGGTTGGTATCCTTCTGTATAATGAATTTTGAATATCTACTAACAAAGCATACAGAGCCCGTTAACACCGACATCCTCGCCAACCAGGCTGGATACGATGACAAGAAGGCCATGAGAGCTAAGGAGACCGCCATCTGCTCCCAGACCTGCAAGCGTGGAGGTATGGCCGGACAGGAGTGCACTGGAGCTGACTGCCCTCCCTGCTGGTACAAGAACGAGGGATCCGTCAACTGCTTCGACTACAAGCAGGGAACCACCGAGTGCCCCTTCGCCGGTGCCTTCGACTGCAAGGCCGGAGCTTCCAAGCGTGATGAGGCTGCTGTCTTGAGCCACGCTCGCAAGCACCGCCGCAACAACTTCTAAATGCTACGATACAATGTATGAGATGAAGGGTGGTGGTAGGGCGTGTTTCTGATTTGCATTGATGGGAGTTGGGTATGGAAAAAAAAGGACTTGGCAATCGAGTTTCTTCACGTTTGTGTCATGGGATAGAATCTTTATTTCGCAGGCGAAGGATACTTGTTACGTTTGTCTTGTCGATGCTCGCTCGCTCAACTTTTCCAGAGTTACATAATTAATACTTTTGGAGCGCCGCCGATTGTAGATTTGAATGCACATCTGCCCTGCGACATAATGATCTGTAGTTATTGAGATATCCCATTTTGTCTATATAACGTTTGGTATTGGTTGGTTGGCATGGGTTTGGTTGTTTATATTTTGGTTTTTCTGTTTTATAAAGCGAATTGGTTTAATGCTTATGCTATGCTTGGTAAATTTACACTGGTTCCAAAAAGAAAAGTGATGGTGATCAGATGATCAGTAAACATTGAATAATTTCCTGAAAAATGTGATCTGTAACTCGCAATCTCCTCCAAATCGATAACTTTTCGAAAGGCAGCGACGTAAGCGACATTCTTGCCTTTTTTGGCGATGTGTTCGATTGGATGCGATGCGATGTGATGCCAGAAAGATTCACCTAAGTATCTCCCCGGTGAACGTACTCGCACCCGTTGAAAACCCCGTTTAGTAACCCTAATTAACCGATTCAGCTCGCTGATGACTGCTTACTGCTGTCAAAACGAACAAATCTCAATGTGGCGACCGTTTTCATCTCCGATTTGCTAGCTACATAGACGTTGACGATTGGGCAGCGGTTAAGCAGCGACGACGGTCGCGACCCCTTTCTGCGCGTAGGGTGGAGTGGATTTTGCCTTGCCTTGCGCAGGGTCAACTATTTATCTACCGTACATTCCTCGAAATTCGATTGGTTAAGCTGCGCTAAATAATACATTTAACCCCATCATTGCGTAAGGCGGCGATACGCGATGTCGCAAGATGTTTATTTAGCTCGAGTATCAAGCCTCATGAATGTGTTTCGTGAAGCAGTCGAACGCCAAATAAGAGGAAACGAACGAGTCGCATTTCGTTTCGTTTATCTGCTAGCTGTTGTAGTGAACTTCCGTCTGCCTGGCTCGCTTGGAGTATCTAAGCTTCGAGGTTCAGGCATCTTCGCTTCGACACACTTCAGGTACGACTTGCCAGGTGGGTTTGTTTCATATTTCGTCATAAAATTTTATAAAATTATAAGGGCTGTCAATGATGCTGTGTCGGAATTTGTGTGGTAGGTACACAATGTACCATATACGACGTTCCCTCCGATAGGACAGCTCCACAAACCCATACAGATACCATGATTCGTCAGTGATAGAAATACTGTATTACTTATATGGTGCATCATACTTAGGCTATTAGACTCCCAATATCCCATGGATTTATGGTGCCTGAACACTGTTACAAAAGTATGGTGTACGTATGTGTAACCAGTGATTTGATTAGCTTACCTAGCTACCCTAAACTTTCATATCATATCATATCATATCATAAAGATGAGATGAGACGAGATGGGACTGGCTATGGAAATCCAGGCCACATATGCCGGGCCAGGCTGGGGGGTTGAAGAAATTTCCATAGATCCGGATGTCTGTGGATTTGCGGATTTGTGTAGCTGTGTAGCTGTGTGTCTATAGGTATCAATAGGCTAAGTTCCAATTTACTTGATTTACATATACGTATGCTGTTATACTTGCTCAAATTATTACAGAAAATGTGGTATGTACATACCTGAGTCCTGACAACGCGATGTTTCAGATAAACACCGCAGCGTTGTATGTAGAGTACAGGATATGTTTCGTATGCAAGTCGCGTCAGAACTCACTTTATACACGCGGTTATATAACAGCGGTGATGTAGAGCTGTTGAATACTTGTTCCTACATACGTGTCCGTGGAATTAACAAGGAATAATTTTCGTATGACACCATATAGCGGTACCTGAATATGTATAACGATGTATGCCATGCCATGCCACCAAGCTGCATATGCGTACTCTCGGGTGCAAAATACTGTACAGCAACTCGGCCGATTCCTACGGTGATTGTTTGTTTGTTGTTTGCTCATCTTTATGGCGTATGTACATATGCAGCTGGCAAACGGTGCGATATGCATATGGCGCACTTCCTGTGCATGTTCTGACCCCGAAAAAAAAACTCACCGATTAATAATATTCGTCATTAGGTGTTTAACTTAAACATTATTATCCAACTCATTTTGGGATATATTAGTATGATGCCATATCTAAGAATAAAATTCCGTATCTCATGATCGGCGACTAGCTCATGACTGACCAACTGCGGGAATTTCACGTGGGTTCTAAGCATAGATCATCACCCGATTTGCACGTTTGCAACCAAAAAACCTACCAACCTGGGGTACTAAAAAAAACAAATCGTATTCTGTGAGCACGTTGAGTTGAATGTGTAATGATAATGATGGAGATTATTCATAACTAAATAGCTTAGAAGTTAAATCATCTATAATATTCAAGTACTCGAGCAAGTAGCTCCTTTTCTTTATCTCTTGCCCTGAACTGGCAGCTATCTCATCTCATCTCATCCCGTCTTGTCTCCCATCTCCAAAATAAAAGTATTAAGTAAGATATCAATCATCCAAAATATTCTTAAAATGGTAAAAAGAAATCAGCCTGTAGGCATATCAAACGACAAAGAACCTCAACGACCGCCCCCCCTCCCCCGGCCTCACCGCTTGATATGATTACGGCTAGTTGCATGTACACAGGGACATGTAATTCCCAGAATCACCGTAAATAGTAAATCATCCTAGAATAAGATTACCGAGGTTAGATATAGCGGTTATTGGTATCTGACAGTATCGGTGATGGGTAAGGTGCGAGATTACTATATACTACTTGATACCATCAGGTCGCGTGGGTTCTTAGAATACTCTTAATTATTGCTTGGGTTTAAATGGATACCAGAACTAAAGAAAGAAATGGTATTAAATATCAATAGAATTATCGAACTTTCAGAAGAAGAAAGTAGGATCGGAATAAAGTACTATATCCATATAAAAGCATCGCTATATAAATATATTCTGAATTCATGGCGTTTAAATACCCAAACTTGGAGATCCTCACTGATGTTTTGAAAAGAGAGAAGAAAAAAGTTAACGAAAGCCTCCGTTCATACCTAACTTGTTCTAAACGCAGTAACATAAAGCAAAGGTCATTTGATAATACTTTGTGCATGTAGACCATGTCTACAGTGCAAAGAGTAGCGCATTTTATACATGAGCCACGATAAGATAAGATATTTATCCTAAATCGTTTTTATGCGGCTTGCAAAGTTGTAAGGCGTCGGAATGTTGGATTTGTTGGGGTGTATTCTGACATGAGGAGTTGTGATTGTGTGCTTGTGTGCTTGTGTGACTGTATGATTGTGTTACGAGGTTACTTGTTGCGGTCTTCGGCCTTCGGCCTTCGGAAACTTTGAGATAATTGCAAATGTATGACTATGTGGGATATAAGCAACATTTGTTCAATTCAATAATAACGAAAATGAAAATCTACTATTACAAAGGATTCTCATGATTAAGTATCGTTTATGAGTTAATAATGTTATATATGTCATATTACACACCTATATCAACGTCTAATTCAAAGAACCTTAACATTAACGATGTGTTTATGACTACAATAAACTTATTACAGTGGACTACTTATTACTATGTATCGTAACAGATATTGCAACTATCGCAGCTATGTTATGTTGCTTCCATATCCTCATGGAATGCGACGATGAGAGCTGTGAAACTTGAAGTTAAGGTTCTATATGCAGCGTTATTTTAATCGTATATATATGCCCTTTATTATCACCTACCATGTCTTGATACATTTGCATACCCCATAACCCCATAACCCGATAAGAAGCAAAATACTGATCAAATCATTTCAGTTTGGAAAATAGCATTCATCAGTTGAGGTTACTCCAACATATTATATACAATGATTCCCACGGTAACTATACCATCTCCTCATTGCCAGGTCTAAAATATTATACATGTAGCGGCAACATAAACCTATCTTCGTACTGTTATGCCCTCCACTTATGTATACTGTCCATTTCACTCCATCCGCGTGCATACGCCGGCACTTGGCTATCACCTCATCTCACTCGAGTTTTTGAGAAGTGGCTACTTATGCATGTATTACGAGTAACACGTATAGGAACGTCCTCTCATTATTATCATCTAGGGAAATAGTCCTTTGCGCGTACCAGCTTATTGATGCATGGACTCAATCGTAATATATATTTCGGTATTCACATGATGATGTCTCTGCGTATCAACACAGTGCACCAGAAGATTACCAAATCGTTTTGACCATCTGATTTGGAAACGAATTCTCAGAAATGATTTCAAGAAATAACGTTTCTCAGATTACTCAGTGAAGATGATAGCATATAATTCATCCGTTGCGACGGAACCCTCAAGATTGGGTAAAGAGAGTAGAAAAGCACGGGGATTACAGTCAATTTATTCATTTTTCTCATTAATTTTCCCAACCTGTGATTCCAGTCAAGAACAGAGGGAGTAAATTTCGAAAGTAAATAATTGTAGATGATAGGATGTTACATAATTCAAATGGCGTTCTCTACGACAGAAGCCACGGACAGCCATTGGCTAGTAGCGAACCATTTATGCCATGAGCGACTGGGAAATTTCGATGCCGCCTGCAGCGGATGATTGGACTACTATCAGGTGATATTCGGAATCAAAAAGCTCCGATGAACAATTAATGGATCTGGCTATGAGAGTACTTCAAGTGCCTTTGCTGGTATGTTGATTCATGAGATATCACTTCATACAGTATTACACTGAATACCTCGAGCCTCAAAGATGTAGACAAAGATACAGTTAAAAAAATCATTTATTCATCAAGCAAAGTAAGAACAGAAGCATAGAGTCAGAAATTCATTACAACAACAAAAAAACATTCCTTCCTCCGCCACGCCAAAACGGTGACAATTAAAACGAAATATTCTCCCACCAACCCCGTGCTCAACTAGGCCTCACCGATTGCCATCCGAATATCATAAATATTTTGGGAATTTCTGTAAATGAGATTTTAGAGATTTTTAAACATAAGAAAGATCGAAATATGAGAAAAACCAAAACCACTCGCAGTGAGAAAATATTCTGATCCATCCTCCCGGCTACATATTCCACCCTTTGAACCCATTCAATCCTATGATGAAAGAAATAACTCCGCCATTGATTCGTTGTTTACGTATCTGGCTAAACCGGGGCTTCCGGTATGGAGGGCTCGCTCTCAGAAATAGCCCCGGCGCTAGTGAGTAGCTTTGCGATTGAATCATGGCCTCTGTAGGATGCCCGGGACAACGCATTTCGGCCATAGCTGTTCTTCGAATTAATATCGATGCCATCCACCTGGAGTAACACCTTTACAACGGAGTCACGACCATTCTCGCATGCCCATGAAAGTGCGGTTTGCCCGTTATTATCCTTTGAATTGATATCGATGCCTTCTGCCTGCACGAGGATCTTCACAACTGACTCGTGACCGTATAAAGATGCTAATGATAATGCGGTCATGCCGTTTTCGTCCTTCGAATTGATATCGATACCTTTTGTCTGCAGGAGGAATTTTACAACTGACTCCTGGCAGTACTTGGATGCTGATGACAGTGCGGTCATGCCGTTTTCATCCTTCGAATTGATGCTGATACCTTCTGTCTCCAATAGCAGCTTTACAACTGAATCATGACCTTTTCCAGCGGCCAATAACAGTGCGGTACGGTTGTAACAGTCTGTCGCATTTATATCGATACCATTCGCTTGTAAAAGTAGCTTTACGATTGAATCGTGACCTTTTTTGCATGCCCATGACAATGCGGTTCTGCCCTTGCCATCCTTGGAGTTGATGTCGACGCCTCGATTCAACAGAATACGCGCAATATTCTCCTGCCCGACACGGGACGCCTGTAGCAACATCGTACTGCTGCCCAATTTGGTATTAAAATCAAAGCTTTGAGGCAATACATTCAGGAGATCGGTGAAGACGTTTTTTAACCCACAGCTAATGGCGAACTGTAAGCGAAGATGGATTTGCATTGTCGAAGTGTATTCATGTTCGGAACAAGTATTTCTTTTGGACGGTTCGTGAAAAGGATATAGAAATGTCGAGCGAAGGCCTGTAGAAATGCGTCGCAGATCTACTGTGTCTGGAAACAATGCACTGATGATATCGGATGTGTGTGAAACGGCATGGGATAGGTGGTAACCGATGTTATTGGCAGCATAATCGAGAAGACAGAACCTCTTTCGGCGACGATCTTCGATATCCTTGGTCGCTTCCTGTGCCGTCGCATCTATTCCGTCTTCATCATCGTGGAAGAGCATGTACTGTGAGCAGGTGTAGGCTATCTCGCTATGCCCATCAGGGAATATTTTACCCTCTTCGTACAGCGATGTCAAGTGATCGTGGAGAGACTTGTGTACGAGTCGGATGGTGGACGTCTCTGTATCTACAATAACCAGGCCGAGACACCAGTCTATCAATGATTTCTCAGAAGGAAAGTTGTCCCAGTCTAGTGTCTGGTCGTACTCTAGTGGCAGTTTTTCAGTTTGCATATCGCTTTGATCAATCGAAACCGAAAGAGCATGGCGTAACTCCATGACGGTCAATGGGCGTTGCGCGAGAAATATCCACTTAAGAACCTCAAGCCCTTGATGGGATCTTTCGGATTTCTGGTTCCTGATTCTTTCGATTGTACTTTCAAAAGCCGTTTCTAGTTTGGTGGGCATGCTAAAGAGTGCTGTACGACGTTTGCTAATTGTTGCCTGGTCTAATACGGTTTGGATTTGGAGAACCGGCAGTAGGAACCTGCATTTATCTGATGTGTTAGTGGTCTTCTTTTACAGTAATAAATGATCCGTGACCAAAACTTTTGCTTGGGTTTATAAGGAGTTTCATCACTCACATTCCGTCGGAATTATCGACAATCCTATCCAAAATCTGGCGTCTAAGTTCATCAGTCATACAGTCGCCATTGTCGTCCTTCTTGATTATGTAGGATATGTATTTCCTGATATCGTCTGACTGCGCTCTTAAACATAAGTACTCTACAGGGCCGAGCCTTGGATTGTATTTCATGATGTCTTTCAGGCCGATGTGCGGTCTTGCCGTGAAGAATATCCGTAGTGAGGTTTGGAGGCTATATTCGCTTGAGATTTTCTCCAGGGATTGCACTAACTGTATGCGGTGATGCACGTTGCATTCGTCCAGGGCATCAATACACACATAAAACTTTTGAATCTGCTTAACGGTTTCCATCAACAACCGACAGGCTTCCTGTAGATCGATATTTTTCTGTTCGTCGAGATGCTCTCTCAAGGTAGAGATGGTATCCGGTGGTAATAACCCCAACTTGTCGAGTCTTGCTATGACTTGCTTCAGAAGGACACCAACCATGTTCACCGGAGTTTGATCCTTTTGGTCTCGGTAATCGCAGTATAGGCAGACCACACACACGTTTTCTTCGGTGGAGAACTTGAACTTTTTGTTGAGATGATCGAAAACAAGAGAACTGCATCATGCAATATCACATCAGCAAGTCACGACCTGCGTTGGTTCCAGGATTCACAACGTACCAGATAACCGACTTTCCTGCACCTGGCATTCCATAGCACACTAGGACAGGATTGAAATCACCATCTGATGTCAATTTACCGTCCCTCCATTTCTCGAACTCCGGTTGCTGCAGAAACCAATCTCCAGTGCCTTCAATTCGCTTTTGCTGGATGTCGTGATGCCTTTTGAGGGGTTGTAACGATGACAGCCACGGCATAATTTTCTGAATCTCATTATCTGCTGCCTGTTAGTCGGAAGCACATTCATTGCTTTCCATGGACCCACCTTGTAGTCTGTTGACTTCTCTCACGTTGAATTGAGCCAGCTCAGAAAGCAGAGTCTTGATGATCGGTATGTCAGCCATTCGCTGTTCCAAATCGGCAGGGATCGAGACTGAAAGGCTCTCCATGACAGCTGCGAGGTTCTCCATTTCTTGCGAATTTCCGTCGAGCAGCGACTGTACGTTTAAGAACTCTCCTGACATGAGCTCACTGGTACGCATCAGAAGTGTAATCTCAGAGCAACTCAAAAGTATATGAACATACTGATTCTTCATTGTCATCCAGAATTGAAAAATATTCGCAAGCCGCTGTAGTCCAACGACAGTCCCCTGTAGCTCATCCTTCGTGAGTGGCCACTTCATGCTTGCAACTAATTCTGTCGAGTTCATAGTACTTGAACAGGCATCCGAAATATCTGCTAATTTTTTATGAAGCTCTTTCAGCTGGTAGACACAAGCTTCAACTGCTTTAATAAGCACAGAAGAGTCCTCGAATATCTGTCCTTGAAGATCATCGATCCGTAGAAACTCGCCAAAATCTCCAAGAATTTGGAAAAAGACCTGGACTTCCTGAAGAAGGCTTTGAACCTCGGCGGGGGCTGACTGAACACCATCAACGTAGTTTTTCAGCGTCAAACAAATCTGGCTCGCAAGCGCAGCGAAGTCGGTAATGGCCACAGAAATACTCAAGGGATCCATAAGCCGTCGGCGGTGTGGTATACTGAAAATACTGTTGATGCCAAACCTTTATCTCGCGGTGATGGAGAAAGACTGTATTAGTACGAAGGAATCGATGCGATAGTGTGATGATAATAGACGCGGAAACCCCCGCAAACCCCGCAAACCCCGCATTTCTTATTTCTGATGTGTCTACATGGTTGACTCAGCCTCGTAGGCTGTGTACGTACCTGGTAACTACATGCATAATTTTACGTGCCGCAAAACATCTATACCCTGAAAGCTTGTAGATTCTCTCCCATGAAATAATTATCGACATAACAGAACATTGCTTTAGAGAAAATCAATATTCCGTACGATCTTTGTTGGTAACATATAGCAACCTTCTAATTTCTAAAACTCTGGGACAATAGAAAAAAAATGAACATGGTTTATACATGTAATATTTCTTACCTGAAATCACAACTTCGATAAAATCAATCACATCATAATGTCATCAAAGGCTACTGAATTATAAATGACCCACAGTTTCTATTCGTTACGCCGTCAACGTTGCGTACATTATACGCATCACACATCTGTGTACGGAAGGTTACACAGAGAATTGTCCATGGAATGTAGCTATTTCTTTGGTATGGATTTGCGAGCTGGGGTACAGAAAAACCTATTCGCACGGGTGACGTTTACAAGGACATCTTCTGTAAATCAGTAAATCAAGTGAATAGAGTGCTTGGAAAGACTTCTAGAAGCACTTGACTGTAGAATGGAACGCTTACAGCGAGAAGGTTTTGGTTTACTGATGTAATGGCATTATGAACAGTCACAGTAAATCAATATGTTTGCTGCTTTATTTCAACATGGCCTTTACATTTTTATTCCGAAGGATCATGTGGATAAACTTCGAGTGATATGTCATGAAGTCCGCGATAGATATTGGGCTGCCCTCGACAATTTTGATCATTACCATCATCATAAGTTCCACCTACAACCTTGTACGATCAATAGAAGTTATAAATCACAGCAACTCTCAATTCACAACAGAAGTCTCGCTCAATTCGATTTTATCTTTAGAATATTGCATGACAATCGTAAAAAAAAAGTAATCGACAAAAAGCAATTGTACAGCATTCGTGGTATCATCTTCACTCTCTCACACATCGATTCATATTGCCAACAAAAACAGAAAAAAAAAGAAAGCAAACAAAAAACGCCATTAAAGCTTGTTCATCTTCCAATGGCACGAAATTTTCCTCATCGTCTTCTTAATCCTCCCATCAGCCTTCTTCGTTGTTTCCTCTCCGTTCTTCTCATCTGCCTTCCTTTCTGTCTCCATCTTCATTTCAGCATCCTCGTCCTACCTCCCAACCTAGATTTATACATCATCTTCAACTGTCACACTGCAAGCTACGCAGTCTCATCCACAACCTCTGCAAGCACCTCCTTATGGTTTGAGGCCATCCACTCAAAAAACTGTTGCCATTTCTGTCCCAACGCCGAAGTTCTAGAAGTATCTCTGTGGATAGCCGCAGCGACCTTCACAATGCCCCTAACACTCTCCGCATGGCGTTCAAGTTCCTGCTTTACTGCGTTCTCCTTGGGCTTCTCAGATAGCACCTTACGCATTGCCTCAGAAATGTCATCAAGGCGACGGACTGTGTGTTCCTTGGCCAAAATGGCGAGCTTGGCGAGCATCAAGTTTGCAAGAGCACGGATATCTTGCTCATCAGTAATACCGGCGATGACACGCTGGAAGTAGGTTTCCATGTCCAAGCAATGGAAAGAAGTTTCCAAGAGAGAGTAGAGAGTCTCGTATGCAGACTTACGGACCTCGAGACCGTCGTCGACACGGTGACGAAAGGGCCCCATGACAATCTCACGGATAAGCTCGGGCTTAATCTCGGAGGCTTCGTAAACACGGGGAAGGAGACGATCTAAACCGGCACCGGCGAGAAGGTGAGGCTTGTGGGTAGCTGCACTGCTGAGAGCAGTCAGGGCAAGGCGACGGTTTTCAAGAACGGAATCTTGGAGCATAGTCTCGAGGAATTCGACAACGGAGGGGCGGAGGAGCTCATCGTAAGCAGTGTCAGTGTCAGTAAATGTGTACCGAAGGGCTGAAATGACGATCCCGCGGACAACACTGTTCTGGGAGCGCATGTGCACCTGGAGAGCAGGGAGGGAGGCAGGCTGGAGGAAGGAGCGCGGGTCGAGGATAATCAGTCTTCCAACACACTCAGCAGCAACGGCCTTGGAGTCGTCGTTAGCAACAGCGTCAGAGAGGAGAACTCTCCACATTGCTTCAATGTAAGATTCGGATTTGGGAGAGCCAGTGGAGGATTGGGTGATGATTCCCCTGAGAGAGTCGGCGGAGGAGTGGGTGATAATCTCCTTGAGAGAGTGGACCAAAAGGTAGCTGTCCTCCCCTTTAGAGAGAGGCCCCATAATAGCGGGGACAAACTTTTCGACATTGCCAGCTCCGGCAAGACCAAGGGCAATAGCGGCAGAGATTGGAACGTTCTCAGATCCATCCTTGAGGTGATTCAAGAACATTTCCGGTTCAACTGGGAACTCGGGTCCCATTCTGAGACCAATTTCTCCAAGAATCATCAAAGCCAATTCCTTACGGGTTTCATCACTGATGGCTTTAGCCTCTTCGACAAAGCTCCGAACACCCACGCCAAATCCGCCGTTATCGCCTCCGCCATGAACAAGAAGCTGTGCTACAACCTTCGCAACAACATCGGTGTTACCGGTGACCCCCACGTTCATAAGTAAGGATGTCATGAGATCCTTCTTTCCATCCACGTCTTGTTCACCAACGGTGGCAACAAGACCTAGCAAGTTCTCCAAAACGACACCGGATCCAAGCTGAGATTTCACCAAGGTGCAGATACAGTTGATTAATGCGGAGTTCATCGAGATTCCGTTTGGTCCAAGAACCATAAACCTCAAAGTAGAGATTGCCAAAGCAAGAAGCTGCATGTCACCAATGCTGCCGAGGAGAGGAGTCAATTCAGAAACCAACTCGCTCTTAGTATCCAAGCTCATCTTACGCCTCAAGGAGTCGTTGGCGGAAATGCTTCTCAGGGTGTCCAAGCTTGCGGTCCGGAGAGCTCTGTTAGATTTACGGAGTTGAGTACCAAGCTCAGCAACAGTTCGCTGCACCCATTGGTCCTCGATGTGGTCAGCCTCCGTTGCCGTCTTTGCGATAACGTCGATAGCACGTGCAGCGCTGATACGGGTGGTCTCGTTCTTCAGGCGTTCCAACAAAATCTCAAACGCTGCAACTCGGGTCTCTGTAGAGATGGCACCGGGCTTGATGCTCGACCTGCTGAGAAGTACACCAAGAGCCATAATAGCCTTCTCACGGACATCCAAGTCGGTTTCCGCATTCTCAACCTTCTTGATAACGACTTCGTAGAGCTGGCTAAGGAGGCTGTGGTCGTTGGGAGCATCAGGGAGGGTAAGAAGGCGAATAACCGAGATGACGGTATTCAATGCTTCGTAAGAAAGCTTGTAGCCGACTTCTTTGACAGCGGCGCAAATAGCCGGTACCGTATCCTTCAAATATGGGCCAAGAGATCTAACCGAGTGATTTTCGAAAATCTTGGAAAAAAGGCGAAGAACCTCAATTCTAACACTTGTCGCGGTGGCAGTTGCAGCGCTACCTCCAGGGGCAGACGCAACAACAACATTTCCACCGGAAGCAAGCGCATTACCACCAGCGGCAGCATCGATTAGTGCTCCGATGAAAATGTTGAGAGACTGCTCAAATCCGCCATGAAGCACCGAGATAATAGCTGATAGCAAGGTAACACTAGCTTGCTTGGTCGGTAGAGTGATGGACTTGTTGTTAAGCAACTTTCCTAGAGACTTCGATAGTCTAGGTACAAGCCGAGAAAGACTATCTCTCACACCCTGCAAGTCCTGGAGCGGTAATTCGGGTGCTTGCTCAGTGTCCATCATTGATGCGTCGGATCCTCTTCTTATCTTCTTGGGAGGCGGGCCCATAGTTCCCACCGAAGAAAATCCAGCACTGGGGGTGATAACACCTTCCGCCACCTCGCCTGTCTTGTTCACAAGAACAGTTGCAGTTGAAAGAACTTCCAAACGAACGTTCTCCTCACGCTCATGGAATCGGTCGATGAGCAGTGGTGCAACGCGCTTGTAAGCCAATCCACCTCCTTCGTTGGCACCCCGGATCAAGTCGCCAGCCCTCGTCGTAATAACCGTTGACAAAAGCTTTGTGGCGCATCGTCTGACCTTCCAAGAAATGTCGTCCTCGTCTGAAAAGTTTCCATCGTCATCGAAAGTTCCATCTTCGTCATCGTCTCCAAAATCTCCATCGTCGTCCTCGTCATCATCATCGTTCGCTTGGGTGTTGCCCATTTGTTCGTCATCGTCGTCACCCGGGTCTGCGTAATTCGGGTCGTATTTAATAAACAAAGATCCAGCATTGATAAGGTCGTCTGTGAATGGCTTCATCTCCTCTGTGCAACAGCTCTGGAAATTTTCTAGAGCAATCAATGCTGCTTCCCTCACTTCGTCCATTTCCATATCTGGCTCATCACCCAATTCACGGCTCTCAAGGTCCTTTCCGTCGACAACTGAAAGTACAAAGGGACAAATCATTTTCAAGTAGGGGCCAAATCTGCCGGGAATTCCCTTAGCCAGGGATCCGGTGACGGAAATAAGCAAGCGAAGCTTTGTAGGATTGCGATGCTTGCTCTCGGCGCGGAATGACTCAATAAGATGGTTGATAAAGGACGAAAGAAGCTCATCGGGAGCGTGAACGCATAACAAGCTTAGAGCAATGACTGCTCTTTTTTTCAAAACACCAGACGTTCGGTCGCTCTCCAATAGGGTCATAACAGCAACTTGAAGTCTCTCAACCTCAGCGCCGCTAAGAATTTGTCCGAAACAGCGCACCGTCTCCACCAAAAGATCAACACTATCCAACGTAGCTGTAGCTCCGCTGGTCGTATTTTTACCCTTAGTATCAGATACTGGCTTCAGCATTATCATAAGCTTTGGTAAAAGGTTCTTCTGGACGGCCTGTATTGATGCATTGATAGCTTGTGCGCTAGGTTCGCCAGCTCTCTGTGGTGCGGGGGATGGCCCACTGGGACGGCGGATCGACGGAGACGTCACAGGACCTGGGGAAGTCATAGAAGGCGGGCGCGGAAGGTTGCAAATGATGGTACGTAAAGCTGTAGAGGGAATTGACGGGTCGCTTGCAGTCATCGATAGAGTAGTTAGGCGGTCGATTAATGGCGCAATCTGCGTCTCTTTGATCTTAAGAACTAGAGGTCCCAAGCTATAAAAATATTGTTACCATAAGATCATATGTGAGAGGATATAGGGTTCCCCATACCATTTCACTGCCAAGTTCTGTACCTCTCCATGAGAATCGTCCAACGCCTTCACAATGGCATCCGTCAATTTGGTCATCGTACCAGCATCACAAGCCTGGAAACTGAGGTTGGGCTGGGAGCTGGTGAGCATACTATGCAAATCGTTAAGAGACATGAAGCGAAAGTCGGAGTCCGTGTTGGACATCTTCTCCAACAGGCTGTTGATGGTGAAAGCCGGAGGTGCACTCATGATGGCGGTTGATTGTGAGTGTGTTTTTGGATATGGTTGTTCAGCTTGGTTACTGGTATCCCGCTGCTCGTCGCGTCCGGCAGAGATGGTAGTTGTGGTGGGCGTGTTTGTATCGCTAGCTGGTGGGATGCTGGTCAGGCGGGAGGGGCGTCTTGGTGACGCAGTTAACTGTTGTCCTTAGGGGTCGGGAACAGCACCAGCAACGACCAAATCTAACAGTGGTGTAGCAGAATAACGAGTGTTGTTTATTCAATTCCAATATTTTTGGGATGGAATTCGAAGTTTCTTTCAAAGATTCGTGGCGACAGTTGGATGAGAGGTGGATGGGTAAGGAGCGGGGCAGAAGAAGAGATGGTGGATGTGGAGTTTGCGTTGGGACCAACTGCTGATGTGCTGCTGCTGCTGCTATTGCTTGATCTCACGCTGCTCCGGTCTTCTTCCATGCGAATTTTTACTCTGTCAATCCTCTTCTGAGCTTCGTTTCAGTCATCAACAGCTTCGTTCTTGATATTCTGGGTTATTCCATTTGGCCAGCTGCTCTATTCTGTCGATATCCTGCTTCAATCATCTTTGTCCCTGGAAGCCATCTTTGACCCCGCCATTTTGTACACCCCGCTAGTAAGGCACACCGGTCAGCTCTTCACGTGATCTATATGGAGGTGGCTGGCAGGCAGCAGTTGGAGATTCGCGTGCAACTTTGTCGAAGCTCAGGATCGATATGTACCAAGTTGTGATATCAGGATGCGATATCAAGCTGCATCTAATCAGATCATCATCTTGCATGGTACTGCATTGTTGATAATTGTTCCTTATCTCCGTTTTTCCCCGCAATCTGCATCTCATCTTCAGCCGCACTAAGCCAATTATACCCTGCTACTTCCCGCCGATGCTCGATGGAGCTAAGCCAGATGCTATCTAAACGAGAACTGCCAACCAAGAGCGTGGGAAGTGACCTCATCCGTAAAATATCCGCCTCTCTTCCCGCCCGCTTCCACTATTCCTCCGTGAAGAAACAGTATTTATACCCGCCACACAGTCAATTGATTCCGTCTACCAGTTAATTTCATCTATATCCATCAAAAAAAATCCACCATGGTCTTTTCCCGTTCAGCATCTGTTCTGCGCTCTGTCGCTCGCCGCACCCTCTCCCCCCAGGTGAACTCTCGTTTCATCTCCCGTACTGCACCTCGTCGGGCTACTGACAATTCCTACCCTCACCACATCACTGGGGGTGCCTCTGATGTGCCTTGGATTATCGGTTCCGTTGGAATTACCCTTCCTTGTGTAAGTCTCACAGAATTCCCGAGTCCTAAATACCAATTGACACTTTGCAGCTTTACTACCTTTTCACCCAAGGATCGCCTTCCCCCAAGCACTCTGACTCTCACCACAAGATGGATACTGCATCCACCTCCCCCGGACCCAACGTCCAGACACATCCTCCTAGCCAGCGCAACGGTTTCAACCACTCCCACGAGCACCGCACCGAGGCAGATGACAAGAACGCTCCCGTTGCTTCCCAGAAGGAGCAGCATGGACACGGCACCAAGAAAACCGAAGTAGCTGACTCTAAGGACAAGGAGCCTACTTCCACCAGCCCCACAAAGGAGGAGAAGACCGCCGCTCATGAGACACAAGAGCAGGCCGGTGACGTCACTGAGAACGTGAAGGAGACCGCTAAGGAGGCCGCCTCTGAGGCCCAAGAGAAGGCCGCCGACATTACCGAGAGCGTGAAGGAAACCGCCTCTGAGGCTAAGGAGGCTGTTACTGAGAAGGTCGAGGAGGCCACTGAGTCCAAGTCCGAGGATAAGGAGGAGGCAAAGGACGAGGCAAAGGAGGAGAAGCCTAAGTCCAAGAACCCCCAGGAGATTGACCCTGGATACACTGCCCAGAAGACCCCCGGACACATTGGAACCATGTCTGGAAAGCAGGAGGGACTCTCCAACACTGACACCTCCCACCCTGTATGTTCAACTATTCCCTATTCCATAGTTAATATTAACATCAGCGCAGCTCCTCCACACTGAGCGCGGAGACGCCATTGCAAAGAAGCCCGAGGGCATCCACGAGACCGCCAAGATTAAGGGAACCGTCGACGTCAACCGCGGAAAATAAATGCCAAGCAGCGCTAGCATAATTATAATTGACCTTGTAACAACAGTAAGATGTGCGTGTAAAAGGTGTATGGGATTGGAATTTTGATTTCCTTTTATTTTTCGAGCCATTTTTTTTTCAATTTTCTTTGTACACGATCTTGGGCATTCTGTTTATAGCGAATTTCCAATACAATCATATCCCTCTCGATTGGAATGGGTAGCGCATCTTTCCGCCGGAATCGCTTATAGGTATCTGTAGGGTTCGCCATGTGATTACTAATACCTGGAGTACGGCTTTATCAGTGGAATCGAGGATTTCCAATACCTTAGACCGAGTGGTTGATAATGCACTTCTGGGTCTGCACACGGGGCAATATAACATGGCCCTGAGAGGCGAGTCGAGAAAGTGGGATTTTCCGGATAGAGAAAAGGGATGGAAATAGGCAATAATAAGAGAAGTGTATTTTGAACGAGGACGGAAAATAGCAATGGAGTAAAGCGAGGCCGGCGATGGGGGATGAGGATAGCGAGAATATTTATGCTTTCAAACTGGTTTGTACGAGACTGAGTGCATCGATATTCCTTGAAAAGCTGCTACCATGGAAAAATCAGGGGCTACGTGGATGGGGAAGGTGGTCACTGGTGGGCATTCCAATGATTATCATCCATCGCCGAGAAATGGATGATTAGATGCTGGGATGCAAATCCCTTAACTAGCAATCGAGTCTCATCTCTCTACTACCACGTTCACCAAAATTTGATAAAATTTGATCAAAATTCAGACTTTATTCCTAAAATTTACAATTTACAATATACAATTTACTGTTTGATACCCCGCTTGTTCAGTCTGCACGCACAGTTCACCGCTGACATCATCTCCTCAGTCATACAGCGCGCCATAACACCCACCAAGCATTTCGCTAAGACACGCACCTTGTATACGAATCCTCTACAACACCTCTTCAACAACCAATAACCGCATCACCAATCCTCACCACCGCCTCCATGGCCGACCAACCACACGTTCTCCCTCGCTAATCCGCCGTATATATGTCCTTTTCCTCCTTGACTACCGCCCCTGCGCCGTCCCGCATAATGCCTATCCAAAACTGGCGCGCGACAACGAGTCCTCCGCAGCGATTCACCTTGCCCGCATCTTGCACACCTTACTTGCTTCCCAGCGGCTTAAAGATCCCTCTCGCTACTACTACAACAATCCTCACAACCGCCGTCCATGTCACCCCCGAATGCTTCACCGCCATACCAACTGGCAGTCATGACACTAAAGTTTCCGTCTCCGGCACGGACTTGCGCGATCCTTTCTACGCCTCCACAATCCCCATGGCCTACTCGATCGCCGCTACTACAACTCTAGCATATGTTCTTCTCGCCTTATTGTTTCTTCCCAACCCACCACATAGCCGCCCCTGGCTCCAGAAAGTCGCCACCCTATCAGTCTGTATATGCCTCACTATCGCCTTCTCGGAAACAACCGATGTTCTCCGCCGAGAATATCTATCAGTCGGCTCCTCCGTCTATTCCTACACTAATGAAGCTCGCGAAGTCCGAGAAAGAGTTGTCGGGGGTATGCACATCAAGGTCGGCCGCCTAATCTCCGACCTATTCTTATGGCTAGCCCAAGTACAAACCCTCATACGTCTTTTCCCCCGTCAACGTGAGAAGGTAGTTATAAAATGGGCCGGATTTGCATTAATAGTTCTCGACACCCTTTTCGGAGTTTTAGAAGCATTTGTCAGCCCAATGGCTTCAACAGATAGCTTCCTAGACGCTATCCCAGCTTTAAGCTATCTTTTCCAAATTTGTTTATCTACTATGTATGCAGGTTGCGTTATCTATTACTCTTTCGCAAAACGCAGGTTTAGCTATTTCTACCCACACCGACCTTTCGTTACTACACGCCGCTATGGAGGTCGTTCTATATTCCTCGTCGCTATCCTTTCTATAGCTAGCGTCATCACACCAATTGTTTTCTTCGTCGTCGATATCGCCCAGAAGGATCTCAAGGGATGGGGAGATTACATCCGCTGGGTTGGTGCCGCTGCATCTAGCGTGGTGGTATGGGAATGGGTGGACCGTATCGAAGGCCTGGAGCGCGAAGACCGAAAAGGTGGAGTCTTAGGAAGAGAAGTCTACGACGAAGACGAAGACCTCCGCTTTTCAGGACGACGAGTCGAAGACGATGGTCTTCCCCCACCACCGAGAAGACGGGGATCAAGGGCTTCGGAAAGTACGAGATATGAAGTCAATATGCGGCAACTATCCACCGCAGTCAGCTCGACGGAACAAGGACGGGATGGAACAGTATCACCACCTCCCACTACCGCAGAGACGGAAACAACAGGCGGAAGTATATGGCCATGGAAAAGACGAGGACGCAGTAGTAGAAGAGGGGATAGTAGTAGTGGGGGTGCAACAGGAGATGTAGAAGAAGCGGCCATGCATCCGTTACCCCCGAGTACAGAAAGTGCAGGGACAAGTGCGGTTGCAGGACCGAGTACTACGGCTTCCAATGCGACGAGTCCGAGTCTTGGGACGGCATCGGCGGCGAAACAGGAACCTCCGCAGCCGGTGCAGCAGCAGTTACCGGTGCATATTATTCCTGCGCCTAGGAGGTTGAGAAGGGGTGTATAGCACCTTTGAGCTCCGAAGTCCAGCGGCTTCAGAGGGGTTGTTTTCGGTTTCGGGTTTTGATTTATTGATTCTTTCGTTTCTCGGTTTCGATCTTCCGGTTTCTTGGTTTTCTGGTTTTGGGATATATCTATTTGGTTTTTTATGATGGTGATGGTGAGGTGTATGTTTTCTGGTTTTCTGATTTTCTGATTTTTCGATTTTTCTTGGTTATGGTTCTCTGTTTTATGATAAGTTTATTTTTGGGAAGTTGACAAGGGGGTGTATATAAATATGGTCATGTATTTATGTTTTCTTTCTTTTTTTTGCATTACTTGGCATTTTGGGGCGCGGGGAGTGTTTTTTGTTTGTTTGTTTGTTTTATTGATATCATGTAGTTATTGCATTGGAGTTGATGAGAGTAGATGAGATGAGATCAGATGAAATGAAGAATTGAAAGAAGAGTTTGTGAGGAAAGAAAAGTAACTTTCAACTTGGACCATTGCGTGACCGATTATGTTTCATGTGAAAGTACACGCACTGTTTCTGGCTTCTCGCAAGAAATAAGAAATGCTTAAGACGGAGTCTACATCATATGTAGGCACCAATCCAAGCTCCGAGCCGTCTAAGAGAGGATCCATCCCCTGAAACTGAAATAGAAACTGAAATAGCAACAGGCATCGTATTTTTTATTTCTTATTTCTATTCTAAATCTTAGCTATTATACATCTACGATGTAGCCGCAGTATATTATATCCATCATCGAAGCAACGGCTGCAACGCTAGGTATTGAATACCTCTACATAAATATGTAGAACATCCTTGACGCATCATTTTCTTTCTTCTTTCTTCTTTCCTAGTTTTCCTGTCATTTGATTATTGAATCAATAGTACCATTCATCCTTCATCCTTCATCCTGCTTCCTGCCATGATCCTGCGATGCATTAATGCACTGATGCACTGGTGAACTCAGAACTAATGAACTAATGAAGTTCATACCATATGTAAACTACAGGTCAACTCCCAATTTCCAATTTCCATGACTAAGCAATAAGCAATCAAGAACAACGTAACTTATTCCCATTCCCATGCCCAAATGATGAAATGGGGGTGGGGAATCGTTGGGTTAACAACTAATGTAACAATCCCAGCTGAAGGAAGATGAGAAGTTATGCTGAGAAGGGTATTATGAGACTGCAGAGGAGAGTCTGAATTTGACGGGGACTCAAATGCTGGAGATTGTACATATAGAATGGTGTTTTGGTGTGTGTATCCCGACGAATCATAGTTCATGATCGGACCTCCCAGTTGTACAAACCAGTTTAAAATGACGACCAAAACGGACTGTACGGACTGTTAAAATATGAGAACTGTACGGCAATCCAGTTCAGTTTACGGTCAGTAGTATAAACTGGTTAAACTGCGAAAACCAGTTAACTGAATGCAAGGCTTGGCGAACCAGGTGAACTGTTTAAAACTGTGAAAACTGCTTTGTCCAGAGGAACTGGTTTATGAAGGGGCAATAAATATTATTCAGTGCATACATAACAAAATTCTATACTAGTTGGCTCCCCAGAAATCACAACTGACGCCTACGATTGGAGTTCTTGAGCCCCTCAATGGGCTCCAGAGGATCTGCCTGCATTCAGTGGCGGTCCCGGCCCTCCGATATAACGATCTGCGGAACTGAGAGCTTGTTCAGCGCCATTTTGTAAAGGTTGGGAAATCTAGTTACCAGAAGCTGGTGGAATAATGAGGGTTGAGATACTGGCAGGCTCGGCCACCGGTGGGTTCAAATGAGGCTGAATACATTATTTATTCCTGCATGCACTGGTTCCTGATGCGGTTAAACTAATTTGTATTTCACCGAGTCCGTTTAATCAGTGCACTGCATTTCCCTGGTTCTATAGACTCCTCAAAACTGAACCAACTGTGTATCCGAGACACCAAAACTGTACCAACTAACTGTGAATTGTCAGTTCAGTTTACCTGGTCCACGAATTTACCCGGTAAATTGGCTATACGGTTGGGAGGTCTGTTCATGATTGCTTGTCATTTGAAAACTTCGAATATCCATGATTTAGCATGCTTCAAGTCAAACACGGACTTAATGAACCGTCTTCTGCTGCCGTGAAATTATACTGGAAGTAGGAGTAATTTACAGTCCAAGCCCTACAAGGCAAAAAATATACATTGGATCTGAAAATAATCTATTATACAATGTGATTAAATTAAGTTAAAAAGTCAGAATAAACATACTCTCCGGTACTGAATATATCCACAAATTATAAATTCCGCCGCTCACAACGATATTGGTCGAAAATGTATACTTATTTACTTTCTTGAATATTATCTGTATATCTTTCTATAACTTTCGGTACCTTTTGTATAACTTTCAGTATCTTTTCTCTAACTTTTAATACCCTTTGTATCACTTCTAGTATCTCCTATATATTTTACAACGGAAATTATACATATTTGTAAACACTTTCCCTCGTAAATGTCTTAATTTATATATCTTCTCATACAATGCTTTTACACACTTGAAGTGTATATCCCCGAGAATAACTTTAGACGTTTCTTATTCACCTCATTTATACCCTGCCGAGCCCCTATCGCAATATTTCAATCTCCATATTTTCTGCAAATTCGTAGTCGAAAACCGTGGTAAATTGCCGTACCTTCTGCAGCCCCTTGGAACTGAAGATCTTAATGCCGATGAATAGTTGTGTGGGGGGTTCATGAAATCAGAAGGCAAGGATATTTTCATTCCAGTTGAAGTATCGCCGGGAGAAAAAAGTAAAAGAAGGGCGGAAATTAGAGGGGTTAATGGCAATTTTGGCATTTCCAGGGTCGAATCATCGATGTGAGGTTGTGGTAGTGATACCGGAAATGGCCGGAGTGATGGAGGCGAGGTTGAGGTTTGTGGAATCAAGGGATTGAGAATGGTAAATTCAAATGCAGTCTCAGTTATTCAAGGAGGGTGTTTGGTGACGGGAGTTTATGCGGTTGCTGAGAAGGCAGTGCATTTGATCCAACAGGATGCGGAGGATGGTCGCCCGTGGATAGTGCATAGGATTCCGTCTGTCTTTAGTTTATTGGAAACAGGAGAATGCATAGCGGTGTAACTCTGGCAGTGATGGTTTATGCAAGGCGGAGAAGGCGTCTGATATTATCAAGGCGGATACTGTGGTGAGACATCGTGTTCCGGAGCCTTTTGCTGATGGTCGCGCGGGATACCTGTAACTTCCAGATCTTCCAGAAGTTCCTTGTCGATGTGCAGAAGTTTCAAGTATTTCGAGTGGTATTCTAAGTTGATTGATGCATTAACTCCGCCGTAAAATATCACTTCCTCACACCGCCATCATGTCCCGTTTTGTTCGCCAGCCCCAAGAGCTCGAATGATATCCGATGCATGATGCATTAGGTTATTCCGCCAAGACTGATCCGTATGCCGCGCATAATACCGTCGAAAGTTGCCTTGCCGCTTCGCCTTGGGGTCTTCGCCGATACGGGTACCGGGAGGTTATATATCTTTACCGAACTTGAGAATTGTTCCTGCGTTTTCCTTACCGTGGAAACGCAGCACGCGAGCTCAGGTACAGGGGGCGTTACACAAAGATCTTACGGCATGCAGGCTCGGCGCTTCGACGTACTTATCCCGGCGTTTCATATTCATTCTGGCGCTTCCAAATTCGGTACCAAGAACATCATGGAGTTAATAAATTTTTTCAGAGGCGATGGTGACATTTTGTTGAATTCCGCTTGAATTGTGTTTCCTCGAAATCTTCACTAGAACTTCATCTCCTGCTGCGGGACAGGTATTTCGGAAGAAACCTTTGTTTACGTCTACAGTCACTACAATCACTCTCCCCATTATCCCTCTCAAAACGTCGGCCCTTGCATATGAGACATTCTCAGCGCCTAAAAACTCCCTATCCCGCTTTCGCTCAACCGCGCAACCTCACTCTGGAGCTCGGCGCTTCTAACCATCAGCGTTTCCAACGTCCTTGCTGCAGTTGATCATATTGGGAGTGCTGTTATGTCCGCTTCGTCACTCCTTTAGGAATAAACATTCTATTCCGCAAATGGAACAACGATTGGATGGTATCCGTAAGGTGTTACTACTTCGGAAGTAGCCCATTGAACTATAATAGAGGAATTTCATATGGCTGATGGGTTGTTGAGGTGCCGACTCACCAGAATGAAAGCTTTCTAGAAAGCTGACAAGACCATACCGCTGGCAGCCTGAAGGGTGTTATTATGTACTGGCTACACCAACCTCACAACTGGAAGATAATATCACGTTCCTCCCATAGTTCCAGAACCTGTCACTTCCGGCATCGGCTAGTACGCCTTGAAGTGGCTTCGCCCCGAAAGTATAATGCGGTACGGGAACGAGCTCTATATTGTAGATACTTGGTCCGGCATTCGAATTTCTGACACAATAAAATTTTCTTCAAGTTACTGCTGGTTCTGGTGTTGGAATGAATAGAGAAGATATCATGCTGATGGGTATAAAGATATCATTTCACAGATCGCTAGCTACTTATGCCCCACTTCTGGGGCTATGAAGACCCGGTTCTTTTGGATCTCCCTTGGCAATTCTTATATGCCAATTCTACACAGTTACTCTGTCACGAAAGCCGTGATACATAGATTTGACATCAGTTACCAAACTATGAAAGACTGGTTGGGAATCAATTCAGGGTGGGGTAGTTGTTGATGGAAGGTTTTATTCTTCGAAGAGTCATAGGGAGGATGGGAGAGTAAGTTGTTGGTGTGAAATTGGAAGGCTGTGGGAGAGGTAAAAGCAAGAAAGCGATACTTGCAAATTGAGCAGATTATTTAAGTTCTTACAAGAGCATGGATGCCTTATACTCGGAGGGTGCCATAAGTTAGACGCGCCCCATACAATTTGCATGGAAAACAGCCCAACCATAGCTTCAGGGTTTCCTGAGGAAATGTGAGAACTTAAAATCCTTATAACTGTTAGTCGTAACCATAATTATCAAAAGATATTTGGTGTTTCAAGAAAGGCATTCAGCACTCACCTTAGCATGTATAGTTGTATGGAAGGACAAAAGTCAGGTGCTGTGATACAATAGAGCGCCGGACTTATCCTTGTGCTAAAGTATTCGCTGGGAAAACGTCCCTGAAAGAGGAAGGGCTTTGTGATTGAAGCAAGTCAGTATTGAGATTTGGACCGTGGGAAATATACGGAGAAGGGGAGGAGTATTTTCGGTTAATTAATTAAGAGCCGGGTTTGAATACAGTGGGGTAACAGCCGAGGACGAGGAAGGTGTTGATTCGCGGTAAAGGAAATCCTATTAGTTGATATTGAGATTCATTGAGAAGTTGGGTTTAGGCAGCTGTCAACGCGCGCGCGCGCAATATTGTGTACAAATGCACTGCATGTAGCGTGCCGAGTTGTATTTACAGGTATTTACCCGGTTCTTTCGTGGAAGAAGAAGCCCAGAGCTTCCACACGTGATGTGTGTTAGCGCCGTCTGCTATTCCCTGCACGGTCGTTTTCAGTATGACACGAGTCCCCTTAATAGTAGTTTGCCAAGAAAGAGGCTCAATAGGCGAAGAAAGATGGGGTGCTAGCCTCTAGACTGTGTAGTCAGTATTGGAAGAGCCAGGGTTTTGTCCTGAATTTCCAGCGGTTCTCCACGCGCTACTCTTAGGGGACCCCATTTACTGAAAGCGGCTGTGCAGGGGATATTGTTCACGAACCGTGATTCGGTGGCGTTAAGGGCTTATGCAAATTGTTAGGATAATATGTTATGGTTAGCCCCTGAATTATGAATGACATTTTGTCTAATGTGTTGAAAGTATTGTAGAGCTTTCCGGAATACTTCATAAAAAGAATCCCTGTAGCCACTGAGGTTGGTCAGTAAGAACCTGGTAAGGGTTGAAGTGTTAATTGAGTAGAAAGACTTTTTAAGTTGATATACAGGGTAAGAGATACGTTAGGCGGCAGTACTTCAGTGCATATCACGACTGATAGCCGCGGTAGAAACTCAAGCCGCTGTTATTGTACCGATATCGATGACTTTGGCGCTGGAACTTCGCTATCCGTCTTGCATACAGATTCTTTGAATAAGGACCAAACTCCAACGAGTTTGATGAGCCGCCAATTCATATACAAAGTGCACTTTGGGTACCGGGCAAAATTTCTGGAAACACAGTTACGATCTTTAAGGCTCTTGGATTTTGTCGAAGACCTACTGTGGTCTTGAATATTTGGTATTCAACTACCTCATTGGCTCGGTAACCGATATCTACAATTACGGCCGATATATGTAAGGCGCTTTTGTCAGAAACCTTCGATAAGTTGCATTCTCCAGGCAACCCAGTAATCAACCGCGCGGAAGACTGCTGGCTATTCGGTGATATATAAGTAATTGATAACACACCTTTTAAGACTTTATTGGGGCTGTTCTTTATCCTTAGCGTATTAGCTGTCTATGAACACCAGAATCTGTAAGTCCACGCCGTTAACGGACATTATGGAACCAAGATTAATCAGATACAGTCGGCCACATTGATAACTGCAACATAATCATTGGATCGATCAATCGGACTAAAACACCGGCTGAAGACTTCAAATTTAGTTCATTAGATGACTTTACCTACCAAGATTAAAAAATCCTGACAGGCGAAAAACTTGGACTCAACTCAATTACAATCAGGTGCGAACAGGGGATAACAGACTTGATAGCTGCCTTGAGGTAAGAATTTCCCCTATTCATCAGTGAGGTACCTTCAACACGTGGAGAAAGTGCAGTTTCCAGTATCCTCTCTTTGGAGACGTACTTGGATATAAGATACAGCGCATCCCATTCAACCATCGAGCCAGGGCACTTGAAAGGATGGGGAATATCAGTATTCAACAGATATATCAAGACTAACCGGAATTGAAGTCAATTCAATTGAACGCTTTCGATATAATCAAAACTCACTATCAACATCGCTCGGTACGCACCTCGCTTACAAAAATCATGAGATGACTACGAATGCTGTCTTTACCAAGGATTACATAACTTGAAGTTTGATTCCGGGTAATACACCCTACAGACAAGGCAAAGCTACGATGTCTACTAGTTCATGTGCCAGGAGCAATATGATCCAGTATTCCGGAATAACTGACGAATACTGTGGACTAATTTATCATTGTTTGTAGTTATTCTGAGCCGAACCCCTCTTTGTTAAAAATTTCGGCTCATAAGTCCTCACAGATAGTCCTACAAAGCACGAATCTTGGCCAATGATAGGACTCCTGCTCGGTCGATACGTCTACACTCACTACCTGGCTTAGTGAGCATCACGGCCGCTTCGCAAATTCTCGGGGACAGCAGGGACGGAAAAACGTTTGGCCGACCGATTGCGCTGCATTGCGTAGCACAAATCCACGACTATCTTTTCACGCGAGTACTTAGCGCCAAGACCGGATAGAACTCTCAAATACGGCCTACGTATTGTTGCCTGGAAGCCCAATTGGTGCAAAAAAGTAGGGTTACGCTAATAAGCGCTCGCGCTGAGTGTAACCCGCCCGAAGCGCATGCATGTCAACTAAAAATACATACAACTTGCTTCACCAATCTGATTCGGTACTGTTCTCGGCGGCTATCGCGCGTTTAACCTTGCATACAGGACTCCATTAAGATATGAGCGAAAATTATGGTTCATCCGCCATGATTAAGCGCAGACCCTAACACCGCTGATTAAGTGGGCTAGGTGGATGTCTTACGCTGGGGTTTAACCAAGAAAGTAAAAGACATTTGAACTGCCGCTTCTCCACTCACTCCGTCTGCCGCTGCCGCTCATATGTCCGAAAAGATAGAAAGTTTATCTCCGATGGCGCTTGATTTTTAGCCCAACTTTCACCACCCTTTTCAGCTTCCCCGCTCCCAAGCCAAGTCAGAATTCCGAAACAATGGCAAGGCAAGCGCAGCAACATATCAACGTCTGCACCGTCAGCAGGGCTGATCAGTCTGTTAGACCCAGACGTTCTCCGTAATAATTATGGACGAATTCCAACAACACCGGAGGTTCTCATTTTTCTACCTGGACTGGTCAGCAATCATCCATGTCACCTGAGTAAACATCACAGAAATTCCACGGAGCTTCGAGACAACCTACAACCGGGTGCATTAGCAGCCCGAAACCGACGACCGTAATGTTGTATTGCGGCGTCCGTTGTTAATTATAACGCTAATTAAAATATCTTATACACTTTCCGTATATACAGATGCTTCCAGTATCGATACAACATGTCAGACTGCGGGAATTGTGAAAGTCCAAGTGCAGTTCTTACATTCCTATACAGTACTGTGGATACGGTAGATCGGATACGTGCGAGGGCGGAAATTGAAGAAAGCTTGAATACGCACTTTTCGATGGGTTTATGAGGGTATTCTAGACTGTTTTACCAGAGCCCTTTGTCGTCATAATGCTTACTGGCTGCTCAAAAGAGACATTCGTTTCATGCCTGCAAATTTTATAATACACATGTCACGTTTCTTGGAAACGTATGGAACCTACGGAATTTCAACATTTCAAAGGAGACCGAAAATACAACAAAATCAATGCGGGAAGCTGCGCAGCTTTCCGGTGGTTACTGTCAGATTAACTCAATTTACTGAGTGCTCCAAGTTTTCAATGTAAACTTGTATTTACAGAATCTTCTTGACGTCATTAATTGTGTACTCTGTAAGGGGATGCTTGTCTGAAATTTTGCCCGGACTTGCTCAAACCTTCTCAAAGTTGCACCTTTTGGACTTTTTGGTGGCGATCTAGGTAAAATATTACGTTAACATTTTTCAATTTCTGATTGAAGGCACACTATATCACATGATGTTATTCCGTTATTTCTTATTTTATATCACGGATAGTAGCATATGCCAGGGTTTGCTAACGGATCGTCTTATCTTAGGTACGGCTTCCTGAAAATACTGAGCCACTGTTGCATGTCTTAGTTCCTTGATGTCTACTATGCCTCTATCTTACTCTTTCAATGCGGTATATCAGGTTGGTTTTGTTCAATAACTATGTTCTGCAACCACATTGATGGCATGAATCAAACTAGATAATGAAATTACTGCACGGCACCGAAGGCTTTTCGGGGTGGAACAGGCACATAACGTCAACCGTCTAGGGGATCTTGCGAACACAACCACCGGTACCGCAAGAGAAAAAGCCGTATCATGAGATGCAGGCGATGTGTATGCCGAGCTTTCCAGCTAGCAGCCCCCACTAGCCCGACGCCAATCAAGAAATGTGTGGGAGTGGCAGAGGGTCATGTTATGACCGGTACAGTAGGGGAGATGGGCCATAGGAAACATCAAGTATATAGAGCTTAACATGCTCCTGGATTTTAAAGGTCACCCACTCACTATTCGAATAGAATCAGCAACAGAAGCCCGGTTTCCTCCAAATAACTTCGTTTAAGTTTATAAAACTACATACTTCTTCCAAAAATGTGCCATTTTAGATTCATTATTTACACAATTTGTGGATGCACGAAGAAGCGCGTTATTGAGAGATGTTCCCGAGGTAAATCACAATTGCCTCTCATTTCAAAACTCAATTATATATCACTCACAATTTTCATTAGGAGACGGAGCCGGAGACTGCGATCATCCAAATAGACGATCCGAGACAGTCTGGGTTGACGAGGAGCCCTGTGAGGATCATCAGCCAAGTAACTATTGAACCACTAAACACGGCTGGGATTGCCAAAGTGCATGAGTTGGGAGAGAGGATTCGAGGAGGGAGGTGGGTGGGGGTTGAAATTGCGGGGCAGTTAATTGATTTGCCTGTGTATTTTGCTTTTTATTTTCTTCTGTTTCGAGTTTTGAGTATTATCTCCTAGGAATTGCAATTGAAATTATAGCACATTCGTTGGCAGTTCTGTAGTTTCCAAGTTTAAGACGTTAACTATATCAACTCAAACTATAACTGGACAAATTCTGATGTGATTTTGAGAGCCAAAATTGATCCATATGTCAGAGGTTTCGATTATAAATCTTGAAGGAACGATAATTTCGAAAAGTTTAGCAGTGAGTGTCAGGATGAATTATACTTTAAAAAACATGATCTTGATGTCACAAACGGTGATCCTTAAATCTTTGGTTTCCGAACAAGGAAATGGAGACGGAATATGGATAACTAGATGCATGCAATAGAACGCATGTCAAGTATCTCTGGATAGTATTGGTTTAACTATTGGTCTTAAAATGGTTGATGTCTGTGTGAAACCCGTTGAATAGTAACGAGCAGCCTCATTTACGTAAACCTAATATGCAGCCCTGCAGGCGGTACCAGGCGAAAGAGTAAGCTGCAAAAAAATACCATGCCATGAGGACTAGTAAATGCACCTACATCTACATTGATAGGTCTCGCGGAAGCGTGTGCTTTAGCTTCGATTTAGTACTCAGTAAATGCGCGCCGTTGAGAAGAGTCCCCCGCGAACCTCTAGGACGCACCTGCGGCGCGTCTTGGGCTCCGAGATCTAAATACTAGGCCAGCCACGCTCTGGCCAATCCTACATGGCCCAAGCGATGGTAGTCAACATGAAGACCGTTTAGAACGGTAATTATTTACAGGTGCAAAAGCTGTCAGTTGTGTTTGAAGTCAGCTCTGTATCTGACTTCGGAAAAAGTCAAGCGACCGGTAAATATCCATGTTCTAGAAAACATTATGCGCACGTAACCGTAGATAATTGAGTCAGGTGATTTTGAGTGCTGCAGCCAGGCTTTCGAACGGCGATCCAACTGCATTAATGTTGTCTATCGGCGAAGGAAGAGGATGTAGGGGGGAGTCAGGACGGCATGATGCACATGAGAGCTAACAGATAGTGCCAGACCATTGAACCCTTTCCCTTCTTCCATACAAATCGAAGCCGAAGGTTGCTACTTCTACAAGATTACAAAAAGAATTTACTAAAGAGTTTGGACCCACAGCTCTTCTGAGGGATTTTGTCGCTCTTTACGGATTCGTTTCTAGAGTGAATTTGTTGCCCCCACGCAGATGCGTTTTTCCGCCATGTGATTGGTGGCAATTGCTGAAAAACATCAAACCAGTATTATCTTGCACGTGACTTGCTTTTTCAGTCTCCTAGCATAATAAAGCTTCATGAAGATGCTATCGAAAACTCCGCATGTGCTCAGCCTTCAAAATATGCAATTTTGTCGTTATGGGTCTGTAGTCGAGAAGCTTCGACGTGCAAGCGCGCATCTAAAACATGCGCACACAATAGATGCACTTACCACGCCGCTTGGCAATCCTAGACAGAACAAAAATATTCAATTTCTTGCCGGCACGTTCATATTGTTCTTGTATTACTGTGCTTTATCAATGAGTGGTCCCCGTGTAAAGGCACGATGTATTAGTTTTTTGGTGAAAGATTCTTACAACATTACATCCGCAATAAGAGCCATGCAAATTCTGTCTTTTTTGAGATAGAAAAGAGAGTATTTTTTGAATAAAATTGAAATCAACTATCAATTCAATATCCCCCGCCTTGAATGACCCGGGTTCCGAAATCTTGATTTACTGTGATCCGCATGTAGCACCACGTGAAGCAAGTTCAACCGAATCATTCAAACTTTGATCTACCAAAGCCATATCTACAGACACTAGTTGGATAAAAATCTTACTGTGTTCAACGAAGCCGTTGGGAAATCGATCCTCTTTCAAAAGTACCAACGGTCTTCTGCCGGCCTGCTGTTACCGGTTGCTAGAGCTGGATGCTGCACTTCGGGAAGGAAGCACGTTGTAAACCGGCTGTACTGATGGTAGGATTCTCAATTTGTGTCCAAATATGTTGCTATATGATGCATCTCCAGCAGTGAGTGACTTTGAGGTAGACTGGATTCCAATACTTACTCAGCTGCCATACTCGATTCAAATACGGCTTTCCAAAAGCGACATTTTTTTACTTTGTTCGACAAATTACCTCCATTCAGGGCCGAATAAGTACAACCAGAATTTTTATTTCTCTAACTGAATTGAAACATTACGCAATGTGAACTTAGGCGGGGCTCAGTGGGACTATGGGAGCAGCCTGCATTACACTAACCTGCGCCACACGCGTGTGCGGATTGCCTCGGGCGGCTGTTTACTTCGATTAAAGCATTATCATCTATCGAGAGTTCGCTTTTCTTTCGTTACCTATTTAATTCTCGGATGATCGTTACCGATGATATATTCCTGGAATCGACAGGAAACGGTGAATCTTGACAGCGCATGTGCATGATGTCGAAAGGGTGGGGGGCATGCATTCGGTTGTATTATTAGTTTTAAAGGCACATAAACGTCAGATGTCTCGCCTGGAATTTCACACGGATAGATCCCATGTGGCATGTACAGACCTACCTTAGTAAGGCCTATCCCAAACCTGGTATTTTAACACCTCTTAGACATACAAACTATCGCATGATACGGCCCGTTGGTTTGGGTCGTACGAAAAAGGAAATTTACAACGTTCCCGAAGCCTGGTTAACAGCAAGAAGTTTAATTGCACTTTTTATAATATTCGCTAAAACCATGCTCGCGGGAATTATTTATGGCTCGTCAGATAGGATTTTCCGTACGTACGAATTTGGAGTGCAGTACCGAAATGGAAGGTACCTGTTGAAGCAGCCTAGACCTACCTCACTTCACTGGAAATATTCGCAATTTTAGGACCCTTTGAAATTGCCATATTCTAGAGCTTACAGCCTGATTGACGCCACATGGAAAACATAATGACATTATCCAAACAAAAATACGCCCACAAATACGCCAAAGAATTGAATGCTTTGGGGCGGTGTTAACAGGCGGTTTTGCCCTTTCACGAAAGTTCGAGAAATGGATATTTATATCACGTTATATAAAATAATTACCTGGCTTGAAAGCCACACTCTTATCGCGAGCGCCAATCGATTTCCACGGAATTTTCTTTGTCATGAGGTAGGCATAATCGGAGTCTTAAGGCTCGAAATCATACGGGCTTTCCTGATATTCCCACGGCTGAATCGGATTCAAAGTGTGCATGACTTCGGGCAACGCGCAAATCACACAGTGATGAATGTCTCTGGGATATAGCGTTTAATTTCTTCGGTTGATACTTGCGCTTCAACACTAATATTCGCCAGCATCGCGTATCCTGTGTATGAATCTCCCAATTGATCGACGTTTGACGCAAGATTTAAGCGCGCGCTGCCTACAACCAGTTTCTCCAGCCGATCCGCGTAAGCTAAACGCTCTAGAAGGTACTACATCAGGGTTTACCAAGAAAAAACCCAGTCAGAAAGGCCCAGGATCCTCAACGCAACCGATTACCGCCGTTATCTTACCATGATGAATGTCAGATTTTCGTTTATATATTACAAAACTTATCGGAGCTTTGAAAGCATCGCACGTTTCTTGACCTTGTCGCCTGGATTAAAAACATCGTTTGCTGCCGTCTTGAGAGTAGTTTCTAACCGTTTTTCTGGTAATCATTGGACACTTTACACGATTGTTTTTCATGTGTTTAAACTCTCATGGACGTTACGAGTACATTGAGTGGACCCTCCTCAATTTCCAGCACCCATTATCAGTTATATACACCCACTTAAAAACAGAACTATATTAAACTTTTCCGATATCATACATCAGTTATATCTTAATTCGGCTCGAGCTCTATGCTTTTCGACTGAATGGTTTCATGACCATTTCCGCTGGGTGGTAGCAAGTGGCAACATTGTTTATCACTCGACGATTTGCATCGGGACTCCAGAATGCCACTTCCCCGTAACCCAATCAATTTGGCGCCTTTATTTTATGCTGGAAGAATAAAAAATGCACAGAAGACGTTACAAGCCACATCTTGATGGGTGCATGAATTCCAAGACTTTTTCGTGGTTCCGGCTTTGTGTGCGGAAGGTTCCATCGAGCCACCGCTAAAGTGCATTACTTGAATGCATCACGGAGATATTCCGTACTTTGGAGGTGAACTAAAGTGCTGTTTTACATGCATCAGCCGCGTTTGAAGTTTCTGACCGTAGGATCAGTCGCGCCACTGGTACTCGGCATGGCCAACCTTGAAGTAAGCCACGAAGTGCTCGAAAAAAAACTGTGACATCAAGCCGCTAACCCTTCGAGTTGTACGAGTACAGAGGAATTAAACTCAGCTTATCTCTTGGAACATACGATATGTATGCTTTTATTCGATCAGCAATTGTACCACACGCCGCAATCCATGCTTGTATGCCGTAAGATCTCATCAATCATCCGAAATAAGCTCAACGCGCATCTCGGTTCTTATCAACCTTCTTCATCCTCGTATGTTCAAGCATGCTGCATGACCCATGCCACCTGCCCGGTTCATTCTCCCGAAAATTTAGGTACAGCCGTTGCGGTTTACACCAAAAATAGGATTCGACTTTTTCACTTCACCAAAATACATGCCGAAAACTCCTTGCATGCTCAAAGCCGAGTGATGACGTGAATTATCAAGTTCAGTGATAAAGGTTGGTTGAATCTTTCAATGATGAAATTCGTGTTACCCACAATGAGAAACGTCTCGTTGTCATATATTTTCCATTGCTGATGTTGCAATAACTTGAATATCCCTGCCACATCACATACACTGCATACATATTAGCAATCATGGAGCGGTCACTATGATCACTCGTCCTACGTTCCGAAGTTGCCTTCCTCGAGTATATAATCCGATTACTCATGTCCTTTTACCGGAAAGTAGATCCTTCTTGAATGTTCAGCCCTAAACTGGGCCTTGACAGGGAATCTTGTCATGCCAAATTAGAATGATGAATAACCGCATGTAATTCGTCACTTATATTGCTCGCTTTCCTATTCGCTGGTTGATCTGGGATTACCTTTACCAGCCTCCTCCAAAGACCTGAATGAGGATTACTCTCATCTCCTAACACGTTACTGGATGCCAAAAGAAGGCTACCGGAGTTCTACCTAGAATTGAACTCTAACGTTTGTTATTAAGAATACATTTTACGGGGAAGAACCAATGGAATGTTCATCTCGTCAAAATCCATCATAGTGATCATCTTAGATCCCACAATACTGACCACTAATTTACAACTTGAATAAGCACTAATCTTGTCCTCCGCATCGTGGTAACACGAATATCAATTACGACTGAAAACATAGGCAATGCTTCAACCAAAGTCAGGCCACGCCTTGCGTTTTCATCCGGTTTCAAGACCGATCTTCCACAAAGTAGCTGCCTAGAAATGATACATCAAGTCTGCATATAAAGCTCCTGATTCCGGGAATCTTGAACACATCATCAGCCAGACAATCAGCATCTTCATTACAGAATCTTCTGTTTTATTACACTCATATCAATATGGTTTCATTCACAACCCTCATCCTCCCCCTCTTCCTCGCCGGAAGTGCCCTCGCCGGCTACAACTGCAATTAATGTCAAGACAGCCGTGGACAATTCAACGATGCCACCCTCGAATGTTGCAAGAAGCAACCGTGGTATGGTATTCCTGGCGGAACCTACTATCCAGGACCAAACCACCAGGTATTCTTCGCTACGATGCTTTAATTTTTGAGTTTGGCTAACTTGATACAGTGCACGAACCCGAATAATGGTATTGATAGTGGGGCTTTTGTTAAATGCTGTCAAAGTTTTGGTGTCAATGATGCTTACTGCTGGGGCAAATAGTCCTGTGTTGGAAGCCGAGTGATTGGAAGGTGAAAATGAATAGCATTGGCCTAGGACAAGATTGGTATAGTATGGGTAGTCTAGATATTTATAAAATTGAATCGTGTATGAATAACTATCAACAAGCTGCATTGAAAGCAAAAAACAAAAATAACTATTCTCTAAATAAAACTATTCCGCTCAACTCCTGATCAAATCCGTAAAGACCAATTCATCTTCCATTGCTTCTATGAATTACCGAATGTTTTTCTATACTAACCAGTGACTCCAAACGCATAACAGTAATATTGTTAATATTAATTCTTACCATGGAACGATGGGCTACGCAATCCAATTTTTTGATTTTGCATTTATGATTCAGCCACGGCAACTATACAGAAAGACCTGTCGGCATCTATATTTTCTTCATTCCTAACAAGAAACCATGATAGTAAATTTCCCAACTTAAAGGTGACAATTCACTAACCCAGCATTTAACTTAGTAACGATCCTTTAAATATCAGCCGGTTAAAAAAATATGACATCTTTTTCAGCGGCCAGATCTTCCACGATAGGGTCGATTTAGTTATTAGTACGTTGATTGCAAGGCAAAATTTCTGTTTTGTTCCTCTTTGGATGTGTGTTAGTAGGTCTCGGAAGCAGGTATGGCAACCAGGAGGAATATCATAGGGATATAGATGGTGCTCCCGACAACCTTCATAATGGTGATAACTGATGAAGAAGACTAATTTCAATAAAGGTCTCTCCTCATATCTGCATCTCCAGTGCCCGGTATTTATTTGGATCTATATTAAAGAATGGTCTATAGAAGCCTTTCAAGTTCTTATTGAAACGGAAATGGTAAGCAGTAACTTAGCTTTGTTTTCAAACATGACGGAATTACAAAATGCTCGCCGGTTTCAGGAGTCCATTTGCTAATCCGCTGCACCTTTGTTCTGCTTGCGGATTGAACTTCAATCTATATTTCTCATAACAGCCGTTTACACAAATTACCACATACATGTTACTAAATTGACAGAAGAAATCAAAACAGGAAATCTTGTAATTTCTCGTTAATTGGGTATCTCCAGGTCCGAAGCTGGCAGGAGTCTGGGGAATTACACGACTTTCTGCATGTCCAATGTACAAAATAAGGCTAGCACCATGAAATATCTGTAACACTCTGCTCCCCTCATGTAAACTTATCTCACACCAACCCGATACACCCCCATTCTTGGCTGATATCCAAAATGAACGCCACTTGATATGTCCGTCACGGTATATCACGATATATTCTCAGCATGCCAAGAAAACCTGTATCCTCCGGTGCAACCACATTGCGTTTCTCAATCCATTTCAATCATTCGTTTTATTTTGTATCTCAATTTTACTTCGTGATAAATGGTCCAATATTCTTCTTTATTGAATACTTCAATCAGAAAAACAATGTAAACCAAACCCTATTTCAAACTTCAGCACACCAGTGACATCACCTCAATAGCTCCCGCAGTGTGCAACCTTGTGCCTGATCACCATGGCAAATTCCGTTCTTTAGCTCCGCCAGCTCTTCGGCTTCGGCTGCTTTGTATCTCCACCACAGCACAGCTCCACCCCGCCATGTCTCTTCTCGCCGCGTCTCTCCGCCCATGCGGCCGGACGCGTCTCATCTCCAGCTCCCTCCGTCGTTTCCAGACCGCTGTCAACACCCCCAAAGCTCCTCCTGCCTTTGCCTTCGCCTTCGAGTAAGAGCTTCCCTTGGCGTGATTTCCACCGAGTCCTTCAAGGGACTCATCACCACCTCTTTCTTGAGCACAACTAACGCGTCTCTCCAGCATTGATGGTGTACTTCTCCACGGTTCCACTCCTCTCCCCGGTGCAAAGAAAACTCTCGACTACTTAAACCACAACAAAATCGAATACTTGTTGTTAACCAACGGTGGTGGTCTTTCGGAAGCTCATCGTGTCCAAGAGCTCAGCCGTCTCCTCGATGTTCCTTTGTCTACTCAACAATTCGTCCAGTCACACACCCCTTTCCAACGACACGCCTCCGCTATTCCTCGTGTGCTGGCTGTTGGAGGAAAGAAAGATAACTGTCGTCATGTTGCTTCGGGGTATGGATTTAAAGACGTCATCATCCCGGCGGACGTAATCCATACTCATCCCGCTGCTTCTCCATTTTCAGAGCCTGGGGCATACGAGAATATCGGAAGAACGCTCAAGGGAGGAGAGAAGGTAGATGCAATTATGGTCTATAATGATCCCAGGGATTGGGCGAGCGATTTACAGGTTGTGATTGATGTGCTGCTTTCTAAAGATGGAGAGATTGGTACTAGGAGATCTATCAAGGAGGTATTGGAGCAGGGACATGTGCCGCTTTACTTCAGTAATCCGGATTTGTGGTGGGCAAATGAGTACTCGCTACCACGGCTTGGACAGGGAGGATTCAGGGCTGCGTTGGAGGGAGTTTGGAGGGCTGTCACAGGAGGGGAATTGAAGGCGGAGACAATTGGAAAGCCTCATACTGAGACTTATAAATATGCCGAGGAGGTTCTGATGAGGTGGAGAAAGGAACGGACTGGGGATGCGGAGATCAAGAGGGTTTATATGGTGGGGGATAATCCGGCTAGTGATATTCGTGGAGCGAATAATTTCACGCAGGGAAGGGCTCAATGGGTGAGCTGCTTGTTGAGAACGGGTGTGTTTAGAGATGGAGAGGATAATGCCGGGGCACACCACATTGCCGACAATGTCGAGAGTGCAGTGATGTGGGCGGTTGAGAGGGAGAAGAATATGGGCACCATTTAGGCGTACTGTGGATATTTGTGGATGTTTGTAATTATTTGTACATACCAAGGCGTGTGTATTGAATGCTTTTGGAATAGGATTTGTGGCTGGAGTCAATACATTTTTTGGAAATAAACATGATTTACCAGTGTCGATATGCCACTGGTACCATATTATAAACCGACTTCTTATTTCTCTAAATGATTAATTTATGAAAAAAAAAAAAAAAAAAAAAAGCTAGAATGCCATTGCCCAGGCATGGCGCTGTACGATGAGCTTAAATCGACCTCATTTTTCGGAGAAGGCTCCTCCGTTGTGGCATCTGTAGGGCTACATACATACGATCCTGGGGGATCCCAATTGAAAAAATCTCCGAGAAAAAAACAAATTTAACGAAGTTTCAAAGAATTCAAGTCGAAAAAGCATTCCTTGGTTGGCTTTTGTGGTGTGATAAATGGTGTGTACTCAATATATGTAACACAATCCCCTCATATTTGAATGAATTCTTCGCAGTTCTGGTCGATCAATTCTTGATTTTTTTGATTTTTTACAACCCACCGATAACCGTTTTGTCTTGGACTTCACGCAACTCACCAGGCTAAAACTTTAAAACCTCGTCTCGCCCGTCACGCCCGTCAACCCATCTCGCTAAAGTAGCCCGCATACAGCCCTACGAGAACCCACCACCACCGCGATCATTCCCCACCTCACCCCGCCACGAGAACTTTCAGAAATCAATCTCGCCGTGTAATATACGATTGTTACCTTACCGGACAAACCACGATTCTAGAGCGCAAGCTCACCGATCACGAATCCCACGAGTCCAAGCCCAGCAAACCTGGCAGAAACCATGTTCTCACCACTTGAAACGAAAACCCTCTTCCGTTCCCTCACACCCCCCATCGCTATCCTCGAACTCACAAACGCTACCGGTATCATAACTGAAGCCCGCGCCTCCGCCGACCTCCTTTCTCTCCTTCAGGGCTCCGGTCGTACCACTGTCTACGAACTCTCCCAGCAGCTGTTTATCGATGCTCATACTATCGCGCGTTTACTACCAGCGGATGCGGCAAGGATTGGCAGTAGTACTGTACTCAGATATGGAGAGGTGGAGAGATTAAGGACGGTGATGAAGGAGGAGCTAGAGAAGGGTGTGGTGAGCACGACGGAGTTTGGAAGGAGGGAGGAGATTGATTTGGGTTTGATTAGGAGGGTGTTGCCAGAGGAGACAGGGTGGTTGGGGGATGTGAGTGTTTATAGTCTGGAGTTTTATGAGAAGGCAAAGAAGACTTTGGAGCAGCTACGAGAGAGGGATACCCCGATGAGCGGGGTGGAATTGGTTCCGCGAGCTACCATGGCTTTGGTGCGGAAGGCTGTGGGCGAATTAGTTAAGGAAGGAATAGTGAAGGGATTTTGGGAGGCTGAGAGGTGGATTCCGGAGGCATATGTAGATGGACTACAGAAGGCGGCGATAGAGGAGCTTAAGACGGATGGTGTTGTGGGGATTGAGAAGGTTAAAGAGGCATACATCAAGGACCCTATGGCGTTTGTCAAGGAACATCTACCGGATGCACAGTTACTTGCGACGAGCTTTGTTACTGCCGAGTTTTTGGAGAAATTGGAGAACGGGGTAGAGGAGCAGGTTAAGAAGGAGGGTTGGAGTTACGTGAAGGATTTGGAGCACCGGTTGACTCCAGAGGATGAGAAAGTGTTCAAAGCTCGGATCATTACAAAGCTAGAGGTATTCGAGAGCGCGGGGGTTGTTGTTTCAAAGGCAGCTTCGACGGCACTAGAGGAGAAGTGTAAAACCTTCTCCCAGCAGAAAGCAGATATGGCATGGAAGAGGCGAGCCAAGCAGCAGCCGGTTGATCCCCCGATAAAGAAGGCAGAGGTACGTGAGCTCCGAGCACAGATCTTCGTGATGTATGACGTGCTGACGAGTGATAGATTACGCAATTACTAGCTGCTGATTCAAAGCTGCCTGAGTCTGTGCTGACGCAACTTACCAATCGGTTACATTCTATTGCAACGAAGACGTTCAAGGATAGATATGAGCAGCTACGACAGGTTGTGCTTACCAATGCTAAAAAGGAGTTTACGGACAAGTTCTATGCTAGGTTCGCAGTTCACCTCAGAGCTTTAGCTTCGATTAAGGATATCACCCTCAGAGACAGGCTCGCTGGGGATCTCCTACAGTGGGCAAAGACCACAGGAACTGCTGCCGTGGAGAAGCTTGATATGGTGTTGATGACCGAGGATTTGGAGGGGGACCACCAGCCATTGTATGAGCTCCGACTTGTGCTCCAGACTACAGGACAAGGCCGGCCAGAGACCTGCCTAAGAGATGTTGAGAGCTCTCTGCAGGCTTTTATGCCACTCGATGATCTCACAAAATATAAAGAGATTATGATGAATGAGATTAACTTGTTGCTTCAGTCAACATCTGATTACTCCCTAGCTCTGTTATCAACGCTCTTGCTATTGCTAGCTACGAGGTCGGGTGGTGTATTGAAAGCTTCCGGGTATGATAGCTTGATTTACTCTGGTCATTTTCGACAGTTGCTAATAAATTTGATAGGAAATACGTGCCCAAGCTCTTCAAGGAAGTGCAGGGCGCGGGGCTGATATCCTCCGAGCAGCTTGTGCTTCTGACAAATGTGAAGAGTGCAGTGGCCAAGGGCATCAAGACAACTGATCAGGGTCAGTCTGACGTTTCTGCGGACGAGATGGCACAATTGAAGGCCATTGGAGCACAGGCATCCCCGAAACCTTGAGCGATGTGGGGGAGGTAAAGTGGCTCTGCAGGACCGAGTTCCGAAATCCGTCGCTAGAGAGAGAGGGGAAGGGAAAGTGCGGAGGCTATGGAGATGCGGAGGCTATGCTTATTCGGCGTTTGGAGTTGGTGAGAATGCTCGCTTGATAGTTTATGAATCTGTATGCTGCTGAATCCATTCAAAATCTTTTACAAATACACCACCACACAGACCATTTCCACTCGCTTCTCTATCGGAACTCCTCGCCTCCGTATTTCATTTTATCGCCGGTTCTCTCGTGGCTCCTCTCATCGTGCTGACCTCATCCGCCGTCGGCTCCTGTTCTGGCAGCGATCTCAAAAAACTAACCCCGCGCTAAACCCTGTTTGGTTAACGACATCGAGCACGCAATTTCTGACCTCGATGCAACCATACGCCCTGTACACACGACAAAGGAAGAAAACGCTTTTTCGTGCCTGCGTCCAATATGGGACCCCGGAATCAGAAGGAAGAATTAGAATTTCTACTGCCCCCTTCAGTGGCATCCGAAATCCGATATCCCCACAATCTTGTTATATCACTCACCCGTACCCTTCGCCCGGTACAGTGCCCATTCATATACCCACCCCTCTCTCTTCCTCTCTCAAACTCTTTCCTTGTCCAGTTCCCTATCCCAAGAGCAGTCTATCCAGTCGAAGGTCTTTACGTCATATTCCATTCAGAAACATCCGTCGCTTAAGCCTCGAAGCTTCTTCAACAAGACCAATATCTAAAGATCATATAATCAAAATGTCTGTCGATTTGGAGCGTTCTCTCTCCAACGAGCTTGAGTCTGGTTACGACTCTGGAATCCAGTCTGTTGCTTCTCTTCAGACTATCTACTTCACTCCCCCACACTTGAAGTACATCAACGCTCAGCTTGCCGATCTTGAGCCTGAGGGTATGTAATTCATGTATCTTTCTATTGAAACATAGTAACTAATAATATATTAGCCATTCTTCAGTGGTGCTTGATCACTCTCCCCAACCTTTACCAGACCACCGCCTTTGGACTTTCTGGACTTGTCACCGTCGACATTCTCTCCAAGATCTCCCCCAAGAAGCCCGTTGACCTCATCTTCCTCGACACCCTCTACCACTTCAAGGAGACCCTTGAGCTTGTCGACAACGTCCGCAAGCGCTACAACAACGTTGAGATCCACGTCTTCAAGCCCGAAGGAGTCAACACTGTTGAGGAGTTTGAGGCCAAGCACGGAGAGAGACTTTGGGAGACCAACGACAACTTCTACGACTATGTTGCCAAGGTTGAGCCTGCGGAGCGTGCATACCGCGAGTTGGAGGTTAAGGCTGTTTTGACCGGACGTCGCAGAAGTCAGGGAGGAAAGCGTGGAGACCTTGATATTGTTGAGGTTGATGAGGCTGGATTGATCAAGATTAACCCTCTTGCAAACTGGAGCTTCGCTCAGGTCAAGGCATACATCGATGAGCACAAGGTTCCTTACAACGCTTTGTTGGACCGGGGGTACAAGTCTGTTGGAGACTGGCACAGCACACAGTATGTTACCTTTTCTTCTGGGATTTTTTCGAGTATGGATGTTAACAAATTTTTCTTAGGCCCGTAAAGGAGGGTGAGGACGAGCGTGCCGGAAGATGGAAGGGACAGGCCAAGACCGAGTGCGGAATCCACAACAAGCGCTCCAAGTACGCCGAGTACCTTCGTCAGTTGGAGATGAAGCAGCAGGAGCAGGAGCTTACTGAGGCCTTGGAAAAGGTCCAGCTCCAGCAGACTGCTGCTGACGTTGTCGCATAAAAAGTTTTCTTTGCATTTTTGGGTCTCTTTGGGTTTCTGGAAGGAAAGGCGTGTTGCTGATGATTTTTTTTTTTTTTTTTTGTTTAATTACCGGCGTTGGGTGTCATCTGGGTTATATATCAATGGCGCATCTGTTGAAGAGCGAAAATATAGGCTCGCCACGTACATAAAGAATTGACTGGTGGATGCTAATAAAAATGTCCGAGTGAGTCGCGGGTGATGGCGGTTGTCGGAGTAGGTCGAAGCCCTCAAAACAGCTCCGTAGCCTTTGTCACTACAACTATCGACACCATTCGACGCGATGTTTCACGCGTCGGAACGCGGTGGAATGAACGAGAGGGCAGGTGATGTCAGCGCGTTGCAACCCATGAAGATCATAATGAAAGCGGAGTTGGAGAGGGGTTGTGCGACCCACAGCTGCAAACAAAGACAAGCAGCATTCCGACAAGGTGGTAGAACAACAAACTTCACTTTCTTTCAGATTCTGCCAACCACTCTCCAGCCTCCATCAAAGCTCCTCCATTCATAACTATCATCATCCCCTTATTCTCCACCTTCATCACACTTCCTATCCATCACCGAGCTCTACTACACAACACTAACTAACGCAATGTTCGTCCGCAAGCGCAAGCCGAGAGCCGCAGTTCTTATGGAGTTCCCCGCTGATCTGAAGAAGCTTGGGTAAGTTCGGTTCGATGCAATAGGCGGCTCTTCTACCCTATTACCCCGCAATTTGCCACCACCATCACCATGGATCACGAGCACTGACAACCACAGACTCTTCATCGATCCCGAAACCGATGAGCTTCGCCAAATCGACGATCCCAGTCAGGGTTACAACTTCAACCATTTTGGCAAGACTAATGGCATTGACTTTCACCGCCGCCGTGAAAAGCTGAACTACCGTCGTGGAGATTCCGTCAACAGAGCCGTCGAGAAGGAAGTTGTCAAACGTCTTGAAGCTCTTGACTGCTACCCTGTTAAACTCCCCCTGGAGGCCAACTATGATCCCACTATCAAACACGTCTCAATCCTACACTCTTCCAATCTTAAATCTGCCAGGAGGGTTCTCGTTGTCATCCCCGAAGATACCGGCTCTGGTTTGGGAATCCACTCTTTCCGTCATTGTACCGATAAGAAAGTTGCAGATGGATCTATGGAAACCCTCTTCAAGCGTGCTAAGGCTGCTGGATACACCGGGCTTGTTGCACTGAATCCTTCCGCCTGGTATTGGGATGCGCTTAATAAGACAGCGGTATCCCAGAACACATGGAGAGCATATGAGCTCGACAAGAAGCGTGCTCCCGTGGGCGCTATCCTTGACATAGAGGACTACAAGATTCCTGGCCACGAGTCACCGGAGGGCCATGTCGATACTTGCCTGTCATATCTTCTCACTCAACTTAACCCTACTGCAATGGTTGATTTTGTTGCTACTTCCTACTCCGCTTATGCTCTTTTTCTGGGTCTGGAAAAGGACTGGTCTGAGTGGGAGAAACATGCAAATGCTGCCATTCTAGCGGAGACAGCCCACTCTGTCGTTCACCACACGAACGAAGCCTTCAAGGATTGGTTCCGAAAACGTTGCAGAAACTATGAGTCTAGCTTGGAAGAAGTCGGTACCTACTTGGGACCAAATATTGCTGCCGGTGTCGCGTCGTTCTCGGCTGGAGAAGTTAAGAGTAATTCTGAGATTATCACAACTGCAGTGATAGGACAGATTATCCCGTATTTTAACTGGGCGAGGGAGGTGGACATTATCAACGACCGAAAGGCCAAAGATCGAGCCGCGAGGAAGTTACGTCGTGACGAGAAGGCGGTTAAGAAGGCTATGAAGAAAGCTGAGGCAGGGGCAGGAAAGAGTGAACAGTCTAACGTTAGCGTTGAGGAGGACTCGGATGATGATAGCTCTTGGAACGAAGAAGATGAGGATGAGCAACTGAACCCGCCTATTCCTGTGGAGATGGAAAACTTCATCGGCGGCGACGGTGTACAGAAGGATTGGCTCAAAGCTTTCAATGAACTGGACCTAAGCGCAGATACACCTGGATGGGAGGTTCCCGGTATGGAGAAAATGGAGGAGCTGACGAAAAAGAAGGATGAGGAGAATGCGATTATTGAGGAGATTAAAAGAAGGGCCGTGGCGGAAGGTAAGAATATTCGTATTTTCCGCGAGGATGATTAGTGGATATACAAGAGTGATATTCTATGTTTATAGTAAATGTAGTTTCCTTAGTCAGACTGTCGATCCATTATGAAAATTCAGCATGTGAGGAGTGATCATGTGACCAATTGTATGATGGGAAAGTTGTATTTCTCTATGCGAAAGTTACACGGTATTTGGTATGCCTTGTACACACCCATAGACGCGGCAGTTAATCTCCATGGCGGAATGCAAGTTGCATTTTTATTTTGCTTTTTCCTGATCATGCAGAATCCAGATTCTGCAAGACGATTTCGTGATACCATCAGTGATACACGGTGATTCCATGAACCGAAGTCCGATCGCGGATGAATCCTTATTACATCACCTTGCCGAAACACCATGCATCACCCTGCAGAATCTTGACAAGGTCTGATAACGTCTGGCAAGGTCTGGCAAGGTTCGACAAGGACAAGGTCGGACAGGGTTCGACAAGGTTCGACAAGGTTTGATGAGCTTATACAGAAGTGAAGTCACGATGCTTCTTGCTGTTTCTGTAGCTGTAGCTATCTGTAGCTGTAGCTGAAACGTTAATTAGTACAGCACCTGTAAAGCTGTAACCTGTAGCTTGGAGCTTGGAGCTTGTGAAACTTAATCTATCCTATGCTACTGCTAACTAATATATGTAAGTACACCACACACCTGCATACATACCGTAATACCGGTTGCATGGATATTTCTTTCGTCTTCTTCAGATTTGCTATGGTGTTAACTAATATGTGTGGATTTAACATGTGACACCCACCCGAGCAGCGGAAAGTAAAGCAGCGCTGCGTGGATATGAAAGTGGATGTGAAAGTTAAAGTGAAAGCCAAGTACAAAGTAGAAGTGAAGGTACAAGTGAAAGTGAAAAGCAGAAATCAAAACACCCCCACCATCATGAAACGCTCCCGAAACCAGCGAGTACAAAGCAAGCTACAGAATCCAATGATAAGATGTCGCAATAATTGTATCAGAGTTTAAGATAATGGCGAAATCTTACATATCGCGTGCTGTTTTTAACAAAGTGCTGTCAGATGATCATAGGATCTTTGGTGTTCTGAGAACTTGTGGATGCAGATAATGGGAAAAAGAAATTTTGGACACAAAGGATTATGATGAAATTGTGCATATTGCGTAAGGCGCCCCTGACGAACAGAACATAGTGAACCTTGAATGGGTGTTGCGAACCAGATGGTGGGAAATGGAGGATTCAGGGACGGGGTGAATTGACCGGCGATGATTTGGGATGTGTGCACGAGTGATGTGTTACGGGGAATGAGTGATGCGATGGGTGTTTATGATCCATTTTTGATGGATTGTATTGCGGATTATGTGCAAAGTTTGAGAAAAAGGACATAGGCGATTTTAATAAAATCGGGGAATGTTTGATAAAACTTTGGAAGTCAGCAAAGAATCCGAGTACCTACAGTACTTACATACACATGCACCTGGGTGCTCTACAAAGACAGAAGGAACAAAAAACAATCGTAAATAACAATTCCTAATTCATCCATAGTTGGTGCCACCGCGGAGAAATCGAGGTCAAGACCCTTAACAAACAAACTATTACCATCATCGACGGGTGTGAAATGACTATACCTTAATTGCACCCGTCACTTGAACCCATGCTACCCGTAGAATCGGATGGTAATAACAGTAATACATACACACATATGTACACACAGATGTACATACATAACCTACATACCTACATCATCCTACATCACCCTGCAGAACCATTGCAAAGTGAAAGTGTAATTTTCCCAATTTCATTCCTTCGCGATCTGGATGTAAAATGTGACCATATCGAACATTAATGTTGTCATGTACATATGGAACCATATGTCCGCCACATACCCTTAACAGTGGCAAATATGCATGCAGCCATTGAGAATTCTATAAAACATGCGTCATTGAACGTCTGCAGAATAGTACAGCGCTCCGGCTCGCAATATACCGACGTCCGCACATAGCGCTGTTGTGACATGACATTGATACGCTGTAGCGAGCGTTGGGGAAAAAGCGGCATGTGTCACAGAAGTTACTTTTTTTCCTCCTTACCTCGCGAAATAGGAAAAACGCCTTGCAGCTCCGAACAAAAAGATAGTGTCAAACTGAGAAAGGTGTCTCTTCTTTATCCATAATATCAGAAACCCCTAATTTGTATTGTTATTTTCCAATCGCATCATTTCCTAATCCATCCCCAGTTAATAGCACGGTAAAAAAGCGTACAAAATATACACTCCAAAAAATAATAACATCTCTTTTTATCATTTTATTCAAACCACAATGTTTCTTCACAATCGCAATCTCTGACAAAAGAATAAAATAAAACAAAATTACAAAACACTCACCAAGCCAAACACCAATTATTTTTTTGTCCTCTCTAACGATAGCACTAAATTCTTTCGACTTCTCTTTACTTATTCATTATTGTAATAAAACATCTTCCGATAGCAGCACACATGACATTTATATTTCCCATTTCGATACAATACCCTCATCCACAACAAACCCAACCCTTTCACTAAACCCACAACATTACCACCCTTCACCAAACCAAACCAGACCAACGGCCATATCCGAACCTCTCCAAAAAAAAAAGCAAAAACACGCATCCACAGCTGAACAAAAACAACATGCCTCTACTCAACACAACACCGATATCAACCCCAATCTACATATCTCCATTTCCCAATCTCTACGTAAACCCCATTCCCACTATCCGCCGCTACATCCCGTATTTCCACAACAGCATCGGCACCACACCCCATCACCTTCCCATAACAGACTAGCACCCATCATCTATCCATGCCTATGTATAATATAAACACCCTTGTGACGTCTTGATACGTCTCCAGAACCCCGTGGACGGCATCCGCTCATTGTGCAGATGCATATGCATGTCAGTAACCCGCTAACCCACTAACCCGCTAACCCACTAACCCGCTATGTATGTATGGTGTCCACTGTCCATATCCGCCGGCTACTTTTGTTCCGTGTGTGTGGGTTGGTAGCCGGGGTAGAATGGAGACGGGCGGGTTGCTGTGTGGGTGGGCGGGTTGCTGTGTGGGTTGCTGTGTGGGCTGGTTTCTGTGTGGGTGGGTGGTGGGCGGATTATTGGGTTATTAGGTACTCGGGTGCAGCAGATACATACATCTGATATGATATATCACAACCTATCACAACCTATCACAACCTATCACAACATCTACACACATCTACACGTCTCCATACACCGAAACTTCCAGAGACGTGGAGAACGAAGTAGACGGATCCACGGTTAGGATATGGAAGTGAAAGACGTTGAATGGTTTATGGATGCATCTGATATGATATGATATGATGATGTGATATGATATGATATGTGAGCGAGGTGAGCGAGGTGAGCCAGGAGAGGGGAGAGGGGGGGGGGGGGGGGGGCTTCTGGAGACGTTGAGAGATGGAGACGGGGGATAAGATAGGTCTAGCACGTGATTATGGATTATGGATTTGGGATATTTAGTATATAAACAAAACAAAAAAAAAATTGAAAATAATAAACCATATCTGCTTCGACATAACAAATCCCCCCCCCCCCCCCTTCGAAACTTTCCACTAACCACATTTCAACATTTCACTACCCAGTGTAGACCATGTACATAATGTAGTTTCCTCAGGATTCAGAGTCGGGATTCATAGTCGCGGTCGGGGTCAGAGTCAAAGTCTGAGTCGGGGATAAAACACGCGACAAATCCGCAACGGAACGAAAATCCGACAGACATGGTTTCAACCTTGACCCTGACCTTGACATTACCAGGACTGGCCGCTGGCCGCTGGGTCTGGGTTTAGATATAAGGTTTCCATATTCATATTCATATTCATGTTCATATTCATGTTCATGTTCATGTTCATATTCATGTTCATGTTCATGTTCATGTTCATGTTCATGTTCATGTTCATGTTCATGTTCATGTTCATGTTCATGTTTATATTCATGTTCATGTTTATATTCCCACAGGAAGATTTCCGAACGGTTGAAGCTAGCTCCCGGGGAGTTGCGTTGCTAATACCAGTGTCCATAGAGTGAGTCTTTTACGATAAAAATAAAAAAAACGGATTAACAAACATTCAACCATAATGCCGGCTTAATGCCTATATGTTATGTTAATCCACAATCAGATAAACAATTTCCACATCTACATCTACATCTACATCTACATCTACAACCGAATCCTGTAATTTTCTAGTTATTGAGGTTTATAAAGATTGATGGGATTTTTTTTTGTAGGGTTGAAAACTTCCATGCATTCGGGTTCACATCAATTCATTCCAACCAATTTCAATGTACCATGAAAAGATTACAAAGTGCAACCATAACACAACCCATATTTTTTTTTCTTGGCTTTGAAAAAAAAAAAGAAAGAAAAAGCACATACATCCATACTCAAAAACATCCATAAAGAACACAGATCCATAAAAGGGCATATCCATAAAAACATAAATATCCGTAAAAAGCTGGAAAATAAATAAATAAAAGATCTTATGAAAAAAAAAAAGAGGGAAAAAAAAAGAAAAAAAAACTCCGGTTCCAAGTTACGTACGGACGATATTTCCCGGGGGACCATAGACCATAAAAATCCCAATCCAATCCAACGCAATCCAATCAAATCCATAATATGTGTACTTTGTCAAATCATAACAAGCAATTAGAACAAGCAAAATAAAAATAAGTGCTCCAGAAAACGGAATAAAAAAATAAAATAAAATGGAAAGATCTGTGGAAAATTATTGCTTCTTCTTCTGAGCTTGTTCGCTTGTTCGCTGTGTCTTGTTCCGCCTTGCTTTTTAAATTCTGCTCATGACTGCTTATGGCTGCTTTTCCTTGCTTTGCTCTGCTTTTCCCTGCTTCACCACATCACTTCCAACTCCAACTCCAACTCCAGCTTCAACGTCAACGTCAACGTCAAATTCAACGCTAAAGTATTCTCGACAACTCTCCGGCTAGTTCCCGATAAAATCAGCAACTAAAGCCCATCCCATCTCCCCCTTTTTCCGGCCCCCGCCTCCCCCTGATCCTAAACCCCTCTTTTCCGCCCATTTGGACTCTGCGGACTCTGCGGAAACTCATCCTGACCCCAGAATTTCATCGGCGGAGGCATAGCAAGTTGTCCCACTCCTCTATTAAGTCTTTTCTGCTGTCTACTCATTTCCTGCGAATGTTGACCTTGAGGAACCATCGTAAACCCTCCGAACGCTCCCTCCCCGGCTGTTGTAACGGCTTGTACCTGCGGCGAATGTACCTGCTGAACTTGGGGAACCGGCGATACTTGTTGATGCGGCGATACTCCGGGGTGATGCGGTGACATTCCTGGTGCATGCGGTGATGGATGTGAATACCCAGGAACCATTAGATTATCGAACGGAGAATGGATGGGAATGTTTCCAAAGGGGAAAGTATGATCATCTAACACGCCTCTGAAGAGATCCGACAATCCCTCATCTCTTGGGGCAAAAAGTTGTGCCATTTGTACCTGTGGTTGCGCTTGCATTCCCGGTGGTAACATCGAGGTGGCCGAATTTCTTTGTGGAGGAGCTGCGGGGGTGCTCTTGGGTATGTCCTCCAAATCCCGCTCAACGTCTGAAGTGTCACCGCCGATTTTAGGAGCAGAAACTATGAGTAACTTGCTAAGAACAGCCCAGGAACGTTCCGCCGCTACGTTGCCATGCGACATCGCCCGTAACCACTTCACTATCTTCTTCGCATCGGCGAGTAAGCCTTCAGCTTGTTGTGGGTTATGTTCAGCTCGCATCGAAATTTCTACCATCAGGATGGCACCGGCGGAGACAAGGTAGTGGAGCAGACACCACCATGGTGCGTTGGAAATCAGGGCAATCGGGTCAAAGTTATCAGGGAGCAGGGCTACAGTGTCGCGGGCTCCCTGGACACAGGTTGCGGCGGCGGAGCGGTTGAAGCCTCGGGATCGGTTAGATTCGTTAGGGATACGGTGGTCGAGACGGCAAAGACAGGGGCGATTGATGAGAATGCGGGCGTTGTGGTACTGGAAGGCGAGGGACATGCGCTATTGAATGTTTGTCAGCAGGGCCACAATTTCGGCCGTAAATGCGGGGATAATGCTGATGAGCGATGGGCTTACCTCACGAGCGTATGGTTGATCTACATTTCCGCGGCCGATGTTGCCGAAATCCCAAAAAGCCGGAAGATCGGCACGCCATTTTACAACGGACAACTCAAGGGCGGAAATAATCCCTTGGATGTCACTCCAGGATCGGTTGATAGTGTCGGGACTATACAAGCTGGAGAGAACACTGGCAGTGATTTTATTCAACTTGGTATGTTCTAGGAAATAACTGGCTGTGTAGGAGGGCTGAAGAGGCATTGTGGGTGAGGTCGAGTGACTGAACGGTGATCGAGAGGAGCTGCTCGAAGAGACATGGTTTCCATGGTTCGGCGGGTGATTAACTGACAAATGGATACCATCTGGGGTCTGCATTTGTGGAGTTCTTGGATTGGATCCACTTGCGTGTGATGGTGTGCAGGAATTCGAACCAGAAGCAAATGCGGCTGTCGAGTTCATTGCCGAATTGGAATTTGATGACTGAGGTGTCATCATGGCTTCTTCCGAATACTGCTTAAGCGCTATGTTGTAGGCATTCTCGTCGCCAGGATTTCCAATGTCATCATCGATTGGTCGTGGTAATGGAACGCTGCAGTCCTTATTTCGGATCGAAGCTGGCCGACCGGTCATGAAGCACAAGATGTACTCGATCGAGTACAGCGCATACCACATCCGCACGCGCAGCTCCTTCTCCACCTCTGTATATGACTGTACATCACTCCGCAGATTCAACCCCAGCGTTTGGGCATATCGAATTGCCAAACCGATAACATGCCATGCCCTGGAAAATAATCGCAAAAAAAGGTTAGTCCAGCACTTTTCATTCAATGTAGTCTCCCAGATCCACAAAAATCGCTTTGATCGGGTTTCTCGTAAAGAGTATTTTTCTTTTCAACAGTGCCACCCTGTGGCTCGGCCTAAAAATATAAAACACTGTTTTGGATAGGTAGACGATGATATATATGCGGGGCGCTTCGATTGGTCTAGCCGCATCACCGGAATGAAACTGGGCAAACTCACCGATTCGTCTGGTTACTGGCCAGCAAATACATTCCCGTTAGACCAATTAACTGAACCTGTTGTAAATCCGCCACTTCCAGCACACTGTTATCATTAAGATATAGTAACCTCGCTCTCGCAAAGTATTTCAAATGATCAGTATCTTCCCCCCTCCAATCCGCGTTGATTAGTTTGGCATATAACGCTCCGATGGCAAACTTTAAATTCAACATTGCCATCCAACGATGTGATCCTTGAGGAAAAAATACTTCATACAAGTGATTGTACTGGTTCATAAAGGTCTTCTTGGATACTATTGGAAATGACGGATAAAATGTTGTAAAATAAATGTTGAGGAGCTGATCGGCGACCTTTCTGTCAGGGAGAAGGAAAGCTGGCTCCGCTTCAACCCCTGGAGGAGCGGTTATGCTCAGATCGTCAAGATGATATGCAGGTGTCTGGAATTGATACTCCTCATCCGCCACCGCCGAGTCGAAGCTCCTTCCCCGTGTTTGCTGGCCTGAGTAGGAAGATTTCCGTGACGTGTTCATTGGCGAGTTGTCCGCCTCTTCAGCCAGCTGTTGCGCCACCCTTTGAATCCAGGCCACTTCACTGCTTTTCCCCATGTATCCAGTTGGATATGGCGTATTTTCTGAATAGTCCTCCTTAATATGGTCTATAGATCCTGTTGAGCCGACTTCGGCAGATACCAAAGATTCGCCATCGCGGATATGCTTGCGGTTATGCGATCCGCTATCATAGATATGTAACTAAGGCACATGTCAGAATTCCACGTTGAGAATCTGCCATGGAATGAACATTAATATTTACACCCTGCAAAGCTTTGGTTATTGCCAATTGCCCAGCACTATCCACCTGTGCCTTCAGCTGTTCCAATAGATTTTCGTAGATGTCGATACGAGTCTTCAGGTTGATCATCTCACTATCGAATCATCGTTAGTGATCTGGTCCTATCGTAACTCTTCTGCAGCATATCCAGGCGCCCTTTTGGATAGCCATGGAGAACGGTGGGGTCGGTCGGCGGAGCTATGTAGGGGCCGTCATTGTAACTTTAACCGTCAGCGGCGCAGCCGGCGGCAAACGCTCCTCGCGGTGACCAGGACACTTATAACGCACCACATGCCAATCCGTCCTCCATCTGGCATCCAAAAGGGCGTTCAAGATTATGGAGGGGTTAAAAGTAAGGGAGATATCGATTTCTAGAATAGTAAGGCTTCACAGCCATCCTTTTCTAACATTTTCTCGAACGTACTTTTTGGCACGATCTCGTTTGCCGTCGGCGTAGTAGCAGTTGATTTTGAAATCCTGACAATGTTTGCATATTGGTCTATATCACACAATTCCCACAGCGAAAAGAGTTAGCAAAAACTAATTCTCTAAAGCCAGTAAAAAAAACATCATGCACTTGCAGGAAACGCATCAGGTTCGCACCTTTCGCCGCTGCACTGAAAATCGAAGCGAAAGCCAAAGACAAGGCGGGAGTTGATCAGCATTCAAATATTCCATTTCTTTGTATTTTTGGTTCTTCAGCGTAGCAAAAATGGTAAATGTAAGAAGAGGGAAAATGGAGGAAAGAAAAAAAGAAAAAGAAAAGAAAAAGAAATTGTGATAATTGTAGGGCACAGAATATATATGACGTATGTGTGTGTGTGACTGGATGCTAAAGTATTCACGACGGCGGTTGAAGTGGGGGGGGGGGGGGGGGGGGGTGTGGGGGTAGCCATCGTCGTATGTGTGTATGTGTGTGTGAACTGTAATTTGTAGCGAGTTCTCATACCTTCGTCTTCCTCTGCCTACACGGCTCACAGGCGTGAGATACTCGGTGCTGAACGGCTTCGTCGCGGGGTCTGGCGCTGTTTTTCCGGATGCGAGGAATGGGGACCTTGGGAGTTGGGTTCACCGAGGGGCCATCTGTTCCAATAGAATCCCTATAGGCGGAAGAATTACTGGCCATATTTGCTCGCGATCGTTGAAGTAAGGACGACTGGTGGAGGGCGGATTGTAGGACACAGTTCGAGGACCCCGGTGCACAAAACTTAACGAGCGGTAAATGGAGCGAAGGTGGTGAGGTGGGTCTTAAGCTCAGTTGGAAACGGGGTTTGGGGTTAGATGTGTAGTAGTAGAGCAGGCTAGAGTAGCCACGATTGGTGGGGGTAAATGAGCCACGGGGTAGCGGAGTGGAGTAGCAACACCACTACTTCAGCGGGTTGGATCGGATTGGACTGAAATGTCTCTCGGGATCTGTAAATAGTAGTATAGTTCCGGTATAGTTCCGGTATAGTTCTCTTTATAGTCAAGAGTAACTGCTCGGGCGAGTGTAATGTCGTTCTCTCTTTCTCTCTTTCTCTCTCTGTTTCTCTCACTCTCTCTCTCTCTCTCTCTCTCTCTCTCTCTCTCACACTCTCTTTTTTTTCCTGTTTTGTTTTGTCTTGAATTGGTGCGGTATGCGGATATAAAAGTTGATGATGAAGCTGTAGTGTGTTTTGCGCGTATACGGATGGATATAAGAGTTGTGATGGAGATGGAGCTGTAGTGAGCGTTTGCGCGTATATAGCCCAGGTTGGTGGTAAAAATGTAGATGATATCTGGCTGTTGCCCAGCGCGCCGACGGTGTCTTTTTTGATGCTGGCGTGTGCCTGGCGAATGCTGGCTTGCTTGCTGGCTTGCTGGCTGGTGATTATTCGGGGGCGCTGAGGAAGGCGTCTCGCATCGTTCGCGCGGCGGGCTTTATATTTTAATTTCTGCGCTACTATCTGCCATGTCCGGTAAATCGATCAGTGTTCGCTATTCTGGTGTTCGTACAGCACCTCTAATATGCTTGGATGCAGGAGCGAGGCGACTGGGGGTGGGGAGTTTGCCATATCAGAAAACATCGACATGCTGTCTTTTCGCATTTGCCCCACTGGGGACCCTGGAGCACTGGAGAATAAGATCACTGGAGAACTGGAGCACTGAAGCTCATCCGCCGCCTACAGAAATACAGTAGAGACTTTGTAATTTGGGTCTTTGAAGTCTTTTTTAGCGCTGTTGATCCTTTTCAGCCACAGATTAACCCTAACCCAGTTTTTGACTCGAATTTGACTTTTGACACTTTGTAGCCATAGGAAACAACCAGTTTTCATCAAAACCAGAAGAGATTTTCATTAATATACTCAGCTATCTCTTTAGATTAAGATGGTGAAAAATCCAGATAAATTGAACATTGTTACGTTGTTGGAAAACAACAATTCTGTAGTGGGTTTGCTGTCACTGACAACTGATGAATCATGGTTGCCCTCCAACAGAGCTCTTTCCCTGCCTTGGAAGCAACCCCCTGTCTATTACCGTTGCCATTGCCACATTTCAGAATACTTTTAGAATGTCTTTTTTCACTGTGTGTCTTTCATGTGTGTGTATACGCCTCCTGTCCTTTGTGCACCCGAATACTTTACCCCGCCTGTCATTACCCCTCCTGTCACCCCTCCTCGGCTGTCGATCACAGTGGAGCGGGTGAGGGTGACTAGGGTAGGGGGACGGGGAGATTGGGGTAGGGAGTGGGGGGGGGGAGGGGTGGATGTGTCAGAATATTGAGAACGGGAAGGGAAGGGATAGGTATAACGATGATTGGGTGGCTGAGGGGGGGAGAAGGGGGGGGGGGGGGGGGGTGGGACATGACTATGTAGCAGCTAGCTAGGTAGGTGATAGGATTTAGAGCTGTCTGTTTAAGGAAATTCCAAAAAACGTCATATCTGTCTACATCCATATCGAGTAAGCATCTTCTTTAGTTACTCTAACTACTGGGGATATTCCAAAGCATACATAGCTTCCTCGTGGATATCTCTGTCACCTCACTATAACCCCCCCCCCCCCCCCCACCCCACCTCCCCCCAAAACCAGACTCTGCCGCTTTCGTTAGCTGACATGCACATCTACCGCTCGTTACCAATAGCCCGGGGAGGCCTGGGAGCCCTGGGAGCCCTGGAAACTGACGTAGTAGCTTCACGATACTCCATCTACCATACATACATAGACCCAACACACGGGAGGTGTATGTATCACCATACCATACCTGCATCAAAATTATGCAAGTCAATTCCTGACTAGCACATAATCAAAAAAAAAAAAATTAAATCCGCATCACGATCCGTGTTGCATTTCGGGTTGTTGGTGGGGGGGAGGGGGGTGGGTTGCCCTAGGTTGACGATGTGTGACTTCATAGTTCATAGCTCCGTTCATACTTTACATATGCATACATAGACGACAGAGTCCCGAAAGCTACGGTGCTACGGTGCTACGATGTAAAACGTTGCACGGTGCACCGTCAAAGTGACATAGCATTCCTTGTCTATCTGTCTGTGGCTTATATTTTCTTTTTCCTGTAATAAAAGTGCACCCACCATACAGCCATACAACCATGGAGTTACATGTATGTATGTAAGTGTCTGTCCTGTAAGTGTAAGTGTAAGTATGTCCTGTAAGTATGTGTCACACTGCATGACAGAACAGTACATACAGTACATTCAGCCACACAGTATCTATGCATCTGTATGTATGCCGTATGTATGTATGATTCAGCAGAAAGTAGAAAGTAGAAAGTAGAAAGCAACAGTAAGTTATCGACAAGCATAGAATTCCCGATAACCTTCTAGAGAAGCGTAGATGATCCTAGATGATCCCAGATGATCCCGTGCACCCCGTGTACCATACATACATACTCGCATATGCTTCTTGCATACTTGCATACTTGCATACATAATTATTATGTCATTCTGCTTCCTGCCCCCTTGCTCCCTTGTCCACACGTCCCTAGACGTCCACACACACACCCCCCCCCCCCCCCCCCCGGAACTTCGATCTACAGGGACAGCCCACAAGAAAAAGAAAATAACAGACAGAAACAATAATACATATGCATGATGAATCTACAGATGTACCCGGAGACTACTGGAACTTTCTATGATACAAGAGATAGTGCGAAATGGTGATATGATGTGTATCATGCGACACGAACTCTACTTTTGGTATTCTATGTCATTCTATGATATGATTGGATGTTAATGATTTTGTTATTGTTATTGTTTTTGTTTTTGTTTTTGCTTTTGTTATTTTTATAATCATGATTTTTTGTTATCATTATTATTATGCTTGCTGTTGTTGTTATTGTTATGGTTGTTATGCTTATTGCCATGGTGGTTGCTGTTGTCATAGTGGTTACTGTTATCACGGTTGTTGCTGTTACAGTCCAAGAAGCCTAACGAACTCCAGTCCCCAGCTAATTACGCCGACGCCGACGCCGACGCCGATGACGCCACAACGATGACCACCATACATAGTGGCAGCGGGTATAGCATAATCCAAGACTCTGGTGGGATCAAGCTCCCAAACCTACCGTTATTTTTTCCGTATATGTAGTTTCCATAGCAACGTAGGTTATCTGCATTACACCAATGGCGCAGTTTCGCTGCTTGTACTAGCTGTAAACAAGTACATAAACTACAGATAGACAATACCATAGAACCAAAAAAAAAACCAAAAACCAAAAACCAAAAACCAAAACAAAACCAATTCCCAAAACCCCTTCCCAACGCCTCTCAAAACCAAACCCTTACAAATTACAAACGCTAAATAAACACGAAAAACTCCAAACATAACCAAAACCACAATGTGCGCTAACGTACCAAAATAATTATCTGCTTCTGTAACAATCCTTCACCAACTTCAATTAACCACCCCATACCTTCGCATCAATTACTCCCACAGTACCGTATCCACAGTATCCCCATCCCCATCCCCATCCCCATCCGCCGTCCGCCGTCCATAATCCCCCCGACCCATCCATAATCCATAATCCATAATCCCTCTCCAGTATCCCCCATCTCCCGCATCCAAAACTTCCCCAAAAATCACGAACTTGCCAGAACCTTCGAAGCGCTGCAATGCGCAATGCAGAACCCCAACCAGCACGTTACGTTGTGTAACCTCCGAGTTCAGAGTCGTTGTGTAACCCACCTCCCAGCACCCAGCACCCCCCCCCCCCCCCCCCGCGGACCCCGGACCTCAATATCCCTGCTCACACTAAGCTTGTTGGAGCGAATTGTTTACCCAAGAATCAAAAACTCGAAACAGAAAACATGATGCAGGGACACGATCGCAATGACGATGATGAGAGAACCTAGTGTTGTAGTAGTTGTAAACGGGCTGTCTGCACTATAGTTTAGAGTACATGTCAAGAGTGCACAAGCCATGCCGTATCCGATCCGAATTCTTAGCATGGATGCCTAGATCTATTTACCCTTCGAATCGGAATGACTCATCTAAATCGAGATACCTCCCAAACAACAACGCATTGGTAATTATATCCTGTCAACAATCTCACCATCGCACGCACAAATAATCAAGAGAACATCCATTTTCGAGCCTCAATTCTTTATTTTTATTAAATCGCTCTCCCAGGACCTCATACAGACCTATTCGTTAAACAGAAGGAAAAAAATTGAAACAATTACCCCCCATTTCAACTTCGATACATGAGAAGAAACCAAACCTCGTCTCCCCACTGCCGACGGGCAAACCGATCTACCAGCCGCCTCCGTTAGTATCAGCGCCCCCAGTGCCCCACCCATTATCGGCAGCTCCGCTATCGTTGCCTGTGTTCCACTCGTCAGTGGTTGCAGCACCGCCAGAGCCGGTCAAGCCGGCACCAAAACCACCAGTAGGATCATCAGTTCCAGGAGTAGCCTCCTCATCGGAGTCAGGTTCGTCCCAGTTGATCTCTCCCTCAGGTCGGTACTGTTCGAGGAAGTCGGGAACCTCCTGGCCATTCTCGATGAGAATCTTGACCAAGTCCACTCCAATATCGGAATTGGAGTCGTTGAAGAATGATGTGGCCAGACCATGGTTGCCAATACGAGCAGTACGACCTAAAAAACGATTAGCATAACATTTAACTAAACTAGCTAAATCAACTTACCGATACGGTGAATGTATTCATCGATGTTGCTAACCATATCATAGTTTATGATATGCATAACGTTCTTGATGTCAAGGCCGCGGGACGCAACTCCGGTAGCAATCAAGATCGGACATTTGCCGGAGCGGAAGGCAATCAGGGCGTCTTCACGCTCGCGCTGGGTTCTGTCGCCGTGAATTGAAGTAGTAGGTAGCTTCAGGTTGTACAGGTAATCGTCCAACGCATCGGCAGTACGCTTATGGTTGACAAATATCAAGGTGCGTGCCGGAGGAGCATTGCAAAGAAGATCGTAAACGGCAGCCTTCTTCTTGGAATCATCGACCCACAAAACGTGCTGAGTAATGTTGCTGTGGGTTGAACCGATACGACCAACCTTAATTTGGACGTAGTCATCCGCAAGGAAATCGGCGGCGAGCTTTCTCACAGGTTTCTGGAAAGTGGCGGAGAACATCATCACCTGCTTATCATCGTCCTGGTTACAATCGCTGGCTTCGAGAATCTTGCGAATCTGAGGCTCGAATCCCATATCGAGCATCTCATCGGCCTCATCAATGACGACAAACTTGATACGTTTCAAGCTGAGAATACGGCCACGCTCGAGAAAGTCGTTGAGACGACCCGGAGTTCCAACAAGAACATCACATCCCTTACCAAGCTCCAATCTTTGAGTTGTGGAGTCGGCACCACCGTAGACGACACAAGGACGCAACATCGAACGGTAGCAGAAACGGCGGCACTCGTCGAAGATCTGGGTAGCCAACTCGCGAGTAGGAGCGATAATGAGAACCAAAGGCTCAGCAGTGTATGCACGGTTGGAATCCGCGGAAGGGCGAGGGGCAGCCAAACGCTTGGCTTTTCCCATTAACTTTGACAGGATGGGAATCAAGAACGCTGCGGTTTTACCGGATCCTACAAAGCTATTAATTTTAACATTTAATAGAAGTTTGTAGATACTCACCAGTTTGAGCACAGGACAAAAGATCGCATCCCTGCATGATGGACGGAATACAGTAACGCTGGATAGGCGTGGGCTTTTCGTACTTGCATAGCTGAACGTTCTCCAACATGATGGGATGCAAGCCAGCATCTTTGAACTATGTACGGATATTTGATTAGCAGTGATTGACATTGTTCAATTAAGAATGGCATTACCTCAGAAATAGGCTCAGGCTTCTGAACACCTTCGATGTCAACCTTAAGCTGGAACAACCTGCAAAAGTGTTAACTGATAAATATCGGTGCGAGTGGTGAACAACCATAATCATCACTGAAAGGATTCCGCATAGATATGCAAAGTCGAGAGCAGAAGGAACCGAACTTACTTGGAAAAGTCGAGCCCAGCTCCATGAGGCTCATCATTTTCATCGTCACCGAAGAGCATCTTCTCTAGAGGCTCATATCTAGGAGCAACATCGCCAAAGTCGTCCTTCCATTCGTAGCGGGCACCAGAAGCAGCCCATTGTCCATAGGGTGCTCCACGAGGATGGTCCACATCTCTCTGAGCTGTGTAGGCCTGGTAATCGTAGGCTTGGCGAGGGATCCAGTCTCCGACTTTCTCGATGTCCGCGAGAGGCTTGCTCAAAGAGCTCATGTCTAAACCGGTGTCGGACATGATTGTTGATTAGGATTGGCTGATGAAATGTGGAACCAATTCGATGAAGTGGCGGGTTGAGGAGGAAAGCTTTAGTGTGGAGGCAATAAGTGAGGGTGGATGGGGGTCGAAATGTGTGATGGTGGACGCTGGAGTGGAGGAGAGGTGGAGGTGGAGGAAAGAGAAAGATGTGGAAGAGACGAGCAACAGGAAAGTTGACAGTGGAATGACAAGCTTTTCAAAAGCGGTCGTGTTCCTTGTTGTCTCTTGAAGTGGTGCAGATAGGGGTGATTTTCTCTGTTCTGCAGAGTACCGGCAGGCTCACAGAAACATCTTTATGATTTGTCCATTTTCGATGTTTGTTTTCAACCCTATACAGTGTCAAATGATTTTGCACGCTACAATTTCATAATGCAAATTGGCTGGCCACATATTTTCGAAGTGTTACTAGTGAATGTTATTTTTTTTGTGTTTCGGATCAGTGTAAACACATCGCCACATTCCGAGTGACATTGTATGAGGAGGTGAGGTTCACAACTGCACTATAATCTGTTTTCACAAACCAGCATAAGCCCAAAAAAGCAAACTATGTGCAGCCTCCCGTTCCTCCGTATCGGGTTCCCTTGTTCTCACGACAGCCCATTATTTTGACAGCTCATACGCTAGAAGTACAACGTACCACTCTACAAACCTCCTGCAACAAATCTTTAAACTGCATTTAATTTACACGCATAGACATCTAAACCAAACATCCACTAAAATATATGCAGCGGTATATCAATCACTCGACCTAGTCTTGCAGCAGTTTCATTTTACTGTCCATTCCGGGTTGGCGGCCACGGTCATCACATGCCGGCCGTGTATGCAAACCGGATATCTCTTCCGAAATCCAATCGGATACTTCAAACTGCCGATTTCAATATTTCAGCCGTATGCCCCGCAAGATACCCCTGGTCAAGTACCTTAGAAATCCGCTTACACAACCCATGCTGGTGCACAGCAAAAACCGACGGAAATGCCAGCGAGAGAAACTAGTAAAACGTTAATTATACATCTACAGCCACCGGGTCATTGCTGGCCCACTCTATGATTGCATATTCAACGCCTAAGAGGTAAAGTACTTCAATTCAATATTCTGAATAGTTTCGCTCCATGTGTGCTGTATGATCTGTAAGGGTTACAAGCGAATTTCTACGGTACTCCACATTCTCGGTCATGCCGAAACTTTAGGTTGTTAAGGGAACCTATGGGAGAGCAATCCGCAGATATGCTGAGATTTTGAAGATATAATACCAATCGCAGTTAGCAAACAAAATGCCAACGATAATCCAGTGTTTACAAGCCTTTACAAGCCTTGTCTAGGCAAACTAAAGAAAAGACGAAAATAGTACAAAGTTTAGGGAAGTTCCGTTTTAGCCCAAAGTTTGATCGAACCCAAGTGCTAACAAAGACAACCTAATCGTTAAGCTAGAGTAATTCGCCGGTTGGTCATGGCACATGGCACATGCAGCTAGCCACACACGAATTCTCACTCGTATCTTATCTTATCTAAAGTATGTAAGAGCCGCAGATGGCGGGGTAGCTCTTTTTGCTTTCAGTCCCCTGCTAGCAATCTGCATCACCAAAAGCGCGTCATTCCTTTAGCAAAGCCCAGCCAAAAATCATTACGTCTTCCTCATCCCGAACAGTCCGAAAACGCACCGAAATACCCAACCAAACAACTCCAAGCAACAAACTGCGAAGCAGCAAAGCAACAAGCCATAGAGTACTAGCAACAAACCCCCACCATCATCAAACCTTACCTTACCGTACCAGAAAAACCCTCCGCGGCATCCCACTACAGTACCACGAAGATGTCGCAATCGCTCCACCATGACCTTCTCTCGCACCATATCTCACTCTCCTCCTCCTCAAACCTCTGTCTTGTCACCAGCGTGCTCGGTGCGTCGGGGAGCTGGTATAGTCACTCTCTCCTTGCCGCACTTCTAAAGTCCTCTTCAACTGTCATTCATCTCTCCTTTCTCCACAATGCTGTGTTTCATAGTGACGCGGTACGGAAATGGGGAGTAGATTTGGGACAGTATGGAAGGAAGGGGAGGTATGTGTTCGTTGATGGGTTGAGTGGATTATTCTTGCCAGGAGGAACGAAAGATGGAGTGAGCATGCAGGCGGGATTGGAGAAGATGTCACAGCAGGTTAAGGAAAGGATCCAGAAGGCGGTAGCTACTGCAGGAAGCGGTAAAGTGGTTTTGTTGGTGGAGGGACCGGATGTGTTACTGTCTGTGGGGGGAGTTAGCTCGATGGAGCTGGTGAATGAGCTGTTGGATTGGCATGAGGTTAGTTTGGTGAGTCTTTGAAGCTGTGGGAGGTGTTTCTAAAAGTTGGTGATGCAGCTTGTTTCGTCGACAACGGTTATGGTGAACGCGGATACAGCTTTCGTTACGAGGACGAAGACGAGACTTGAGATGGAAGAAGCGAGCTTTGTCACGACGTTGGCACACCAGGCTGCGAGTGTGACGAGTTTACGGATGCTTGATACTGGGTTGGCAAAGGATGTGAGTGGAGTTTTGCGGGTTACCACGAGCTCCGAAACTGCCAATACGGATTGGCGTGAGAAGGAGGTTTTATACTTCGTCAAAGATGGGTCTGTGGAGGTGTTTAATAGGGGGCAGATGCGAAGTTAATTTGCTACAAAATAAAATAACAAGCAGGCCTTGGTAAGATGCATAACACAACAGACTACATATACCATCGACTTTGAATCGATATCAAAACGGGGGGCTTTTACCCACTCCTATAAAGCAACAAAGAAATGAAGAGATCCAATGACGTATAACGAATAAAAGAAGCCCCCGGTAACTTTCAGAAAAGCAAAAAAAGAATTCCGGAATCCGGATTTCAGAACACCCAAGACTCCCTTGAAACGTAAAGTAAATCCATCAGCACGAATAAAGTGGTGCTTCAACAAAACATAACAAACGCAAAACACAGTACAAGCGCTCTCAATCCATCAGTCATAGTAAAAGATTCATAGTCCATGGAGGCATCAAGTCAGACCGAGACACGCGCCATCACTAGAGGACAATAAACAAGAAACATTTTGCAATGTTTACTGTTTAGTTCAAACCGACCAGGAAGTGCGGTCCCAGTTGGGGTCCTGGACAAAGCTTGCTAACACCTTGCTACCGGTCTGCAACAGGGGGTGCCCAACAACTATCTGTAGAAATCGCTGGAGTCCCTTCTGCCGTTCCTCGATAACTTGGTCGGAGAAGCGGTTCATAAGCACCTTGCCGGGAAGTGGGGGAATGGTGACACGCGAGCTCTCGCGCTCCAAGATATCGCGGAAGTGCTCGAAATCGCTGTATCGTCGTCTCACGACCGAGTGCTTAAGCTGTAGTCGTGGCCGTTAGCGCATGACGCAATAGAGGGGTGACATGAGGTTGCGAAGTCGCACCTTGAAGGCGGGAATGTTGGTCTGTTTATAACACCAAGGTTAGCTACTGAAATACGACTATTACAAGAGTTCCTGAAAGTTATGACTTACCCGACAAACCACCTCGTAGTCTGTGTACATTTTGCTACCGAAACCATGTGTTTGAGGGTTCTTGACCTGGATAACGAGATTCGTGGTCAGAGGTTTGCTTGCGCCTAGTCGAAAATAGGTAATCAACGTACCTCGACCTCCAATAAGTTCTCTGGAGGAGCATATCTCTCTTCGCAGCTCTGAGGACGGGTGGACTGAATGGGGGCTTGCATTTCGGCGGTGTGGCTCGTCGGCGGGTAGGGGGCGTCGGTGGTATTTGATGTGTTAGGAGGGGTAACGCTCCTCGAAGTGTGTTGGTTGTTGTGGCTGTGGGAGTTTCGGCGGTGAGTGAGAAAGTATGTTCGTGGTTGTGCTCGTGCTCGTCTCGGTGACGTTTTGCGGGAAGAGAAGGCGGAACAGAGTGGAAGAGGGTTGTCTCGGAGATAATCTGGGCGTGAGTGGGGGGGAGCTTTAACTAATCACCACGTGATAGGGCCACGGCGGCCAGTTCCGCAATTTGAATGGGCCCACTTGATTATCACCTTGTATCTATTTTGGCGAGGTGAAATCAGCGTTTCAAAATCTCACCAATATTAGAATTTTAATGACATCGCCATCTCCATAAACATGAGCATCGGAATCTTCTGAGACGCATCTCTAGCCTTGGGCTTTGCAGGTCATCGATCATTGTCTTGGCGAAATAACAGACCGAGCTCTCCGCTCAGCTGATGTCGACCTTAAGTACCCCCACAACACAAAGTTCTTTATACACAGCAAATACTTGGTATCTCCAACGTGAAGTTGTTGAAAAAATTGTCAAGTATTGCAAGTACCAAAGTATTAAATACAACGTGGAATCGATATGCTAATCATGGTGGAGTACTCAATGAGATATTGAACATGTACTCGGCTACATACCAGGGTAGTTCGGGCGCTGTAACATGAGAGCTGTTCCTCCCGCGGTGTTGCTAGAACCTTCGATTGCCCCATACGGCTAGCCCCAATGGACGTTGTGGCGTCTTGAACAGCCACAACCGCAACCGGCAATCAATGAAGATCCAAAGAGTCCGAGAAGCACCACTGGAGGGTGTTCGACACCATTAGATGGCTTACGATGATAGAATAAAATTATTGGCTTTTCGAGATAATGCGGGAATAGGGTGGGCAGCAATGAGACAAAACATGTAGGTATAGACTGTCGTATTGTTCAAAAGATTTATTCCGGGGTATCAGGAATATGCTATCCAGAATCAGGAATTAAATAGGAGGGATACCATTCAATAGCCTCCTCACTCGCCAAACCTTAACTTGATTGAAGCTGCCTGGCTGGGTATGGAGACGAAATTGAAGATGATCTGGGAAAGAGTAGCTGAGACATCGAGGCATTACAGGCGGTCTCAAAGGCTTCTTGGACAGCTATTGCCGAGGAGTACTTTCACTTGAATAGTTCGATTTAAGATTATAAGCTGTAATAACACATAACACTGTGGTATCGAAACTGCTTTATAATTTGGATGCATAAATCTGTTTTCCATTGAAAACTCGGTCCAGGAAGTTGCGTGGGCAAAGTAACGGTATACTGGGGTTAGGTTCATGAGCATGACTTGTCACTCTTGGACCTACAATGATAGATAGTCTCTAATGATCATGGGGGTTTCCTACAATTTCAAGAACCCCCACAACGTTGAAGGCCGAACCCGACTTTTAAGATTAGCCACAGCCGTATTCAACTCTGAAAACTAACTGAATTAAGAATTGCTTTTCCATTCTTTTGATAACTCTGAGAGCAGAATTGTTACGTCAACTTGTCGGCGAATTCGAACCATTACGCAGACTGTACAGTGTTCACCAATCAACCATTGTCCGGGTTGAAAAATTCGTCTTTTGCAGCATCCTTCCAGTCGCCGTTACACCCGTATCATCGCTACTCGGTAGCCTGTTTTTGCCGTGTCTTGCAGTTCAAGTTCATTCTGACGGCACAAGAGTCCACGCATAATTGTTTCCGCGCCAAGCCACACACGGCGGACACCAACACCAACTTTCCTCATCGCGAACTTGAACAACCGCCATCGAAATAACCCCAACCCTCCTACTCGGCGGTCCCAAACCACAACACGCGAGCGTCATATTAAGCTTCGATTCGTCCGACGACGTTGCAACCCACACCCTTCGTGCTGCGGGGACATAGGTAGCTGTAAGGGACCTTCAATCGCCTTTATTTCCTTCGAAAGGCCAATCGTGCTGATAAGCAACGTGCATCGAATAGCCATCTCGCAACCCTCACCCTAGAGGTATTGCGCGTTAGGTTTAGGGATAGAACTTTAAAGAAACCATGGAGAACTCCTCAATTACCTCCCACCTTTTGGCGGCCCTAAACGTTATTCCGGTCGAGCTTCCGCCGTTGCGTGATCAAGTTGCTCCGTACCCGAACGACAGACCTCTTCCCCTGGAGCCGTCTACATCACAAGACGCCTATGGCTCACGGAGACCTATGCCACCGCCGTCACAAAATGCAGACCAACAGCTTCACACTGAAGCTCGGCAAAACGGCGATGAGCATATGCCCACAAGCATGTATCCTCCACTCATGACTACCCCGCAAGCAAACGACCAGGCAATGCAACTTGGTACATCAGAGCAACATCAGTCCCAAATGCCGGACAATACAAACGAGATTGGTGCTACACCTGCGAGGCGTACCGCAAAAAAGTTCTCCAGCTCTAATCGTCGCCAGAGGAGAAAGTGGACAGAGCAGGAAACCAACGATCTGATCAAGGGTTGTCACGAGCACGGAATCGGAAATTGGAAAAAAGTCTTAGACGATCCGAAATATAACTTCAACGGCAGATCATCTGTCGACTTGAAGGACCGGTACGGACAACCTGTCTGATTTGCCTGGAAATTTGCTAAGCATTAAACAGATTCCGAACATGCTTTCCCAAAGAGTACCGCAAAGACCTCCAGCAACCCCCCGAAGAAGAGAACCCTGACGCCGACCTAACCCAGGATATGGACACTTCGGGCTCCCCTGGTTCATCTACACCCTGCGGAACTGCTCGTTCTGGGAAAAGAAGAGTTACTAAGACCGAGATACACCACGCCGAAGTTTTAGAGAAGCTTGGGTTTGGGGAAGCTGCCTTCCCCAAAGTTCAGCGTCGTGAGAGACGCGAGTTTACACAGGAAGAAGATGAAAGGCTTCTTCATGGTTTCACCATTGTACGTAATGCCTTTAAGATGCTTCCTTTCTACCCCCCAGTTTATGACAACTTGCTGACGTAATCTGCCCGCAGTATGGAGCCTCCTGGAGTAGAATACAAAACGACCCCTCATTGCACTTGAGCCACCGTCGAAGCACGGACCTTCGAGACCGGTATGGAAATATTTTAAGCTGCCCATATTTTGGAGCACTACTAATAAATACCTCGTTAGATTTCGAAATGCATACCCCGATAGATACGAGTCCGCCGGCTTCAAGGCCCGACCACGTCACCCGAAGCCACGCCCTTCTCCCGCCCCTACAGGTGATACCGGAGAGCGTATTGAAGATGATATGGACGATGGGAATGAGCTTACCAACCCTCGTGTTGACCCGCACATTGACGAGGCCAACAAGGCTGATTCCAACATGTTAATTGTGCAAAATTTACTCAGCGAACATCTAGCTGCAAACTGGACTGATGGAGTTGACCCTAATCTCACCAACGATATGGGCCCGGTTGATCAGGCACCACCACCGGGAAGTCTTGCGTTGGACCCTGCCTTGGGAAACAACTTTGAAGGATCCGTTCTTGATATCGCTTCGGAATTACTTACAGCCTCTCCCGACAAGCAAGGACAGCGCACAACTATGTCATGGGAAGATATGCACACACAACCCATCTTTGAAGTTGAGACATCGTTCTCGATGCCACGTTCCAACGGAAATGATAGCAAGCCTGCAGTAACGATACAAGTTCAAAACCACTCGCCAAAGCTTAACGCTGCTAGTGCACCCAGAAAACGCTATCTTGAACAACCAACAGGAAACGAAGAGAAGAAAGTTCGTATGGACCAGTCAAACCCTGGAGCTTCCATGGCTTAGTACCCCAATGAAAGTATTCAGAGTTCGCTATTGAGCGCTATCCAAAGAGATCGCTCAGATGAACCTGAACGATCTCAGTCTGAATCAGTAAATTCAGAAAACGCTTCTCATTCTGGATGGTCCCGGGAACCTCAAAACTAGACCACCCGCAATAAGTCCGAGTAGTGTTGCGTGAACATGTCAGCGTGTCTACATAGGGTAGCCTACAGCGATCCAACTGGCCCTTATTTTCCTTTTTTTTTCTACCTGAGTCTATTTTCCATTTTCCATTTTCTCTTTTCCTTATTTATTCATTTTTCATTTTCTCCTTTCTTTTCCATATTTTTTCATTCTTCATTTTCTCTTTTCCTCATTTCTTTTCCATTTCTCATTTCTTCTTCACAGAATTCGCTCTATCAAACTCTTTTATTTGCATATTTGGATTTTTTTTCTGCGTTTCTGGTTTGCTTTCGTCTTTTCTTTATTTTTTATTTTTTTTTTTTTTCATTTGGGGCAACAAAACTTTATCGGCGAAATTGGGTTGGGATTGTGTCGACTTTCGTGTTTCATATTTCTGTTTTTAGGTCTTGGCTGTGTGGGCGGTGTGCGCTATATGGGCTGTCTGAGTTGGTTATAGTAGAACCTACAAAGTTCAAGGACGGTTCCTTGGGATGTGTGACTGAAACTGGCACCCGGGGCTCGCGACTTGGGGAATCTTTGTCTAACTTAAAAGGGGAACTGTTGATGGGGCGACGGAAGATAGCATTGTGAGGACTTGGTTGGGACATGGTTCCTGGAGTTCTGATAACGAACTGGTGTCTTCAATCTGGTCGTTTGTGAGATACTTAATCATGGATTATCATCCATCTTCGTGTGTGAACCTTTTGTGAATACATACCCGGTGTCATATGTGCTACAATATCCGCAGCCATTTTGATGATTCTTCTATCACGTGTACTCTCTTCGTCGTCAATGATGGCCTATACTTCGTTCATACTTCGGTATACTTGGTCCTTGGTAACACTACGTCTCATTTGGTCTCCTCTACTTATCTTCATCCAATACTCATTATCTACCGCCTGCTTTTTTTCCAAATCTCTACCTTCTTCCACTATTTCATTGATACAATCCTACAAGCTCATCAAAAAAACCTCCAGCACATCAAACCACAAATCGCACAATTATTCATAATTACAGATAGTCATGTGATTGTGAAATATGCCACAAGCTCTACTAGCTCATATATGTAACTCTGTATATCTCATCTCTCTTCTCTTGCATGGATATTCAAAACCTATCAGTTTAAAGCACTCCAGCCCCGAGCACCTTAAGTACCGCCAGCCCCAATCTTCTCCAACCTCGAGCTCCTCCAACCTCGTTCTCCTCCAACCTCACGCTAAAGTAGCTTCCTTTTCATCCCATCGGCTCAAATCCTCGCAGTTCCATATACAATGCCACCGGGAAGTAGAAATAGAGAGATGCAGACATTACCATGCGAAGAATGAATTGTGACAGGTAAACTTTTAGAAGCATCAGTTCCCACTGTTTCATCAACTTTTAGAATGAATCTTTGTTTAATTTTGTTGTTGGATATTACAAGAAGATGCGGCTACTGAGCGGCGAATCTAATTTCCTGGGGAGGGGCAGGAGTATAGTTATCAAGGTACTTTATATAGAACTTTATAACATCTCCGAAACGAACTTTGATGGTTCTGAATCTCACTGATCGGTCCAAATGAAGATATACAGAATCCAAAAAATCATTCCCTCGCTGCCACCGTCATGAAACTCCACTCGCCATGCATATCTCATCAATCACTACTGTATGCATACCACAAAGCTAAACCTTAAGAAATCGAATCCCACACCTTCCAACTCTCATTCATCAACTAATAACAAAGCTTTACCCAGCTTCATGTACCCAGAGTAAAGCTCCTCATGATACACATTAAGTCACCGTAGTACCCGTCTAGGCACTGTTGTGGCCGCCCGTTTTGGATCTCTCTCACATATATAGGTATCACGAGAAGGATTTGGGGAATACTACCCGTCTGTGTCTATCTTCTTGAACTTTAAGCTTCCTTATATATGATCTTACCCGGGATTCCACAAGGCTGTGGAGTTGGGTTGGAGTTTTACATCTGGGATTATGGAATTTTCTTGATGGACTTTGAGGATCTTCCGGTTTTTGTGGCACATAAAATAACGTCACCATTCTGCGACTAGATTGTAATCTCGCTTAAGCTTGAGCCTGAGTCTTGTTCGTTGTTTACTGAGTTGATCTGGAGATGGTGGTCTCGAGAGTATTAATTATGGGATAGATAGCTTAACACATAGACTCGAAACTGATTGCACCAGTTTCAATGGGACGAAAATGAATGGGGCTTTATATATCTAGTTGCTGTCTGCGGTTGTAGGGTATTCGGACTATGGGGTGTTTATCATGCTAGTGATCGACCGAAATATTCACTTTCGGGCTTTGTTCGAAATATAGTCTGGTTTGAGGTTCTAGCAATCAACTATAGAAACTTTTCGATATTTTTAAACAAGAGTCATAGTACTACTTGGAGTTTCTTCTCCTGGACAATGTAAGTGTTATAAGCCGCCGAAATTCCGGGACATTCCAAGGGGTATACAGTGATTACAGTAGCCTTGACCGCCTCCTGAAATTTGAGCCCAAAGCATAATCGATGATGTTTTACGGAATTCTCAATTACATATTTCCAAATATTATTCCTAACCCCTATGTTGACGGATTCTCAGTATAAACCACAGTATACCGCAGCCAAATCCATACAGGCGTTTAACTATATCATGCCACATCACTCGATAGGCGGTGGGACTCAACCCAAGGTAAAATCGGCCCTATCAGACCCATTGGAATAACTAAATGCTACAGGTATAATGTACTAGACCCGCATGGTTTTGACAGGTTTCCATCAAATCATGCTAGAAGTTCAACAGGTAGAGGTGAGTGGGCAGGTATCACTATTAAAATGTCATCGGTATTATACAACTGAAGGTATGAAATGATTAATCAGTGGCGTGACTGGTTACGATACTTCCTTAGGTTAAAATAAAACTACGGGAACTGCATTGGAACTATATCTACTCTGCCTCATTTTCGGTCACATAGTTTACACTCCCTGTTCAGGGGCTGGAACCAGCTTCCTGGGCCTGGTATATACCAAGATTGTAATTTGCTACCGAATGGTGCATACAGACATAGACGAGTAATGCTCCTGATATGGAAGATAATTTGGGAAGAAGGAAATTAGGTTGGGGAATGTTGATTGACGATAGACTTTGAGAATGGATATGCATGGATAAGAAGTATGATTCTATATGAAGGGGAAAAAATAGAAGACAGAAGATGGATGCATATATACTTATGTACGTAGATAACCGAAGGGAAGACAAAGTGGGAAAGACGATGCAAGAGAGATGCGCTGAGGAGACAAAGTAAGAGGCACGAGTACCGGAGAGGAGATGAAGGAAAGGAGGAAGAGAAAGAGAGAAGGGAAACAGAGGAGTGCAACAGCGAGTGGTGGAAGATGAAGAGGGAGGTGAGGGGAGAAGTGAGAAGAGAGGAGAGAAGAGAGGACCAAGGAGAGTATGGAGAGGTGGAAGAAGTAGAGGAAAGGGAGAGAATAGAGGAGAAAGAGCGAACAGGGCTTAAAATGTAACGACAAGGAGACAACCAGCATGAGGGAGAAGAAGAGAGGCTACAGGCCTGAAACAAGATGTACGTTTTCGGACGAATTTCAGCGAGACTCTTTGGTGGTGGGATGGGGTTTATTTTATCTTCATTGACACGAATCACGCGTACGTACCTGACAATACATATACGGGTTTTACCGGCACTGAGGAATCTGGGATTTCGCAGCTAGGTGGGATTGGATTGGATTATAGGAGTTTGTGCATGTATAGGCGAGATGATATTTGTGATGGATATGTCTGTGCCAGACCTCCCAGTCGTACAAAGCAGTTTAAAATGACGGCCACAACGGACTGTACGGACTGTTGGAATATGAGAACTGTACGGCGACCCAGTTCAGTTTACTGTCAGTATTATAAACTGGTTAAACTGTGAAAACCAGTTAACTGAATGCAAGGCTTGGCAAACCAGGTGAACTGTTTAAAACTGCGAAAACTGGTTTGCCCAGAGGAACTGGTTTGTGAAGGGGTAATAAATATTATTCAGTGCATACATATGTAAAAAACTTCCATCCTAATTTGGTCCCTAGAAATCACAACTGACGCCTACGATTGGAGTTCTTGAGCCCATCAATGGGCTCCAGAGGATCTGCCTGCATTCAGTGGCGGTCCCGGCCCTCCGATATAATGATCTGCTTGCATTCGGATAATAGCAGCTCAGACTCGGCAGTCATCGCGGGAACTGAGAGCTTGTTCAACGCCATTTTGTAAAGGTTGGGAAATCTGGTTACCAGAAGCTGGCGAAATGAGCAGGGTTGAGATACTGGCAGGCTCGGCCACCGATGGGTTCAAACGAGGTTGAATACGTTATTTATTCCTGCATGCACTGGTTCCCGATGCAGTTGAACTGGTTTATATTTATCGAGTCCGTTTAATCAGTGCACTGCAGTTACCTGGTTCTATGGACCCCTCAAAACTGAACCAACTGTCTATCCGGGACATCAAAACTGCACCAACTAACTGTGAATTTTCAGTTCAGTTTACCTGGTTTACGATTTTACCCGGTAAACTGGCTATACGGTTGGGAGGTCTGGTCTGTGCAGTTGCATAAGTTGGATGGGAAGGGCTGTGGGGGAGGAATAGGGGTACATTGAACTCTTACTTAAAACAGTAATAATAACAAATAAAATAAAAATGTATAAATATCTCCATAACGAAAAACACGTATCTAGGGTATCTCTCTTAATTCTTAATTCTGAATTCTTTTATTTCTATTCTCCCTGTCTTTGTTCCCTATTTGTCTTCCTTTTTTTGATGGAACCTTCATATAATAATATACTTAAGGCTTGGTTTATACATTTGTCAACTATCAACTATCAACTATCAATAAACAGTGTCTAATTATTCGACAAGCGTAAATATTACAAGATAAAAACATTAAAGGTCAACGCGTGCAGCTATGTAGAGTCACATGTAGCCTGGCTACCGTAACAAATTAGCAAACGATCCATTCCACTCCAGGTGCAAACATGCACATGTGCACACCAATGCACACATAGATACATTGCCTATGTAATAATATAATGGATGTATCGGTACGAGGATCAATCATGTTTTTACATTGGTCAAGCTAGCTAGGCGTATGAAAATTGAATTTTACATACATATGCATGTGTAGAGCCCCAAGATACCGTTTCAGACGCCATGCACATACTTGCCAAGATCGAGTTATGAATTGATGCTACATGCTGACCGATTGCAACTTATTGAAGATTGGACTAGTTATACGTGAAGGCATAGGTAATGCAGCTGCAATGAGCTGAGCTCAAAAATTTCGTGGAGTACACATTCTGGTAGATGTAGGCGCAGATATGCGTGTGCATGCAGTACGAGCTGGACTATGGGGGGTGCCAAACATTCATCGAAATAACGTTCTGGCAAATTTCTGGCAAATGTATTCAAATTTTTGATGATACGGCGTTTGGAATCTTTTAGACGTATTTTGGACAGTGAATGTTTGGCAAATGCCCATTTTGCAATCCACCTTCAATAAACGCCGAGTGATGTATAATGATGTGATTTATAGAACATCATGCGATGTCACTCGTGGATACTTTTCCTAAATAGGATCGGTGTATCCGCAAATCCGCGTATGGTGCTTCATAGCGCTGTCTGTTCAATCTACTCGTCTGCATCGAAAAATATGAGGTGATCTTCTTTTCAGCTGCAGTACCACGCTTTCAATAACTCTCACACTGTGGGGGAGAGGTGTTCTGCGAAGTTTGTGGAGTTGGAAATTTGGCAGGAGCAAGAGCCGTATACTAGCGTACAGAAGCAGCGAACCACAGCGCGTCTCACGGTCTATACTCTACCTTTTCTGGGTTACTAGATGAAGCCCGCGACGTTTAGCACGCGGGGATTTGTCCTCCTGTTAGCGTAAAAAAGAACTTCAGATTACGCTACTCATGTATTCTAGAGTTCGAAGCGTTAGCCCCCTTGCTATAGCGTGCTGCTATATCTACTTAATCACGACGATAAAGGAGGATAATACGCTATAGATCTTGAATAAGTAACCAGGACCATACACGTATTGTACGCCGCATGGTGAAGCGGTCATTCAGAATCCGGATTTGATAGTACGCACTGCGGCATGACTATGTATCAAACTAAAAGCGCAATCAGAATGCGCTTTAAGACAAGAATGCCATCTTAAAATATTATATCAGAACCATTTTTCGTCTTGGATGGACTTGTTTTCCAATTAAGTCGGCTCTTTACGCGCGATGATAGTGCTTAAGCTAGTAATATCGCGATATTACTGCATTGCTGACAAGGATCTTGGAGTCTCGGCCGATGATGGTGCTTGGTATGATATGAGCCTGGATCGTGATGTGTATGGTTGTAATAGGTGTTTTTTTGTAGACGTACGGCGGGTATTGTAATTGGCCGTATGAGTGTCGTTATCGGCGGAGATGAGCTACGTATCGGTTTACTGATAGAGTTAACAGTCTACGGCATTCGGTATGCTTCTAAGGGGGTATATCTTCTTGATACTGCCTTTGAATTCATTATTTCGACCTGGAAGCGATCAACACTGTCGAAACATTACGCGTCAGGATCAAGGTAATTTCAGTCAAATCAGCCTACTTCATTATTCATTCGGTAGGAAGCATCCTCTTGGATTCTATACGCACAGAAAAACTGATCACCATCGAATGTAATAGTTTACACCATCCGTGTAACAATGGCAATAATTCACCGCGATACATGCTTATACCTTATCCTAGCCTCGACTATAGCCGGCATTATAATATTCTCAACCATCTTCTTAGCGCGCGGTCATGAAGACTCGGCCATTGACGCCGATTTCGCCACTCTGAACACAACAGTCGGACGCTTCAGATTTGAGCCTGAGCCAAAAGGTCGAGGAACTGTGGGCATTTTACTTAGTTGCACCTTCACATTTTTATTCTGCATCTGGACCGTTGTTCATCCTAATGTTCTTCCGGATTCGACTTTGTGGACGAGATCAATTTATAAAGCTGTGTCAATGGTTATTGCGGCTATCAACCCCGAGGGTGTGGTGATCAGTGCGTATGGACAATGGCGGGATGCACGATTGTTACAGCAGGCTATCAATAACTATTTTGAAAAATTGGATCCACTACCAGAAAATTCTACTGAAACAGATAAAAAAGAAAAGGCAAGGAAAATATCGGAATGGTTAGGCATGGATGGTGCTTTCTTTGTTGTTATGGGTGGTTTTATCCTCGATGTTTCCTCGTCCAAATCTTCGCAAAATATTACCACACCAAGTATAGAAAAATACAGTACAGTTTCTCCAAGGAAATCTTCAAGATACACGGCCACACTCACCCCTCCTGGATTCATCAAGTATCTCCATGAAGGATACTTTATGTTTGAAACACCACCATTTGATAGGGCCCAGATCGCGGACAAAGGCAAGAAGAGTAATATTGCCAAGGCCCTCTCCGCATCTCAGGCAGTCTGGCTATTAGTTCAGTCAGCTGCGAGGTGGGACCAGGGGTTGCATGTAACGCAAGTACTCTCTTTAAACTTCGAATAGCACGGTTGGTACTGATTATCTGATAGTTTACTGGAGATTCACATGCTCATTCAGGTCGCTTGTACGGCTCTTCTCTTTTACTTCTGGTGGTACAAACCACTGGATGTAAACGAGCCTATTCTTCTTAAACTCGTTAAAGAAGGCGACGGCGACAATTTGGCAGTTACCCCAATCAAGTACATTGAAAATGATCTCCCGGAAGAAAATGCTCTTAAACTTCTCGCAGATATGGAGCAGGTTAAAATTTTTGATAATGAGCCACTGTCGCACCTAGACCCAGCGGACGTTGAAAGGGGATATAGGGGCGCTCCTTCTACGGCATGGGCCACAGGACCGGCCACGGCCTCCACCGCGGTACCGAACGCAAATCCATTAATTTCACCGTACCCAGATCTCCCGGATTGGAAATACATCCATCCTTTACGGCGTCCTTTCACCATTACAAGATCACAGGGTTGGACCGGTATGACAGTCCGAGCTCTCCACGACATAGTCTTCTACATCACCGGCGGCACAATAACTGAGGATATGATTCGAGCACCCGAGGGGTTAAAGCCAAGGCCACGTAAAAACAACTTGGCAACCGAATCAAATTCGTCCCAAAATTCGAATTTCCAGCCTATGTTCCAAATTCAAGGAACGGATATGTCAAATACGGTTGTAAGAGATTCAAACAGAGAGGGAACAACAACACCACTAACTTTCAGCGACGAATCAATAACTTTACTCCCTCAAGTTTCAAAAGAGACACAAAAAAGACCAAAATTTGACCATAGCATAGAAAATAAACGAATGTTTGTTGAAGGAGTGTTCATCTGTGTCATCGCATTTCTACACGGACTAGCATGGCACTCGTACTTCCCCACAGACACCGAACGTCTAGCATGGAGATTATCCTGCATCGGAATGTTTGCATTCCCTTTACCTGCGATTACGATAGCTTCGCTTGGATCCTATCATAATGATTTGTCAGCAACGTTATGGGACGTAGCGTTTGCAGAGTATCAGCACTGGCAATGGGTTTGGCATGCACTGTTGTGTGTCTATGATATGGCAAAGGCTCGTCGTAAGAAGGAGACAAGTCCTGAAATTGGATATCTCACTGTATTGGGTCATGTTTTTCTTATTATGACTTGTAACTGTTTGGGGTTGGGGTACCTGGTTTGTATTTTGACGATTACTTATGAGTCTTATGCAAGCATTCGTGACCCGCCGCCAACTACTTATGACACCCCCAGATGGGCTGATTACTGGCCTCATTTCTAGAATTCTTTTGTTGTTTTTTATGTTACTGTTTGTTATTTGGTTATTAGGTTCAGCTGTTGGGTTGTGTTATGGTTGGCCGGCGTTTTTCAGTCATTCTTATTGTTTAGATTTCTACACTCTCTCGCCTCGTTTTCTTTCTGCATGTATTTGTATTATGCGTCAGTGTGAAAAACTCATTACTGACATTGAGCCTTTTCATCATCATCTGCATTTCCCTCCATTCATTACAACCGTCAGCGAACAGCCAAACAGAGACTGTAGAGTGATAGTACATGATCTCCATACCAACCACGCTCGTCACGTAGACGCCACACCTGAATTAGAGCATGAATTGGCAGTTTTATAAATTACGAAGCAATTTTTATCTTTTTTATCATTTTTTAATCTTTCAAACTCGGACCTCATCGGAGGCTGTCTCACCTGTTCATCCTCTGCATTTGTTTGTGGAACGCTGCTTCAACTCATCAAATGCCAGTTCCATGGCAACAGTCCATTCCCAATACTTACTGAGCTGGACTTTTGACCGTAGAATGTAAATGTTTTGATCATTTTGTATTCTATCCCCGCATGAGCTACTACAGTCTTCTTCTTCTCTTGCATCCGCAGTTTCTTTCCATGAATGGAAATAATGGTTGGGTACAACGATAGGACCTTGGATACCCATTATATTCCCACCACCGGAGATTGTGACGTTAATACCCTACCCTATCCGCAGCCTACGCATGGAACCATAAAATCTCATTGGAAAAGCCAGCGATCAGGTATTATGGTTAAGCAATCTGAAATCTGGGATTTCAAGTGTAATCCCGGGTAACCATAAGTATCACGGCGTCTGTTTCATTATATGTAGTTTCCCTGTGCAGTGTGGATGATCACGTTTTTACAGAATCAAGGACAAAGAAAAAGAAGAAATGGGAATAACTTCATGAATAATGGTTAAACCGTATTCTTATTTTTCGATGATACTTCGAGCATATGAGAATACATAATCTGTGAATTTTTGGTCATAAAGAATGTTGCTTTGCTTTCACGAAAGATATTTTTGGTGTAGCCTTGCTAATCCATCGGAAAACCCTTGCTTAAAAACTTCCATGATGAATTGTGACTTTGTACAGCAGAACCATGGAGTCTTCTCTATCGAAGGCAATGGATGAATTTTGTTTCATCGGAAGAATGCATCTCCGAAAGAAAAAATTCAGACGAGGGGATACAGGTGAAGTCAGCTCGAAATTGCACCTTTCATTCCGATTCACTACTAATCATTCACCGTAATGTTTTATGTACAAACTGCGTACCTCTTCCTCTAAGTCATAACAAATATCCTGCCTGCAATATCAGATATCCTACGTTATTTTACCAGGGTCCAGATGGAAGTTCAATTGCATATGTTTCAGAACACCACAGCACGTTTGAACACGACATTGGAATAATTTCTTCTGTAAACATCCGTCTCTGTCGTTATGTCTCATAGAAGCTAGCGAGGTTGCTGTGTAATATGTAACCATATCTTCAGTCCAGTGTAATTAGTTGTAGCGAGTTGTAACGGGCTGTGACACCAAAACATCGAAATAGGGCTTGAGATCCCAATTTATTGCTATCTATCTACTATCTAGCTAGTTGATCCCAGTGTTAAATATTTATGCTCTTTGGGTATTTTGGTGACTATACGCAATATTTAGACTCACACTTACGCCCAAGTATGCTGTAATTTAAGATCTTTATATACTCAAGTACTCTTTTCATCCGGTATCCGTTTTCCACCGGTAGTGTACCGTAGAGCATGCTGTCATGTTCTGTACCGTATACATACCGAACGCTGTAGATTACACAAATTTGAAACCAGAACCCCACATCTAGAACTTTATGAGGGAATATTATTATATTAGTATATTACCAGGGGTGGAAATTCCGATATCAGGTAGCACTGTGATAGATCATTTTGGTAGATGGTGAACGAATCTAGAATCCAGAGTACATAACTGTACGAGTAAAAGTATAACAATACCTGGAACCAGGACCAGGGGGGAGGGTACTTCAGCTCAAATGGTGCTTATGCGTGTACATATATGTATGCAAGTTATGCAGTACAGCAGGAACCCGAGTAGACATATGTATGTACCCAGAGCTCTCATTTACCTGTTTGTCCGTTTTCCTGCTTGACCGTTTCGAGTTTAAGATTTGCTGTTTATTGAGTACATATTATATATCCAATTATTATAAACGTTGGTAATTATGTACTCACCTACGCATAGTCCCGAAATGTTTTCTAGATAGTTGAATCCTAGATTCGGAAGTTCTCGGAACTTGGAACCATCAATCATGGCATTAGTTACAATGATCGCTGCTGTTTGTTTCACACTGGAAGATCCGGGGGCGGGTGGGACTTGCTGATCAGGGTGCGGTGCTTAAACTTGATGCTTGATGCCTGATGTCTATCCCATCACAGCACGAGGGCACTATGCTGGTGACTGTAGACTGGAGATCGGGAATTTGATATCAAGAATTCGATGACATATTCTGAAAAGACATTTAGCAGAAAAGTAGTGCTGGCTACATATTTGTCGTTTCATATTCCATCAACATATTTCCTTAGAGTACGTACGGTACCGTGACAAAAGTGACCGTCACTTTTCTGTGCTAAGCGCCGCGCGGGGTGACGGTCACTTTTGTCCAGCACCTCGTACATGGACTCAATCTGGACTTTGTTTCACGGTAATGTTCGGTCGAGAGAATAAGATATCACCGGTACCATCCGCCCGGTGCTACGGGAGGAGTTTTTATCCTCTACATGAACAAGAGCTTTGGAAGATTCCACCAATATCATGGTTTGTTTACCAATCAATCACGTTTTTTCCGACAAGTCTGCACGTTTCTGATTCTTAACATACCATATCACTCGAATAAAATAACGTCGTATGCACGATATTAGTTCCGGTTGTCTCCGAGTCTACGACCGCTAGTAGAAGTTGTCGTCTTCTAGCACAGCCGACAGCTTCGTGTACATATGGATCCGTCGAACAGACTAAACAGGTATCGTGCCTTCTTTGTGCAGACTTCTTCAGGACCTGGTCGAGCTTCTTCTGCAGGGTCGACATCTCGGTACTTCACATCCGGTGGCTTTAGGTTAGGCTGGAGACGCCTTATTCGGGGGTGGCGGATTCTTGGACGGCGAACCTGAGCTTGAACCCGGTTCCTGTCTAGCTTTCAGCTTTCCTGGACTCCTGGAGTAGTTCGTGCTGTCTTTACCGCATTGACTAAACGATTTGGCTATATCAAATCTTGAAAGAGCCGGGGAAATTTTTGTGATGATCATGAAACGCAGTATTTAATTGAAGAAAAACGTGCTGTTCTGCTCTGTGAACTGCATACGTAATGGTGATGATGATGCAAAGAGAAAGAAAAAGAAAAAGAAAATTCAATTAAAAAAAAAACGTGCTTAATATATATGCTATGTACTCTGTGCAGTGAACGTGCTCTTTGATTTCCATCTGCACAGTGCATCGCAGCTCGCGTGGCAATAATTTTGCATAACACGGACTCACAACACCCACACGTTAGTCAGGGACTTCCTCCGGTTGGTCCATGCGGGGGAAACTAGAATATTGTGATTATCATTTACTGACAGAAGAAGGTGGAAGTACAATATTTCCGTCCGTGGACGTCGACAACTTTTTCGTTAATTTTTCTTCCTTCCTTTTCCCTCAAGAGCTCTTTAGCAGCCTGGGGACGGTAACAACTGAGGGAGGGAGTCTGGAGGAAAGAAATGCGGAGTGCACTATGCCATGTTTAGGAACGTGGGAAAGCAGGGCTGTTGAAGCCTGTCGGGAAGGCTGTTCTCGCCCTGTACTGTGGGGCTCGCTGTGGCGCTATAGAAAGCTGCCTAATGGTTATCTATATCGCAATGCGGACGCGTTCGTGTTTATGTCTCGCTGATAATTGCATCGAAAGCCGTAAGTGAAATTTAGCAGAAAATTAATTCCTCGAACTCGACTGCTCTCGACTGCGTTCGGCCATAGATATCGTCCCGAGATCTCTACCATCGCCTCGGGCTGCAGAATTGGCCTGCAGAAAGCGGGGCGGACGGCAGGCTCCTGTAGATATATGTGGATGGAAGGGGAGATCCACGGATGAACAACCTGATTCTTCAACCTTACTTGCTTGGATCTTCTCAGCTGACAACTACTTGAACTGAGAGACTTGAGCGACATCTATCTGTGTTTACATATAGAAAGGAATCCATAACCCTCGATGGACAAAAACAGCGACAGTTTAACGGAACCATTATTACCTGCCTCCCCCGTAACCGCGACGCCGGAACCAGCGAGTGAAGCAGACGAATCTTACGAAATGCCGCCTACCGTATCCAGCAAATCCTCAAAATCAGCACGGATATTTCGTATCGCCGCCACGTTTTTGGTGTTTGTATTTATCATTGTGTAAGTACGGAAGTCCAACGTATCGGGTCTCCTTTTAGGACTCCCCATTCTTTCCTTCTATTCGTCATTCGCTAATAGTGTGTCCAATTGCTCTCAGTGGCCTCACGCAATCCCTCCGAACGCTCCTAATTCTCGACTCGGATGACCTAGATATACGCACAGTCCTCCTCCGATGGGGTCTCCCTATGACCACATACTCACATACTATCTACCCCGGCGACTTTACGCGCGATATCCAACCGCTTCCGATTCATTCCCACAACGATTACTGGCGACGGGTACCTTTCTACTCTGCTTTAGCTGCGGGCGCAACATCGGTGGAGGCGGATGTATGGCTTTTTCCTGAGAATGGAGAGTTGTATGTGGGTCATGATAAATCATCTTTGTCCAGGAATAGAACTTTGGCGGGATTATATATTGAGCCTATTGCAAAGCTTTTAGCGGAGAGGAACTCTGCGCTACAGATTGGAGTGGAGGAGAAGGAAGAGGGAATGAGGGGTAAAAGAGGTATCTGGGATACACAACCCTCACAGACACTACATCTTTATATCGATATCAAAACACAGGGAGAAGTCACATTGCCGGCTGTGATTCACCACCTGGAGCCATTGCGACAACATGGTTACTTAACGACCTGGAATGGGACCAACCTTATCCGTGGTGTCGTCACAGTCCATCTAACTGGCGACACACCTTTTGATTTGATGCTCTCTGCATCTGGTGGGTCGGAGGGTATTCGGGATTACTTTTACGACTCGCCTGTGACGGAACTCCGGACTGGAAAGTACAATATATCGAATTCTTTAATGTCAACAGCGAACTTTAAAAAGGAGATTGGAAATGTAGTTTGGGGAAGTGGTGGAATGTCGGAGAGTATGAAAGAGAAGGTTAAAGGGCATATCAAAGAGGCTCATGAGAGGGGAATTGGCGTTAGGTACTGGGATACGCCTTATTGGCCGATATCTACGAGAGATCAGGTGTGGGGGCAGCTGGTGGCCTGCGGGGTGGATCTGTTGAATGTTGATGACCTCAAGGGGGCTGCGAGTGGGAAATGGTAGTCGTGACGTGCATTCAGTCTGGATTGAGTAACTCTGATTGAGATGCCAGATAGGATTTGTTATTTTTTTTTTTTACAAAAAAAGCACCCATCAGCAGCAATAGCTTCTGGAAGCTGGGTCGGATCATTGAACACGGGCACAGCGATGCAATGATGCAGCGATGCAGGAGTTTTTCCGTAGACACCGTGAAATGTGGATACCTTACCCCATACTTTTGCATCAACTGTACCCTGCTTTTTACCCTTTCCTGGATGCATATCACGATGATTGGACATGATGTCTTGTGCTGTGATGTAGCGAGTTTCCATATTGGGCTGCACAGCTGGCGTTCACTTATCTAGGTTTGGTGTAAAGCGTATGTTTTGCACCTTTTTCCTCGGCGTACGTAGGACATAGGAACAGAGGCACAACATATCAGGAGATTCCCATATGTACAAACGTTTCAACAACTGCCAATGGATGAATTGACCTTGAACCACAGAGCACCGATTCTGTGATCCTGTGATCAATATTATGGTATGTACCTGTACGGGTAAGGGGCAGCGACATGTGGGGACTCGGACTCTAGCTAGATAGCTAGGCTCTATTACACGTGCGGGCCGAGTAGCTTGCGAAATAGCTTCCCTCTTCTCCAATCAACCGGTTGGTCACTGTCCTTCCTAGTCCACTGCCTTACTTGATACAGCCTCAACCCCATTTCGATCTGTCATGATATCAACTGTATTTGGAGTTAGGGGAAATTTCTGGGTGGAATAATTCTGCCGGAGAGCCCAGGGAAATTAGCGACCTTACTCTAGAGGAATTATTACTCGCACCAATAGTTCATCGCACCTCTGCAAGCGATAGGGTCTGCATCCCACCAAGGCAGGTCATGTATTTATTTACTAAGTAGCTCTACATACGGACACCATACCTTTCCCTCCTTTCACAAAAGTGATACACGATCGTCGACGGGGATGTAATATTCATCGGGCTAAGACCACCGAATGAGCTTGTCGAAGACCTTCTATCCAGGGGATAAATCGTACCTTGCAGAAGTCTGCAGTAGAGAGCCATCCAAGTCTGCAGAAGAGCCATGGATGCAGGTGATGCAATCTCCATTAGTTTTTGAAGACGGAGGGAGTTCCAGGAAGTCCGGGGAGCTACCTCTTGCCCTTTTGCCCCCTCTGGTGTCCTGGTTCCCTAGTTCCCTAGTTTGAATTATGGTGGTGTCGAAGATGAGGTTTAGGTTGTTCACGCATGAGAAGCATGCAGCCGAGAGTTATATATCACTCCCCACCCATCCCACACCCCCCCCGCGTGCCCTTGACCTCGACCTTTACGTTATCGACTATCGACGACAACGACGTCGAAGATGGGGTTTTGGAAAGCTTTTGATGATGCGATTGCGGCTTCGCCTGTGGGGTGGTTTTTTCGATTGGAGGGGAGTGGACATGTGAGTATTTTTCTGTTCCATAACAAATTCAAATCCCTTTTTCTTTTCAACAATTTTGTTATCAACAAAGAATGATGCTAATATATTGACAACAGTTGAAAGCATGGCCGGATACTAGGTTTTCAGTGGAGGTTCGAGCAGGAATAAGCACTTTTATGACGATGGTATTCAACCCTTCCACGAATTTAATCCAGCCATTGCTAACAAATATTTCCACAGTGTTATGTGATAGCAGCAAATGTATGTATTATCAATTCCCCGAGTGCACCGAGCTCCATTCTCTGCTTCATCAAAGCTCCCCAAGCTTCGCTGCCGCCACTACCAACGCCCCACTTTCCTTCGATACGGAATTAACGTCCCCAGGCCTCAATCCTTGCAGAAACTGGCGGACCCTGCGTCAAAGGCCACATTGGCGACAAGGACTATTTTCAAACCGACGAATTCAAACAATGTGTCTTCGGTATGCATAAAAAATCCTCTACAACTTCAATCGCATTAAAAATGCATATTTCTAATTTAAATATACAGTGGTGAAGAAAGACATGGTAACCGCCACCGCCGTTGTCGGTTGTCTCGGTAGTTTCTTTATGGGTCTCTTAACCAACCTCCCCATTGCAATCGCTCCCGGTATGGGTCTCAACGCCTATTTCGCCTACCAGGTAGTCGGAGTCAACGGCTCTGGAAGTGTCTCCTATGAACTAGCTCTTCTCGCCGTTTTTATTGAAGGGTTTATTTTCATCATCCTTTCTTTGCTCGGACTTCGGCAATGGCTTGCACAAATTATTCCCAGCTCCATTAAAATTGCCTGTGGTGCAGGAATTGGTCTCTTCCTAACCCTTGTTGGTCTTGGTTACGAAGCGGGAATTGGTGCAGTAACAGGATCCCCAGCGACTCCCCTAACTATCGCCGGTTGTCCTCCTCAGTATAGAGATAGCTTCGGAGTGTGTACCTCACACACTATGCAAAGCCCAACTCTCTGGATTGGTTTTATGTGTGGAGTCGTACTCACTGCATTTTTAATGATGTACAGAGTCAAATCAGCTATGGTTATTGGAATCTTGGTCGTTTCGGCTTTCTCCTGGCCTAGAAATTCGGAATTTACCTTCTTCCCTCACAATACAGATGGAGATTCTAGGTTCGGATTCTTTAAGCAAGTCGTCGCTTTTCACCCTATCACAAAGACTTTAAATGCCATACAGTGGGATGTACACTCTGTACCAAGGGAGTTGGCTATGGTCATCTTCACCCTACTTTATGTCGATATCTTGGACTGTACCGGAACTCTTTACTCCATGGCACGATTTTCCGGTGCCGTGAACCCAGAAACTGGAGATTTCGACAGATCAACAATTGCCTACTCAGTTGATGCAGCTGCAATTTCCATCGGAGCGCTCCTTGGAACTTCTCCAGCTGTCGCCTACATTGAATCCGGAGCCGGTATTGTTGAAGGAGGAAGAACCGGTCTTACCTCAATGGTTACGGGAATTTGTTTCTTCATCTCCATCTTCTTTGCGCCAATCTTCGCTTCTATCCCTCCCTGGGCGACCGGAGGTGCTTTGATCATGGTCGGCTGTATGATGATGCGTGGAACTTTGGCTATCAATTGGCGTTATCCTGGTGATGCTATCCCGGCTTTTGTCACGCTTGTTTTCATTCCATTTTCTTACTCTATTGCATATGGATTGATTGCTGGTGTGTTGGTCTACACCACGTTGAACGTGTCGGCATGGGTTTTGAAGAAGTTGTCAGGAGGAAAGATTGTGCCGGTAGATGAAGATGTGAAGGAGTATTGGAGTTATAAGACTGAGATGAATAGTAACCCAGCTTGGATTGTTCGCTTGGTAAGCGGAGAGAAGAGGTGGTGGAGAAAGGGAGAGAAACAGGGAATGGCTATGCGGGATGAGGATAGGTTCGAATTGCAGAGACCGGGTGTATCACCTGGTCCATCGGAACAGGCTGCATCAATGAGAATGGCGAAAGAGCAAATGGTGGCTTATGAAACGGAAAGTAGGTATGAGGAAGCGACTAGTCACAGGAGCGAGGTCATGAGTGAGGGCAAGGGAAGCACACAGGGGGGAAGCTTGAGGTATGGGAGGGGGTCGGAGGCTGGCATGAGTGATGGGAAGGGATCTCTAAGATATACTGAAAGGAGGCATTGAGGATGATGATTTAGGATAGGGTGGGGTTGAGGGGCAGTGGTCAACGGAAATAAGGGTTTAATGTTTATGGGCTTTCTGAGTATTTTTTTTAGGGTGTTTGGTTTCTTTATTTTCTTGGGGATTTCGATTTTTGGATTCTGATTGTATGCTTGTGGCTTTTTTCCTTCTTTCTGGTTTTCGGTTTCTGATACCACGAAAAAGATGTATGATATGAGATGAATTAAAGTCTAAGAAAAGACAACGCTTTAAAGTTACTTTACACTTGATCAGCACTGCATGCTGAAGGAAGCGAAGGGATGCTTACCAACGCATGCTTGCTAAAAACTTCCTACGGATTTTCAAGTTAAACATAATATACTTCCAGAGATGACATCTAGATGCGTCTGCCCCGCGTCTGCCCCGCGTCTGCCCCGTTGCTGAGGTGGTGAAGAAGCCCTAAGCCTAATTTCATGCGCACGGGTACATAGGTTAATCAACGAACCTCAACCTTAAGCTCCATTTCCATCTTAACTTCACGGCTACACATAGCAGGGTATCCATATTTGGAACAAATACATAAATTTCTGCGATGTGTAGAACATATGATAATTCCATCTGCATCCGTTCCCTCACTGGAAACCCAATATTCGGCAACCGCATAATCATTGGCCAGAAAGAAACTGAAAATCTGCAGCAAAAGCGCATACACATGTTAACTCTTTAAAACCATTCGATATATGTTTCAGTCAAATTAACCAGGCTTTATCATTATCTTTTGAGGGATTTCAGCTCGACATCAATATTAAACCAAACCGATCATCTGTATCTGAAGCAAAGTAATACTTGAACCTTTCTCTAAACTTCCTCCAGAACCGGTAGTTTTTCCGTTCCGTTTGCACGTAGGGCAAGCGGGCTGAGGTTTCAAGCGGGTCCAGGTTAAACGTTGTAATATTCCGATACTTTACCTTACAATCCTTGAGTTCCGTCGGAGGCTATATAAAATCCCTGTAGAAATCCCAGAAATCCCCGAAATTTCGATACATACAGCAACCAATGACCGTTGCTTAATTTCTTACTAGCTAGGTTCTAGAAATACCGTTGCAATTCTGGAATCCCTACTGCCGAATATCCTGGGTGGAAGTTCTACACCCTGTGCATGAGGATGATGGATAGTAAGGCAGTTATGAAACCTAGTCCCGGGCCGTTGGAGTTTCAAAGCGGCTGGAGAATAGAATATAGTCTTGTTGTCCGTGATGTCAATTTTCGTGGATTTTAGCCAAAAGAATCTTCATTGACTTGATGTTACACTACAAGTCTACAATTAACCTGGCCTGATTCTGGGCCGGGGAAATGTCTAGTTATAGAACCATAAGTGTTATGTAGATTACTCTGTAGTATCGATAACTTTGAACGAGAGTGGTGAGACTTGTTCGAGTATTCGTGAATCGTTTAGTAGAAATTGGCTATGCGTATGGCTAGGTGGATTAGAGTTATGTAGACAATAATTTCAATTAAAATTTTCGTTTGTATATTAGACAGAATTGAGATACTATCTGTGTCATTGTCATAGGATGCTTATGTGATCACTGATAATGTTGATAGAGTTGGTATGTATATCACTTGCTTGGTTGAATGCTCTGACAATTTGATATCAGAGGTGCTTTCTTTTCTTTTGGAATACACCAGCCAACGGTGATATCTCAAAAATCTGGGAATTGAGATGTGAAGAGATACCTTCGATTAAAGAAAATAAGGATTTTGATGTTTCCAAGGCAGTTTTGCCCATGCCCAACTACAATTAAGGGTGATTATCCGTGAAGCTGTAGTGCAAGGGTTCTTGGTCGTCAGCTGGATCTGTATGCAATTTCAGCACCACCTTTCCCGACAGAAACCAATCACAAAAGCCCCAGTACTGACTATATCACTATCGCACCTTCATCACTTCGAACATTACTGACGGGAGATACCTATTTCGCTCTGTGATTCCGGCTTGCTCTATCATTCTTTGTTGCTTCTTCTCGGTTCGAATGAACGATTCTAATATCCTACAAACGTCCTGGGACTTTTTACAGGAACGGTAAAATACAAGGAAAACTCAAATCCTAGTTGCATATCTAATCGTCAGCATTGCCACCGAAGATTAACCTCCTGCAGCGGAGATAATGAAATTTCAGTAGCGAATCAGAGGCAAGATCCTCAGATTTTCACGATAGCCAATGAAAATCAATATCCTGGCCTTCTGGAACGACAACCATTCTGAAACCAATCATAAGCCAGATCCTTGTGTATTTTTTTTTGTCTCGTTTTTCGACAAGAATTATCTGGGGCAAAAAAAAAAAACTCAGAAACATGTGAGAAAGCTGGACAAAAGAAACGAAGGTGACAAAAGCGACGAAAGTAGTAAAAGCGCGTCGTCCACCGAATAATCAGCGATGAATTCCCTACACTCATTTCGATGGGCAGTCGTCAAAAGCCATAATTCCTCAATGCATGGAAATCTTTGTCTGAAGAATTTTATGTTATCTATGCTTATTTCACTATCATAATCGAGCCACACAGAAAACCCCCTTGCGGTAGCAAATCTCTAATTAAATAGAGTTCTAAGCATCCTGTCATAGAATTTTACGCAAGTACACAGGCCGTTTTTTCCTTCAACCCAACCACGAGTAACGACCCCATGCGTAGTTGTTGTAGTCAAGCCACATTGCCCTAGACACACTATGTATGACGTCTCTTTTCTCCGAATTTCAAACCATGCACCATGTTAGTAACTCTCAGACTCTTGTATACCCACCACTCGTACTCGTTAAGAACCGCTCGGAATCGCAAGTTGAGACCCGCCAAGAAACGCACGGATGATCAATCGATCAACGCAGCAAGTCCGACCACAAAACTAACGTTTACTCCGAGACGGTGTCTCCGCTGTATGCGTTACTTGGGGCTCGGAAAATGTAGCCGAGACCTTTGTTGACTACTCTTTGAGACTTGGTTTGGTCTGAGGTCCGCCACAGCTGTCGTTTGAGGCCATGTACTAGATTGTTGTCAGGCCGTCAACAGGCAAACAGGGCGGGTCAGGGCTTCGGCCGTGTCACCCGAAACTTGCTAAAGACCAGTTAGCCTTGCTACACCTTGACCTTGCTGGACGCAGGTGTGAGTACATACAGTTGGAATATGATACGTACCTGAGCACATAGATGCATGAAACCAATGGCACGCTTGATATCAGGTGCTGAAAACGCACAGGTTACTACATAAATTATCACGCCGTATAGGTAATACTGTAACCCACTTATCGCTGAATCCATTTAGAAACTTCGCATATTAAATAACCAAATAACAGTCTCAGGGAATTGTCGGGTTGATATAATGAAAATACTTCCTATTTCTTTGTATTGTCTTCCGTACATCATGGTTTGCACGACATCAATCCACCTAAAGCTAATTCAGTGCTGCCGATTGCATCGGAATTTTGACCGAAGTTACCGCCGAAGCTCCTAAGTAACTTTTCGTATACTCGCGATGATAGAGTAGAAGAAAGGAACAACCCCCCCCCCCCCCCCCCCCCCCTCCCTTTATTGTATATTAACTCAAAACAAACATCAACATTGATCCTCAATTTATCATTGATCCTCAATTTATCATTGATCCTCAATTTATCATTGATCCTCAATTTATCATTGATCCTCAATTTATCATTGATCCTCAATTTATCATTGATCCTCAATTTATCATTGATCCTCAATTTATCATTGATCCTCAATTTATCATTGATCCTCAATTTATCATTGATCCTCAATTTATCATTGATCCTCAATTTATCATTGATCCTCAATTTATCATTGATCCTCAATTTATCATTGATCCTCAATTTATCATTGATCCTCATTTATCATTGATCCTCAATTTATCATTGATCCTCAATTTATCATTGATCCTCAATTTATCATTGATCCTCAATTTATCATTGATCCTCAATTTATCATTGATCCTCAATTTATCATTGATCCTCAATTTATCATTGATCCTCAATTTATCATTGATCCTCAATTTATCATTGATCCTCAATTTATCATTGATCCTCAATTTATCATTGATCCTCAATTTATCATTGATCCTCAATTTATCATTGATCCTCAATTTATCATTGATCCTCAAAATCGTGAATCATTAAAGTTATTCTATTGCCTGTAAACTCCTTCAAATCACGCAGCTGTCATCAACCACATTTCAGCCTCGCCGGATTATGCAAGTGCCCCTCTGTGAGTATACTGCGGAACCGGAGGGGCGTCGCCTTCTTCAAACATTATCCGCATGAACCATTTCTACTCCCCATACAAAAACTATCAAGACCATGGCTATTGCGCTCTACAGAAAATATCCCTATTTTATATGCTATGTCGTTATAGAAATTCTTCACCGCATCTCACTCGTCTACCCGCTCATCGTAACCCTATTAAAATCGCGAAAAAAAGAGATAGCCAGCATAGAGCAAAAAGCCATCCAAAGAGCAAAGTATACAAACATTATAAAAATTCAAAAAACAACACCGTTCTGATAGCTAGGTGATCTATCAAATCTCAGCAATTTCGAATGATTCCCCGATTGCCTCATCGCTTCATCGCTTCATCGCTTATTCTAGCACATTTCTACGTACTCCTTGATCCAATTCCACATTTCCAATACTTTTTCCAATGCCCCTTCTGTAAGCATAAAAGATGAAACATCCTCAATCATCGATTAATCAATAGAATGAACAGGACTCAACCTGTACTGACGAGAAGCAAAACCGGCACGAAGAACGAAGAGGCAACAGGCCCAAAACAGGATTTACGCTCTGCGAGAGACCCAGGGGTAAAATAAAAAAAGCCTTGAGAAATGTATCCAAAACTAAAGCACACGTTGTAAAGAAGGGAGTCTATAGGAAATCCAAAGCAAATCGAATCATCGATTAATCGATCGAGTGGTTGAGTGGTTACAGTTACCTCTTTAGACTCTTTAGGTTCCAGGGGGCCATCGGTGCCTTTGGAACCATCGAGGTCTTCAAAATCTTTAGGCTCCTTGGACCCGTTCTACTAGTTTTATTTCTAAGCTTCAACAAGTTTCCGTATCTTCCCCCCAACCCCAAATCTCCGGCTTCCATAGCAGAAAAAAAAAAGAAAAAAAAGGAAATAAGCGCCCATCCCCTCCCTCGCGCGATGATAAACGCAGTAGCCGCATTATAGGACCTTTGGGTCGCAACTTGTTTTCCAATCCGATAATCAAGTTCAAATTTCAACCCTAACTAAAGCCTTTTACTACTTCAGTGTTGAAAACTCTTCATCTTAGTTCTAAGCTTTGTTTACCGATCTTCTGGTTAGAAAAGTTAAGAAGCCATATCCTAAGTGTTGTATATACCAACAAAGTAGTGATTTGACTTTGATTTGAATTTCTTAAACGCTCCCAACCTTAAGGTTTTGAAACATTTTTGGGGGCTCTGGATTTTACCCCAGGGTCTCGCTGAGGTTGTTCCCAGAGCGTACATCATTTCTTGGACCTGTCGCCTCTCTTCTTCTTCGTGCAGGTTTTGTTTCTCGTCAGTACATTTTTCAGCCCGGTTTGCTCTTTCCTCCATACCAACGAAGTAAAGGAACCTACCAGAACCACTGATCAAAGAAAGCTCCAAGATGCTGCAAACATCTCTCTTTCCCGTCCGTGTGGTTTTGTAAGAATACTTTTCATAACTTAATGTTTCTTCATAATTCCGTTGTATTTCTCTTCCTCATCTCTTTTCCATGCTGGTGAAAAATATCCAACACACAGAACCTAAAGTAATATAGTTTGGTGTCCTCCAATAAAAAACCCCCAGAAAGTGCTTCGCGATGAAAACAAAAACAACATATGCAAGGACCAAAAAAACTGTCGAAGCTTTTAATGGACCTTTGGAAAACTTCAAACGCACCAATAACGCCATATACAGAAAAATAAAACAAAAAAACAAAACGCCTAGTATCCAAGACGCAAAATTCCAATCCCATGATCCCATGATCCAACTACAGCGCTGAAATAAAACAAAGGAGAAGAAAGAAAGAAAAAAATAACGAAAGGAGATAAGAAAAACCAGCACCGAAAGAAACCATTCGTTAATGAAAAAACAAAAAACAAAGAAACCACTAAGAATTAACCCTAACTAACCCTTCCATCACTAGTTGTAGTTAATATACAGCCGGGAGATAAACCATCCTTCACAAACACCCTACTCCAATCCAAGTCCCCAGTAATTTTTGTTTTCACATGAACATGAAATGTAGCTTCACACAGTAGAAGCAATGAAAGTAGCAGTTCGGCCCAACCGCACCGCGTAGCGAGATATAGTTGCCATATAACAGTAGTCGCAGTGGTGATGATCGTATGACTAAAGATGTATCTTAATCATTCCCATTTTGGCAGTCAAAACATTTGAACAGCCGGATATAACACAAATCTTCTTTCCGGATTTTGGTCGGGGACGCTTTTTACCGACTTCTTGTATTGGACCCCCTACAAGACCTCGGAAAATCATTGCACAACGGCCACAGTAACACTGAGTTTGTCAGCTAGATTTCTCCAAGATACAAATCTTGAACTCAAGGTTTCCCCCGCTCTTCGACCGCGGGAATAAATCGTCGATTTCAAGAAAAAGAAATTAGTAGAAAACACTGTCAAAAGGAATACTCACATGCCCACACTTCCCCGTCCAAACCTCACTCGCTTTTGGATCTTCTACACATTCCACGCCCAACTCCTGATCACACTGCGCACAAACCAATATATCCGTTTCCTTTGGACTCCTCGTAAAACCTGGTCTTGGAGGTGGAGGCTTTTTATATTCCAGCTGCCTCCTCCTAGCCGTATCTCCCGGTGGTGTCTGTGGTTCAAAAATACCCGGTGCCTGCTGAGAATAATCCAACAACCCCGGAGCTCTAAAACCATGCATCGATATAACTCCCCCAAACCCCATAGCCATCCCATTTACACCAACATTGATATACATTCTATGTCCTGACGCAGGTGCTCGTTGATGGTAATTATTTTGATGGGGTGCAGGCGGTGGTGGCGTAGAATAGTAGTAATTTCGATTAACCCCAGTGTCTTCGCTTCGTTGACCAATACGGCCTCCATTCCCAAGGATAGGATCTTCTGGTAATGCGCGAGATCGCGGCGGTGCCAAAAGGCTTCCTAGACTTGCTAAATTACGGGGTGGGTGTGGAAGCTCCCGGTTACCAAATCGACCACGTCGGTGTGGACCTGGGCGTGAGTACAGTAGCTGAACTTCGTCGCCAGCAGCATTTCGTGCAGGTAGAGGATCAGGAAGGTCGTCGATATCAATCACTTCATGGGGTGCAGGTCGTGTTGAAGGCCGAGGTGGCGGTGACGACCCCGTGAGATCTATTATCGGTGGACCTGACATTCGATTTGTATAGAAATGGCTGTATGGGTAGGGCGGTAGAGTTGGGCCTGTATGTGTTCGTTGTGGTGCGTTATCAGGTGCGAACGTTTGGGGATTTGGTAGAAACGTTGCTTGAGACGCTGTTATTGAGGGTGCGCCCTGATGTGAGTAAAGGTTTTGAGGATGTTGATAGCACTGGCGTTGCTCGTCAGGATGCCGGTACACGGAACTGTGGTGATGTGGCGAGCCTTGCAGTGGAATGGAAGTGGAGGCTGAAGTTGTCGCCGATAAATCGTAGTTTGTTTGTAGAGGTAGTGACTGTGGAAGGAACGAATGGAAAGCGGCGCTTGTCTGGATTGTCTGCGAGGAGGCAGTAGAAGCATCGGTCGCCTGGTTCTGTGGCGGATTTCAGTTAGTAATTTGTTTCCCTAGCGTTAACCTTCCTACAGGCTTCTGCAATGGTGATGTAACTATAAGGCCATCGGGTGTAGCGACAACTGGCGGCGTGATTCAGGGAATAATATGCGTGTGAAAAGGAAACAAGATATGCGTGAGGGGGAACAAGAAGGTTTGAAGATGAGGGAAGAATGTGGGTGAAAGGGAAACAAAGGAGCAAACAGACGAGTTTTCACGATGTTTGTCGTGGAAGTGGAAGAGCAGAGAAAGAGGTGGTTGTTCCTGCTGGTAAGAATGGACCCTGGAATCATCCCAGCTTGGTGGACTCCTCGCGACCATCGCGCGCAGCATCACTAACTCCAGAGCTTGAGCTGGGGCACTTTAGGAGCTTCGACAGGCCCCACCCATTCTCCATCCATTCTCCACCCCTCACGACCTCAAACTTGAATAAAGAAACACGTCTTCCTACTCTCAATGACCGCCAAACACGAACCTCTTGTTTAATCGTGTATCGTTGTTCAAGGCCATCATCCTCCGGGCGAATTGGCTGTCTATAGTACTGTTGCTGGTGATGCATTTGCTCGGGGAGACGTTGATGATGATGCGATCGGTCATGGAGTGATGAGTTATAGGACATTATTCCACTGTCGCCGCTGAAGATGAATATCGAAGAGAAAGGTGGGAGACGGCAAGTCAAAAACCGAGAGACAGGCGCCGAGTTTTCTTGTCGGGTGGGACGGGGAGGGGGTCGGTCACGATGGATTTCGAGCGAGCTGGATTTGACTTGGAAGTCTGACAAAGGGCCAAACTCCGCAGTGTGTAACAATGTCTGGCAGGCAGTAGTTGGGAACGAATACTGGAAAAATTACACTTGACAGTCTGGCAAGTCTCATGTACATCTGGCAATTGACCAGAAAGTAAATAAATAGAATTAGAATTCCGAAATAAAGCAAGATAGACAGTCACTTTCAGGTCAGTCAGGCAATCAGGCCGGAAACACCTGTATTGATCTATCCATGGGTAGGGCGAGGACTAGGTTTGGTTGGAGCATGTACGGAGAAGAAGAGGAGCATGCCCATGCGAGGGATACATAGTACAGAAGTACAGAGCAACAGAGCAATGCTGTCTATCTTTTACGGCGGCTTGAGTCCGTCGAGGTCCCACAGGCAAACATCTACTCCATGATCAGGTCCAATGAGGTCTAATGAGGCCCATAAAGCCTGACAAAGCCTGGAAAAGCCTCATCTGGCAAAGCTGGACCCCATATTCTATGCCATGGCCACCTGCCAAAAACTGTAGTCTGAAGGAAATTATAACTCCATGGATGTCTCAAGAAGCTCAAGGTCAACTGTCTAGCTATAGGTTGTCCAAATAAGGCCACCTGGAGTAAAGCTACAGTAAATATGCTGTATGCCGCTATGTGTGCATGCAATGTACTTACCTGTCGAAGTGAGGGACAACGAGGTATGTATCTGTATCCCAAACTCGAAGATAATCTTCAGGAATTACCGGCCTTAACACCAACCTTGAAACACTATGACTTATCTTGATTTTCTATACATACGTACCTTAACTTTAACCGCCATAAAAAGAAGGAAAACAAATAGACGCTGAAGTTAGCAAACCTGGAAGTCCGTAAGGCAGCCAAAACTAAATAATTTTGATAAAGTCCATGAGACATTAGGCAGCAAATAGCAGTTTTTGTACTAATGGTGTAGGGCCATGGTGAATTGAAATAATGTTCTTGATGAAAAATGGAATATCGTGAAGGTAACAGCAAGACCTGATGTTGTCCAGGTAACTAGGTAGCTAGCTCGTTCAGGTTCTCCCTCCTTTGCCCTAATCTAATCTCTAACGTCCTGCTGTGCTGCATTGTACCTCCAAGGCACATCCAATAATATCTCGCCAGCAGCTGACCCTCGACGAAGCTTGCGAGATGTTAAAATATTCAAGACAAAATATCGTAACCATAGTAACGATAGTAACGAAAGTAACCATCAGCCGCAATTTGATATACACATAACGACTTCGCCGTACGAGAAAAAAAGGTGCAGGCTCTAGACCCATAAGCCAAAGTCTGAAAAATAAGATAAAAAAATCCTCTCTTTGGTTAGCTTGTAACGTAACAATTTAAAATCTTGCATAAGTGCAAATAACGCCACTGTGTCGAATCCATTTCCGCCACTATTGCTTATTTCGAGCTGAATTCGACCGGTAGGAACCGTAGGCCTCTCGGCGAATCATAGGCGAAGCATAAAAAGTGTAAGAAACTACTTTGTTGCCGTAGGATTGGCCGTTAAAGTTTTTGGAAATCGTGGAAAGGGAAGATTCCAAATAGAAGCGAGTGAAAAAAATAAATAAAATGGACGGATGTTGGGCCCAATCAGTTGGAATAAAGTTAAGCGAGCATGAGCCACGGCTGATGGTGGTTTTTGGGTTGGTTGACAATTGGCTGCATTCAGGGAAACAAAAAATCAGGCACATGAAGGTGCATGATGTCTGTCAATACACTCATTCAGGTTACTGGTGACAAAGGTTGCTTGCCACTACCTGTGGCATGAGTACTCAAAAATTGGGGAAATACACACTTCTTCTTTTAGGCTACTAAAACTATGCAAAAAGATTTGCCTATCGCGTCTCATAGATATCTTATCTCTTTTACCACATTTCACAAACGCTGAATTATTCCAAAGCAAAAAAAACTCTTGTAGTACAACCCCCATTTATGCACCCAAAACCGATACCCTACCCTCCACATCCACCGTAACCAAGCTTCTTGCCTTGGTGCCCCAAGCCGTAGCCAGCGCCTGGGCAGACCCTCTGAAAGGCTCGCTCCACTTCTTATCCGCCTTGGTATATTGCTGCACCGACACTCCGGTCTTTCCAGCCACCGCAAGGAATTGTCCACTGTAATCCCAGGCCAGATGATCAACCCGACTTCCAATATCCAATGATTTGGTAACCCGCATCTTGCGCAGATCCCAGATCTCAACTGTGCTCTGCTCCTGCTGTGCAACTGCTAGCCAGAAACCATTCTCAGAGAAGCAGAGGGACTTGACGCCAGAGGATACCGGCTCAAGAGAAGCACCCAAGGAGGTGGAACGAACGTCAAAAACCTTAACTTCAGAGGGAGTACCGAGGGCGAAAAGATGTCCATCGGGGTGGAATGCAGCGGTAGTGAACTCTGTTTATCCAAATTAGCTTTATATTTGACGGTAATTCGACAGTAGACAGGAGACGTACTGCTCTGATCGTAAACTTGGACCACGCTCTTGCCAGCCTCAATATCATACAACGCCCAGCTCTTGTCAGCTCCGGCAGATGCCACAACAGACTTGCTAGGGTGCACAGCAAGAGCTACTACAGGTCCGGCATGTGCGGTCATCGCCGTACTATCGCTTCCACTCTGGTTCCATACTTTAACAACTCCGGAGCTTGAACCAGTGACTGCGTTGGAACCGGCCCAGGCTACATCGTTGATTGCTCCATCAGAGGAGTTCAATTCAGTAATAACCTGCTGCTGAGAAATAGAGTAGATTCCGGCGTTTCCGTCGGAGCCTCCAAGGAGGGCAAGGTCTCCAGAGACATCGAGGGAGATGGATTTTGCGCCGGGGTAGAGGGCATCGGAGGTGGAGGTGACGGAGAAGGAGGAGATTGTTTCGGATGTAGCCCATTCGGCGGATACTGGGCGGTTCTTGCGGTCTGCAGAGAGCCTGTTGCAGGTCAGTATAAACTCTGTCGAGCTTTGTTGGGTGTGGTTGGATTTTGCCAAGCTTGGATGGTACTTACTCAGCCTTGGTAGCATCAATCTTGCTTTGGATGTACTCGGGGACCTGAGGAGTGTCGACCTCCATCTGCTCTCCTCCGGTTGTAGCTCCTGCACCAACGGTAACATGACTCAAGGCATCACGAGCTTCGTCGCGCTCTTTTAGTAGTCTCGCAATAACGCGAGTTGCCGCGTCGTGCTGGTACAACGCGGTGGAGAGCTCTTGTCGTAGCTGGGTAACTTGCTGGCGGAGAGTGTGGGTTTCGAGAGCTAAAGCATCCCACTCGTTCTGGAAGGTAGCAAGGAGGGCGGGGATGGAGGTGAGAGTAGGTGGTCGCGGTCTGACGGTAGTTGATGCTATTTTGAGATGAGTTTTTGAAGGATTTTTTCCACGAAAATCAAAACTCACATTTGAGCTCAATTAGATCTGCTGTGGAAAGCTCCTCTCCAGTAACTGGATCTTTTCCATGCTCAGCAATGTAGGCTTCAATTAATCGCTTTTCGAATACGGTTCCGGACTTGGAAGATGCGACAGGATTTGTGGGCGCCTCGCCGGATACTACAATTCGTGTCAGAGAATTCTCGCGAGCTCAGAGAAATATTATAGAGGGAACTCACTCGCGCAAAGCATGCTCATGGTGAAGAATGTGGATGGATCGTGTTTGGAATACAGGAACCGTGAGAAACAGCTACGACGCGAAAGTTACCTCTCGCAGAGCCGCATCATGTGAGGAACGTCTGACACGTACACGGCTCGACGTAGCAAGTGTCACGGTTGGATAAAACAGGCACGGCAGCAACGCGTAGGAAAATTCGGGAAGGCTAACCGGTCGACCCTTGCAGACCTACGTGAAAACAACACCGAGCACACGACCTGCCGAAAAGAAGAGCCATCGCGTTTATCCTTCCGCTCCGGACCGGATAGGAGAAAAGATGAGTCTGCCTCATGATGAGTCTCGTGCTTCAGATATCACGGAACGCCCGAGAAAATGCTTGATAATGAAGCGAATATATCCTCTTTTGGCAGAAGGAGCGGGGAGCTTGACTGTTGGAGTTGAGCACTTAAGCTGCCGGGAGTATTTCGGAAGTCGAATACAGAATATGCATTGGAAAATAGGTATTCATCATACCTGGGGGTCTCCGGGCGTCTTAAGATCTTCGTTTCTGAATCATGAGAAAAACTTTACCCCGCATCACCACCAATAGTGCTGACATATGCCTCCGTTACTTCCGTCAAGCTTTGGTTCGATATAAATGGTTGAGGAAGCGTGGCTGGGGGGTTGCCGCGCAAAACAACCCCTTCAACGCCAACCTTTTCACCACCTTCCAACAAAGTAACGGGTTAATTTCAGGACCCGAGAATGATAGAATGGTACTCAGCGAGCAAATCCTGGAGCCCAAATCGCAGGCGGGCAGCATGAATGACAGACGATAGCAAGCGTGATGGCATCGTGCGGCATGGCGGCTCGAGCGACCGAAAAAGTTTATATACATAGACGCGAAAGCTGCCCCTCATTCTCCACCTCCATCCTGTTACCCTTCTGTTTCAGCGTTTCTGTGTACTCTTCGTTTGGTTCTGTTGCGAGAAACATCCCATCTAATCGTCCAATATACCTTCCTCCACCTCCATCACTCGACGGCAGCAGACAGAAACCTCTGCAGTCAACCGCTCTCGTTTGTATACCCTGTATAATACGGGCTGCCCTATTGACAGCATTGAATTTGCTCACGGCGGCGTTTAACGGAGACGAGAGGCGTCTGAAACGGCAAAAAATATTTTCTTGCGCTGTTGGGTACCTACGTTCGTTTGGCTCTGCCAGAATACACAAAACGCTACGAGTCGGCCGGAGTTAACTACCCCGACTATCTACTCACGGTTTTCCGCATATCAGCACGGGATTTACAACAGAAACACTGAAGTGTAACGAGGCACCGGCTTGAAATAAACTATTCCGGATAGTACAATAAAACCCCGGGTTCCAAACAAAGCATCCCATTAGGGAAGATCGCAAGGAAATATTGGAGAAGTTTCTACACGTGTAGCATCCCCTTAAAAACTTTCCCGAAACACCTGACCAACTCCCGTCTATTCTGGCCAAACTCCAGTCAATCGTTGAGACCGAATTCTATTGAGCCCTCTTCCGCTACCACATCACCTTCTCGACCGGTCTCCCCGCCATCAACATCTCAAGAAAACCTGACTATCGATAGCCCTTTATTCAAATTAGATTCACAAACTGTGCCGGAAAAGTCAATTTACCCCACCAACTGCACTTTCATAATGATTGCTCCTACAGCTTGGGGTATTTTTGCCGGGGTGATTTCTCTCCAAGCGCTTCAGGTTTTAGGTATGTACTATCCTGCAGTAGCTTTTTGTTAAAAATCATGAGTTTTTGTTTATCTAACAGCTTTATGCAGCAAACTGTGAGTGTGGATACACTGTGAACACAAATGGAACAGAGTCTGCGCTTTACACCGAAGTTCTGGAAACCGATTTTTCTTTGACGAAAGACGTCTCTCTGGATACCGACTGGGTTGTTCAGGAGTGGAAGGTTGAATCAGGACCATCCCACGGACCCTATGGACGCGAAACAAAGAGAGCGAACGTCATAGCCAACCCTTCAGGCAACGACCAGACGAAGCCACAGATTGGACAAAATGGCAGCCCCGCTGGTATTGAATTGTTTGTGCGGAAACTTCAAGGCAATTCTCAATATGTTGGCGTAGCGGAGATTGATTCTGCTCGTACAGACATGTTCTACGGGTCTTTCAGGGCTGGAATCAATGTACCAAAGACTAAGGGAACCTGTGCTGCATTCTTCTGGTATTTTGTGCTACTCTCAAAATTTGATTACACGCGCTTACAACATACCAGGTACTTCAATGATACACAAGAAATCGATATGGAGATCCTCACGGCACAAATAAACGACACTAGCCGCCCTATTCATCTTGTCTTGCACTCCCCGCTCAGTCAACAATACGGCGGCGATGCGAGTCAGACACCATACTACCAAATCAAGAACCTTGATTTTGAGCCTTCGAACGATATGCATGAGTATCGGTTTGGTGCGTCAACGTTTCACGAATGCTTGGTATAACATGCTGATTTCGGATAGATTGGTCGCCTGGTCGTGTCGATTTTTATGCGGATGGAAAATTCATTCAATCCATGCAAGACGACATTTACGTTCCCAGCGCTCCTGGCAAGATCATCATGTCTCACTGGTCTAACGGCAACTCTAAATGGTCTGGTGGACCTCCCGACCAGGACGCAGCCATGACTGTTTCCTACGTCAAGGCCTACTTCAACTCATCCAATCCTACGAGGAAGTTGGACTATAAGCGAAGATGTAAGGATAGAACGGCACCAAACATGGTCTGTAAGATCCCAGATCAGCAAGGACCACCGAATATTGGATCCGTGCCGTTCTTTTATAAGGATACAACTGGGGATATGACCCCGAATCAAACCATTTACGCTCGCACAGCAGCGAAAAAGAAGAATGGAGCAGCTTTGGTTACTGCGGGATGGACTGCCATTGTTGTCCCGGTCGCTGCTGCGCTCTTTTTTATGGGAGGATTCTAGGGGGCCGTGAGGTTTTCTCTTCTTTTATTTTCGGTTCTTTGCTCTACGAAGACACGATTGATGGTAAGGGCGGCGTTAATGGCATGCAATAGTTTCGATTTCTTTTTCCATTTCTTTTTCGACTTCTGAATTGTTTCGATATGCACAATACTTTTTTTGCATGTTGCGGTGATAATGTATATGGTTTTCTCTTGATGGTACATAGGCTTTTTCTGCGGGTGGCTAGCGTCTTTCATCGTAATGTTTTGGGCGTTCGAGAATACTGAGGCGGATAATGTTGCTATGACGAGGTGTTTTCAGTGCGAGGGGGCAAGCGTATCTACACGAGGATATATCACCTATGAATAATGACTATTTCGTTGAGAATTTAGATTTTGCTCTGACATTTTGCTACCGCTTTTCTTTGTATCTAGTCTTTAATCTTAAAACTGTAGCTTGTAGTCATGATCCCTCGGACGCTGATGATCATTAGGAATCACTCGTATTGCATTACCCCGTTATCATTATTTTTCCACCGTCGATTACAGTTATTTCGATGACGACCCAGGTCTATTTTTTTTTTGTTTTTAACTCAATCGCAATCGCAGCCACCATGATTCATCTCGTCCGACATCCCCGCCTTTACCGTCGTTACTCGCAGACAACCGAAGCGCCAACCGCATCCAGCCACCACTTCGCGTACGTCTCTTGGCAACGATTATCCCCCAGGTCTAGAGTAGCCAACGTAGCGACTTCCTAGCTGTTAGGCTATCTTGCTATCCGCCACATCTCATATCACGACAGCCATCCCACCATCTTCCTCGACCGTCCATCACCCACGAAAAATCACCCAACACAGCAACAAACACACAATGAAATTCACCGCACCTATTCTATCGGCTCTCTCCCTTATGGGATCCGTCGCCGCACTTAACCTTGACCATACTATCACCGCGCCTGATGCTGCAACTTGCACCAATGGAATCCCCTCCAGAATCTCGATCAAGATCACGAATAATGAGCCGAACACGGTTACTTTGCAGAGTCTTAGCGCTGCGTTGGTGAAGGAGGATGGTGTTGTGCTTAAGAACTTTACGGATATGAAGATTGGGAAAGCGGTGAAGAAGGGAAAGAACGTAAGTCACAAGTTAACATTTCGAGGTTGGCTATCGATAGCGATTGGGGGGGGGGGTGTCTTATTTTAGTCGCAGCAGCAGCAGCGGGGAATTGGAATTGCGATTGCGATTCGAGAAGGAATCAATTGATAGATGGTTATGAATAGCTAGCTAACAAAACCCCACAACAGATCGAAAGACATTTCGTATTCACGACCCACCTCGATCCGCAATTCGCTACCTTAGAACTCTACGCCGCTGTCCAAGACTCCAATAAAGTCCAGACTGTCATCCCCGCGTATAAAGGACAAGTTCAAATCGTTGAGCCCGAGGCCGGAATTTTCGATCCTCAGATGTATGTGTTGTCTTCCTTGACTCTTTGACGGGAACATACCCCGGGGAAATAGCGTAGTGGCAACGAATAATGGCAATGGCAATGGCTAATAATAATCATTATAGGTGGTTCCTTTACATCCTCCTCTTGACTGGGTTCTCGACTGCGGGTTGGTATGCTTACAACACTTGGTTCCTGACGGTTACCCCCAAGAGACGTAGGGATTAGTTTATCGACGGTTGGTACCCTTTTTCCCTGCTGCTCTCAAGCCAGACTACCATGGTGTCGATAATATGTGGATTTCTAGGCAATATTTGCCGATGGGACACGGGGAGTAAGCTTGCGATGTAGTGATGCAGCAATGGGGAAAGGGGGGAAGAAGTGTTTAATGAATACTGTAATGATTTTACTTAATACTCTGGGAGCCTGAGGTGCCTGGGATAGTTGGAGCTTGGAGTACTATATTATGGTGGAAGGTCTTAATGAATGATAGACGTAAAAAAACATTTATGCTATGTATTGTAATGATGAATCAAAATCAAAACTGGGATTTGGGGATTAGGATTATAAAGCATGTATTAAACAAACTGGGTATGTACTAGATACTGCGATGGTGGAAAATAGCCTTCTCAAAAAATGCCAGAGGATAAACTATAGGCAAACACAGAACCATAAACTCCAGTTCCAAAATCATCAAGCAACAATTCCTCTCTCCTCCCCCCATTCTCATCCTCAAACCCAATAACAAAACGGCGCTATGTCGAGAGATAATTTTTTTTTCTTTCTTTTTTTGAAAAACATCCTCCAAAGATCAAGGATACCACCTTTCCGGTCTCTATGGTTTCCGTAGTTCTTCGATAAGGAAAAACAAAATTGCGGGGGCGGGGCCGCGGCCTGCGGGAATAGGCTTACGGGCCACGGTTTCTATGTACATAGAATGTCAGGATTTTTTTTTTAGCGAAGTGTAGTTTAGTGAGATGGGGGTTGGTTTATGGAAAGCACGGTTGAGCAAGTAAACAAGCAAGCAAGTTTTCTGGGGGGTAAGAGAGAGGGAAAGATGTATGTATGAGGGGAAGAGGCAGGGCGGAGTTGGGGGGGGGGGGGGGAGGAAGGAGGGTTGTTGTGATGTTGAGGATATGGTGCTGTATTGAACAATTAGTATCACCTAGCATCATATCACAACATAAGACGATACTCCTACTAATCACATATACAGTGAACACGAAATTATAGAACTCTTATAATCAGTATTTCCTGCACTATACATACAGTGTATTACGGTGTATTACAGACCCTGGCGAATTATCCGGACTGTATTAGACCGAGTTCCAATACACCTTCCACAGCCTTTAAATCTTTGCTAAATATCCCGGGGGCCTTGAAAAATGAATGAGGAGGGAATTTATAGTATTTGTAGGAAGGTGCTTTGTTTTATGTCATGGGTACCGATTACATCTGGAAAAAGAAACCCCGAAAGTAGTTAGAGGACTGAGGTATTTTGATATATACAGTTTCAAGAATATTTCAAAAACCTTTCATAAATCTTTCATCAACGAAAGAAACAATATTCAAAAAAAAAAAAAAAAAAAAAAAAACAACCATATCCCATCATTCCTAGTTACTTTCAAAAAAAAAAAAAAAAAAAAAACAAGTTCGCCTCGCGTCGCATAGCAAAAATAAAGAAAAAAGAAAGTCCCTCCGACCGGAGTCGAACCGGTGACCAACGGATGGCAGCAAATATTACAGTCCGGTGTGATACCAACTACACCACAGAGGGTGTGGACATAAACCACTGTCCACAGAGCCATTGTATCCTTTTTTACAAGTAATTGGGATTACTAGCCTCATACTGCCGTATAGTGTTTTGGGCACTGTGAACTAAGAACTGAGCATTATTCGTCTCAAATACAACAACCACAAATTGCACCCCTACATACGCAGCACCCTAATCGCTAAAGTCCACGCTATCTCAAACCATCTATATACATATCCCATCCACCCTACAACAGCCCTAGCCAGACAAAATATCCCAACCCTCAACTATAGCATGATGAATATAGGGAGAGAACTTATATCTCTCTTCGGAAATCATAACACCTTTTTATTGCGTTGTTACATAATGTATATCATTCGAATATTATTTCCATTCCCATTTCCAAGTTCTTCAGTGTGTATATTATAAAAACAAGATTTTTTATTCTTCGCTTTTATTATATATCATCTTTATTTTATCACCCTATCATTAATATCTCAAGATCTTAAGATCTCAGGATTCTTATAGTATGTATGGCCAGTAAGTTGTAAGTACATACATAAGTATCGCAGTAAATATTTCAGTAGTAGTAGTAGTAGGTAAATCACAGTCAAAAAATCATCAACATAAGCAAACATCATCCAGTGTCAAATCACAATTCTAAATTATTCCTATTCCTATCTTATCCCATCCCATCTTATCCCATCCCGTCTTATCCCATCGCATCTTATCCCATCCAATCCCTTCCATTTCAAAAAGGAAAAAAAAAAACAGAAAACAACGCCTCTATGATACTTCTGGTATATATGACAAAACAAAAAGCAAAAGTAAAAAAGCAGAAGAAAGAAAAAGAAAAAAATTAAGCCCTTTTGTTCAAGACAAGCAGGTGAAAGGTGATAAGGGGGGAAAAGACAGGAAGAAGAAGGAAGAAGGAAGAAGGAAAACAGAAAGACAGGAAATACAATACGCTGACTGTATGTAGTTACTATTTACTTTAACCCAACGCGACCAAACGCCTGGAAATGGAATACGGAAAAATCAAACTCGCACAAAACAGCAAACAAAAAAACAAACAAGAAGGATATTACAGGTCACCCTCTTTATGGAGGAATCACCTCCTTTCCTCTCCATCACAACTACACCTCCTACTCCTGTCTCCCCTGCTGTGCATTTCCACCGCCATAATTCAACCCGGAAAATCCCATTTTCGCCTGCAACAACAACTTTGTCTTCTTCCTCAAACTCTCCTGTTGCTCTGCCTTAATCTCCGTCGTCAACCCAAACTTTTCCTCTCCCTCAATCTGACCATCCCAAGCCGCCTCAGCTCTTGCCGCTCTCCCCTCTCTTTCAGGAGTACCAGGTCCATCTCTTCTCGTCATTGTAGACAGGTTAGTAAGATGTCTTGTTAAGCCCGAGAAGCCGGAGGTAGAAGAGGGCATTAGATCAGCTGGATTACTAGCTCTTCTTGGCGGTAACCTTTCTTCTTCTGGCGAGGAGAGTTCATCGACTCGAGTTCCGAATGTAGTTGTAGTATTTAGAGCCAATCCCGATCCGGATCCTGATTCAGAGCCTGGGACGGCGGTGTTTGGTCGTTTTCCTCCTGTTTCTCCGCCGCTGGTTCCGGGTCTGTTACCGAGAGTTCCGAGCGCGGTGTTGTTGGCCATCATTCTGAGAAGATGGGACTGCGCGGGCTTTTCGGGTCGGTGGTGCGTAAGCTTATTCTGGATAATGGCTCCGGTGTGCGATAGTAGGGCTTTCATAATGTCCTTCTTAAGGCGCATGGCGAGATCGAGGTTGGACCAGGTTCGGTTACGGTATTCGAGAGAGGGCATCTTGAAGACCAATTCGTGGATGTCTTCGATGTTTTTGTCGCCACGACCCTGTGGTGGATTGTTAGTTGGGAACTTTTCCTTGGATTATGGGAGGAGGGAATATACCTTGTAAGACAAACATAAAACGACCGACGGGATCTTGATATATGCCAATGTCATGTAACTAGAAGCTCTAGAAATCATCTGAGACAATTCATCCGACGGCGGCTCAACAGTAGTAGAGTTCATAGTGTTCGTCCTTGAAAACAACTTCATCTTTGACGCCTTCTCAGGGGTGAGTAAACTAGGAGCAGGACCCGCATTTGGTCCTTCAGTGGATCTTCTTGTCAGATGAGAGAAGGTTTCAGCGGGCAGAAGTTTAGGAGTTCCCATCCGAGAGGATTTGAAAGTCATGAACGAAGCGGCAGAAGAAGTCTTAGGACGCTGTAACTCAGACGAAGAAGAAGAAGGTCTCTGTGGCTCTGGGGTGACAACAATCGGCGTGGTCCTCATCCTGTTTGTCAAGTCGACAGAATCACTCTTGGTAGAGGAAGAGTCATCGATAATAACCTCTCCAAAGACAGGACCCTCAACTTCAGCTTCACTATCAGAATCTCCATCGTCCGGCATAGCAGCCTTGATAGCATGAGCCAAGAAGGGGGAAATTCCATCTCCTGTTCCGTCTTTACCGACTTCAGGGAAGATATATTCAAAGATTTTGTCACCGATTTCTCTCTCAAGCTGGATCTTAAGAGGAACAAGGTTAACCTCAAAGTGGTCCATAACGGGAATACCAGCAATAGCTTCCAACATATTCCAGTAGACCCTTAGAACCTTAGTATGAGCACCAATAGTATCCGGAATCGAAGGATCCATGAAAGGTCCAATCATCTCAGGATAAACCGCATTTGAAGTCAAATTCCATCCCTGTACCATCTCTACCTCAAAGGTATTCAAGTTCGAGCCATCAGTATTATCAACACGTTCGTAAGCCGCTTTCTTGAGTCGAATATCAATCATAGGCTCCATCTTCTCCTTAAGCATGTGCCAGATAATCTCAGATGCAGTGATGTACCAGCGTAATACACCGGATGCGTTGGCGTTTCGGTCTTCGTATTTCCTCTGGGCGGTGGTGATAGCCTTCATCATGAAGAAGAGCTCTTCTTCGCAGTTGGCCAAGTCGCGTTCGACAGCGAGTTTTCCTTCCCATCCTTCGAGATCCAATTCCTGGGCGTTGAGCATAAAGTAGGACTTAATTTCGGTAAGTTGGTGAATACGAGACTGGAGACATTCGACCATTTCAGGAGCTCCGGTCAAGTCACTGAAATCAGAAGCAAGCATAATCTTCTCCAACTTTTCCGATCTAACCTTCTCGGCAGGTTCCGAGTAAAGTAGTAGGTCCATGACGATGATGTACAAAGCAAAGTACTGGCTGGAGTCACAAGTAGCTTCCACACGAGGGAAATCAACCCAGACATGATCCACTCTTCTCTCCGCTTCCGAGGGTCCGGCTCTAGTTTCATTCTGCTCAGCCTCAAGCCCACTCACTTGATCGCTGTATTTCAAACGAAGCGAGTTGTGCTTATCGTAACGCAACGTCGTAGAAGTACGTTCGACCACTCTTGAGAAGCCCACAGGGGTAGATCTGAAATCAAACATGCTCTCCAACGGAACCCAAGGGGGCCAAGAAGAGCCAACCGGAGCACCGTATCTATTTTCGGAATGCAAAGACATAGAATGAGGAGCGAAATCCTGATGATGAGAGACGAAGAACTGCGTGTTGTCGAGGTTCAAGGCAAAGCGGCGTTGTACAAGTCCGGAAACATCATCTCCAATACGGTCTCGGTCCATGATCGATACTATCTTCAACTGCATACCCTGGGCGGCAACCAATACGGCGGAAGTCTTATTCTTGTCGGACTGCAGTTGGATCTGTGGCGCAATGAGACGGACGTGGTAACTATTTTCCGCAACATATTCATCGGCGACATCACCCTTGAGATCATTCCTAGCAAGCTTCGTAGCAACCTCATCAAGGTTGGGAGTGTACATCGATCTTTCGTTGGCATTAACAACTTTAACATCGTCGTTGAGAAGCTGTTCGATTCTGCTTTGCAAAGTAGCGCTATCATTCGGTTCATCGGTGTTAAAAGGTCCAGAAGAAGAGTACTCCGCGCGCCCAGAACTTTGGGGCCGGCCATTAAGTTTCTGTTCCTCAATAATGTCCAGAATAAACTTAACAGCTCTGCGGGACATGTAGTAGACGAAACCCTGCCTTTGTCCAACTTGGTGAATGTACTTGAGAATGATGTTTCTAAGCGGGTTACTCCATTTAGCCTGTAGGTTGTGGACGATAAATCGGTTGTCAAAGTCGCTGGCATAATCGGCAGGTGGGGAAGCATCAGAGGCACTCGGCTCAGATTCAGGTTCAGAGTCAGACTCCTCATTGAAGAGTTCCGTGTCATTGTCACGTTCTCCGTCGTCAAGCTTTCTAGAAATCCGACGTAACATATTCTGCAGGAACTGACGCATGTTGAAGAGAGTAGAAGAGCGTTGAATAAGCATCTCAGACTCCGCCCTAAGCTTGGTGTCCTCAGGGTTCGCCTTGGTACGCTGAGCCAACTCATCAATAGCCTCCTTATTCTTACTCATCTGTTCATTAACCCGCTCAAGACGTGCCTGAACAAGCGCACACTGGATCTCCCTAGGATCGTTGTTGAGCGACATGATACAGTCATGAGATTCCTCATAACCAAACGGCGAGATACGGTTAGAGTCGGTATGATCCGTCTGTCTAAAGTATGTAAAGCGGGGGGTAAAAGCCAAGGGCATAATGCTGGTCTTTGGCGTCTTATTCTTCTGAGTCCAGTCAAGTTCGATAAAGTCATCCATATCAACCCAAGAGTAATCGCCATCGGTAATTGAAAACTGGGAAATATCACCGGTGTATCTGATAGCATCCGAAATGAAGTGCATTCCATCATCCTCGATGATATCATTCAAAGTATCACCAGGAGAAACTGCGTGCACAGCTCTGATATCGGCGGAATGGAAGTCCATCTCGGCTTGGTTAATTTTCATGGTGGTACTGCCGGGAATAACCATAGACTCTTCTTTACGCATGTGAATATCCAACATAAGAGCGTCGAGCTTGGTTTTGAGACCAGTCGCCACAACAATGCTGTTGCCTTCGTCGTCCTTGTCGTGGTACTTGTAGATGTGACTGATGAACAAAGGTGCCAAAGCAAGCTTGTACTTGATGGTAGCCAAATGACGTCCGAATTTCTTGGTAGACTTCTCAGGACCAGGCCAGAGGTCTCCCTGGCGGACAGGAAGAGACATGACACCAGAGAATAGGGCGATCCAGTTAAAGAAGTGGGTGAAGAAACCAGGGGTGAGATGAATCGTGTTGTAACTAGTCGGGGGAGATCCTGGTGAGGACATGTCCTTCTCGATAGGCGAAACAATGGAAAGCGACAAGTGAAGATGATGAGATCTAAAGCCTCTGAAAGAATCGTAGACCTAGAGAATGTGTTAGTAAGTTGAGAGAGATGAAGGAACTGTAGACTATTATTACCTCTCCTGGCTCTGTCTTGACATACTCCGGACTCTTGAGCGAGACCTCATAATGAGGTTTAAACTCGAACGATCTCTGTCTCTGTTTCCAGTCCGCCTCAAACGAGATCTCCTGCTCAAACATAAGACCAATAAGCCATCTAACTCTTCCAGACAGCTTCATAATAATCTTCTTAAACTGAGTAACATTATCATAGCTGTTTGCACTATTGATGCTCTTAGTATCCGGGATAGCACCAAGTTCCAGGTCGTCGGTAACACAATTACTAAAGTCGGGAACAGCAAGGACAAACTCATCAGAGTCAACCTTGAGGAACTTAAGCGGATCATCAGGTTCTCTTCCAAGTTCCCATCTGCAGTCACCTCTCCAGCACATAACCAAACCAGCACCATCACCAGTGAGTTTATACGGATCTCTAGAACCCTTCAAAGCAAGATGAATATCACCATCACCCTCCCAAGCCAGCGTAACCTGCGAGTGTAGGATAAGACGGATCTTATCCCAGAAACCAGTGCGTTCACTAGGGTCGACATGAGGTTTTGAGAAAGTTTCGAAAACCATCATCATATCCTGAATGGCGGGTTGGTAGGCAATACACCAACAGATACGAGTAGCGTAGGAGGTATTGATGTCGACCTTGATATCGGAGTATGATTTGACAGCGGAAACGGTACGGGTTACGTCGATGGTAAAACCGGGGATTTCTACATCGTCGATAGTTTCAGGTGGGATAATACCAACTTGTACTGTACGTGTAGCCTCTTTGCCCCAGTATTCTTCACCGATGACAAAGTCCGCATTCAGTAACCAGGAGTGTCCACGCTGTCCAGGCCTCATGGGAGGGATATGAACAAACGGCAGAGGGTAGTCTCTGAGGGTAACTTTTGCTTCACCAAAAGCCAACTTGATACCAAGCGGAACCAAAAGAGAGAACAGTGTATCTTCGGGAAGACCTTTACCGACACGGTGCATGAACTTCGGCAGCTCTGAAAGCGGGAACGAAGGTTTACCAATCCCAATAGAGACATCATTAAAGTAAGCAGCCATAAGAGCAGGACGCATAGGAAGACCCAGAATATTCTCGTTCTCAGAAGTATCAGTCGGCATATCATCATGACCCCAGAACGCCTCTCTAGCCTCCGCAATCTTAGACCGAGACTGCTCTTTAACCCATCTGATACGCTTGATCCATGCCGTAGAGTTGTGCTCCTGGAGCTTAGCCCAAGCGTCGTCGATTGACACGGAAGCGTTTTCGGACATTTCTGCAGCCTCTTCGGGGGCGTAACGCATACTCTTTCTGCGGTCGATGGGGTTGGTGGAGACGGAACGAGGCTTGTTGGGTGCAGGGCGGAGTCCTTCGGAGGTTTTACTACGGCCTCGTCCACCACCAGGTCCATTCTCCCAGGACTTTCTCTTGTTACGTTCTTGCATTTTCTGAACCTTGGCCTGGAAAGCAGCCTCACGAGCGAGACGCTTCTTAACCTCAGACAAACCAACACGGTAAATCATTCCAAGCTGAGTCTCGAAAGGATCATCTTCCAACTCTAACAACAGTGCCTTAGTCTTGACCGAAATCTTGGGGATCTGCTTAGGTCCTTCGGGGCCCTTCTCAGCAAGATATTCATTGGAACCAGTCTTGAATCTGTGATGAAGTTGTTGGCAAGCTTTCGCAGAATTGATGATATTATCCGTGACCTTGTATAGGGTAAGCTGGTGAGGAATAGCAAGACGCATAGCATCCGCCGAAACATCAATCGACTTTTCATCCGTAACCTTTCCTTCAGATCTCCTCTTTGCCTCTCTGAGATCCAAACGGAAGTTCCTAAGAGAGATCAATCTAGCCCAGGTATCCCTAACCTTTGGCGACTCGGCGTAGAATCTGACATGCTTAGCTTTAGCGAAGGGGAAGTTCCATCTATGACGTCCGGCCTCGAATTGATGAATCTCAATCATAATTGGAGGATCCTCAGGCATGGTACCCTTGATTTGAATGTGACCGATGGTAAAGTCGATGCTAACAAATTCAGTCGCTTCAGGGGCAGGGCTGGCCATGTACTCCATTTCTCCCCACTGATTGACTGCCGTAGTTGAGAGAGGTGATATCATCTGATCATCTGCAGGAGTGGGTGCCTTGGGCCTCTTCATACCACCGAATGCAGAGCGAATAACCTGGGCAGCAACAACAATACTGTAGTGGCGGAAGAGCGAGTAGTTCAAGTTGATAGACTTCAAGGCTGAGTTAATCTTAAGAAGAGGGCCTTCGGCATCGTTATTGGTAGAGAAGATAAGATCGAAGGTAGGAATCTGGAAGAAAGGATCCGCCTCACACGTGTCCTCGCCGTCGATGATGTATCCCTCGAAACAACCAAGATGGAAGCTAAGCTTACGGCCGTCAGTGGCGTTGCGGGCATGCGAAGACGGTATTTGGTCTCTATTAATGAACGTAGAAAATCGCTTGGAGTTATCTCTGGACATAGCCCTAGAAGTAGCCCGACGACGGGGTGCGGGACGAGCGTTGCTGTCGCCTCTCTTAATCTTGTAATCAACGGACCAGTTCTCAACCTGGAAAGCAGCTCCTCTGGTGACGTTGGAAATGCTCTCATCAATACCAGCAACCTCAATACTGAAGTCATTGCATTCGAGTTTAACCTGTTCGAGCCAGAGAGGTACCTTCCGTAAGAAATTACCTTTGTCGGAAGGAATCTTGCCAGGACGTAACTTGTCGGGTTTGTATCCACTAAAGATCTGAGAAACCATTTGGTCGATACCACGGACAATTTCAGGGCGTGCCAATCTCAAGCAGAAGGTAGACAAGTAAGCGTTAGCAACAACCTGGACCTCAGGAGAAGCGTTAAGCTGAACTTTGAGGTCGAAGGTTTCCGTCTGAAGAAGATCATGTCTCAATCCATCTGCCGCACGGTAGTAAAGGTGGTGCGAAGAGCAGCGGAGTGCTGCATCGAGAGCGTAGCGGTTTTGACTTTCATTTTCAGATTCGTGGATAGCCTCCAAATCAAGTGAAATGGACGAAAGACTGGAAACCAACATGTCCATGTCATCATCCTCGATAGACTCGTTCTTGGGCAACACGATACGTGCAACAGGCTCCTGAATGATAAGCTTGACGCTTGCCTTGGGCAGAAGTTTGGAGAACAAATTGATCTGCTTGCCCGCTGGGGAAGGTGCCTTCTTGGGCTTTGACTGGAGTAGAGCCACAAGAATAGGAAGGTGTCTAGGCTGGAGATCAACTGAAGGAGATGTAACAACGATGTTTGCAGACAAGAGATTGGTGTTGCGGTCAGTGTCGAGACTCTCAATGATTTGAATTGTTTTTGAAAACAGTGTGGTCTTGGACGTCATGGTAACCATTGGAATGTAGAGAATTTTATCTTGACGCATGCCATCATTAAGACTGATAGTAATCGATGTAGTCGAGAGCAAGGCTTGATGGGCGATATCATCGGAAGAAAAGTACCTGAGACATTAGTAACCTATAATAAACAAGACCAGGGTATCCATACATGCGGTGGGCAGGACTCTTTTGATCGAGCTGATGAATATCCAATCCAAATTCCTTCAATCCAAGAGAAATGGTCAACGGTTTACCGGCAGGCTGAATATTAGGTGCCTCCTTTGAAACCACAAGATATCCCACAGCAAATTGAACCTCTTTGACTCCACGAAGAATGCTGTTTACCAGCTCTTTGCTTTCCATGACCAGTTCGGTCACCTTTTTAGACCGTTTTGCGGCGAAGGCGGCACCCCGAAGGTGCGCAAGATCAGGGTCAAACTTGGGAATTTCCACATCAGGCTTCTTGCGCACGGATTTCAGACGTTCAGAGTATTTAAGAAGTTCATCAACGGGCGCTGTCACTCTGCCGAACTTGAAGGCAATAGCAAGATCTTTGATACCGGCCATATCCTTCTCTACAACTCCATAGATGTTACAGGTTCCATGATCTAGGAGTTCAGTAGGCTGTTTCTTGTCGGTAAGGATAAGAATGCTCTTTGTAGCAATTGTCCATTCAATTGGCCACTGTCCTTCTTTTACGTCGGAGCAGTGGTCGAACATTGGGTTGCGGTTGGTAGCACCACGACGTGTGTCCACAGCCATTGTCAATGATCCGATTTGGATGCTTCCAACGTCGGCAATTGTTACAGTTGTATTAGTGATCATGATGTCGACTAGTCGGATAAACTTGATCCACTTGTGAACTTTTCTCAAGTTTGTCTTGAGCTTCTCCACAGCTTCAGCAATCTTGTTTTCCTTCTTTGAATTTTCATCATTGCTTCTCTTCATGTCCTCCATGCTCGGGGGTGTAAGCCCGTTTAATACCATTCCATTTCTGCGATTTGCTCTTCCACTTGCAGCTGGAGCGGCCGGGGGTGCCGGCGGCGGCTTCGATTTAACATTGCTAGATTTCTTCTCGGCTTCCTTCTTCTTCAAGTCGAGGGTAATATGAGAGTCCTGGATGACCAAAGAAACCCATGTCGGTTGAGCAAAGGTCGGCCGATGTAGTACTATTCCCAGCTTCCGAACTTCAAGCTTGATTCCATCTTTCGGTTCGAGACAAATTCGTTTTAAAGAAAGATATCCCAGGCGCTGAATAGATATACCGGTGACAACACGAAGGATCGCAAAGACGATTAAGGACAAGATGTAAAGGAGAACACCGGTGCATAGTAGATAGGTTGGTAGATTGTATGTCGTTCGTATTATCGGCGGAGGACTAACAGCCGGCGGCGACGACATCGTGCCTGGCTGGTTTCAGTGAGTGACCGCAGCTCAGTCGGGCTGTTTGCTGGTATATTGCGAAGCTTTAAAGAGTTCTGGTCGGGATTTTTGTAGTAGGTAGGGGCGGAGACGGAGGTGCGCCTATGGTGCGAAGCTGTCAGCTGTCAGCGCGGGAGTGAGTGTCTCTGCGGATTGTAGCTGCTGACGGTAGAGGACAACTAAGAGGTACCTGCAGCTGTAAGTTGTATACAGGCGGACGAGGTGTCGTTTCGTCTTCTCGCTCGTGATGTCTCGATGTCTCGATCGCGACTCGAGGTCGTCTTGGAGATGCTGGGGAGAGAGGGACTTTGGTCAGCAGCAATTGAAATGCGCCAGATTTCCACTCATTATTCCTTTGCAGGGAGGAATCAAGGAGAAGCGCTCTCGCGTTTTACGCCTGGGCTCCTGGATGGGTAGACTCAGCGAAATCGGTTAGGTCGGGAGCGGGCTAGTGAGCAGAGAAACGAACGGTGGAAGCTTTGTGTTTCTGAGATGGCCAGGGGTCCGGAGGTTCGGCGGCGTCGCGACAATTAACGGTCCGTGCCCGCCACAGGAGGGGCACGGGAGGCGAGGCATGGCAGAGAAAGAAGGGTAAGTTTTGCGAAATATTTACGAAATGGAGACAGACAGGACGGCTGGTAATATATTTACGAGATAGAGACAGATATGATAAAGGTAAATTTGGCGAGATATTTACAGAGACAGTACAGCAAGAGAATTTAGCAAAATATTTATAAAATAGAAATAAACAAGACAGAAGGTAAAGTCTTCAAAATCCAAAGTTACAGAGATAGAAACACACACACACGACCTGAAGATAAACACCAGCAGACACCAACCGTTTACAGGCTTGTGTCACGGTGCTCCCGTCTTGAACGTTTTAGAACCATGGATAAAATAAAGCCCGATAGGAGAAGCTTCCGGCCAAGAACTCGCCTCGTGAGGTGGTCCGGGATTCCATTCTTAAAAAAGGACGAACAGTGCTTGGGACAGTGCTTGGAAGTTGGAATAGTGCTGGAACAGTGCTGGAAGCTGGAACGAGTTCTTTCGATGCGGAGAGTAAATCATTGGGGTTGCTATCGGTGCTTCCGTACATTATGAAATGCTAAGATTACAGTGTAATTATAAAATTATCCCACGCTGCTTTCCTTTTATGTCATGATGCCTTTCATTTTATCGGACATACTCCGTCACATCCGTGCGGCGTTCTGCGGGCTTCTGCGCATTTTTTGGAATGAGGTATTTATGGAAACGAGAAACGAGAAACGAGAAACGAGAAACGAGAAACAAGTTTTGACGATTCCTATTCTAGATATGGTATGTATCGATGAGTGATTGACAAAGGCGAAGGCGAAGGCGAAGGCGGATGGAACAGAACAAAATAGAATGAAACTGTAGTATAACGACCATAAATGTAGCGAACCAACTATATTCTGCAACCTGTATTTTTAAGCCCTAAATTCCATCAACTATGATTCATCAAAACACCTCCAACACCCAAACACCGCTATGTAAACCCACAAATCACCATTTGATTCCTAATGCAATCCCTTCCATAGAACTCCTCTTTCCAACCTCTCTTCAGGTTCTACATATAAGGTACCTTCACCTGCTCACTTCGAGTCTTCGACCATCCAACGCCAATACCAATACCAACACGCTAGCCACCTCGTCTCCACTCCCTTGGGTCCCAACGCCAAGCCAGACCCATACTCAAAGAGCAGCTGTAACTGCCAACTGCCAACGGAAGTATCGACGGCATATGAGAAAACTGAGGCTTTGTCCGAGGCTTTGTCCAAGGCATTGTCCGAAGCATTATCCAAGGCATTATCCAAGGCATTATGCTAACTATCAAACAAAACAAAACAAAGAAATCCAAAATCCAATTTCCAATTTCCAATGCACCAGGTAGTTCATAGTACACATATATAGATCCCAAGAACACGCAGTTTCAGTGAGGCGTGTCTGGGCTCTGTATGTAGTATATAGTATATAGTATATATGATAATAATGACAACATGATAACATAAATACAAAGAAATCCAGAATTCCAATCGTAACTACTGTATAGCACTGGACACTAGATGGATACTAGATACCGGATACCGAAACTGCAACATAAGATCCAGAATACACAGAGAAGATGATCTATGATGTGGTATACATATGTAGAACTCAGAAGCAAGGAAGTGTGGTGTCTTGCTGGATTAATGAATGAATGACTGCCGGATATCAATAATTGCCGGATATCGATAGTTTTATCTGATAGTTGCCATTCATGTATGCTTATCTACCGTTATAGTTATATCCACTGTTGTATCTGTAGGTACCGCTCGAGGCAGATACCTACCTACCTACCTACCTACCTACCTACCTACCTACCTACCTACCCATAATCCACCCCACCACCGGAAGCAGCAGAATATATAAGCATCTAAGCATCTAAATTCCAAGCATCCAAGCATCCAGCATCCAGCATCCAGCATCCAAATTCCAAGCATCATCCCCATGACTTCAACAAGTACCGATATTCACAACAAGACAACCAAGACCTCCAATCCCATGACTTCAAAGCGCCGACTATATATGGTCCAAAATACACATACATACACATACATATATATATATAAACCCGCAAATACATTTCCACAGACCAAAATAAAACCCAGAATCAGTATCAAACCCAGCATCAAACCCAGCATCAAACCCAGCATCAAACCCAGCATCAAACCCAGCATCAGTATCAAACCCAGCATCAGTATCAAACCCAGCATCAAAATCAAACCCAGAATCAAAAGATATCATAAACCAGAACAAAACCAAGGACTATTCACAAGTCATTAAAAGAGCATTACAATAGCCGATTCTACTCTTTTACTTTACTTTTCAATCGTGGGTTTCATTGTGATAACCCCGAAATGTTAATCATGGGCTATGGATTCTGTGTGATGAAGGGCTAAGTCTACGTGGTCGTGGTCGCGGACTCGCGATCTCATAGTCTGGACTCTAGAGGACAAAGACCCGTGCTTGTGGGCGCTGAGTCGAAGGTATACCAGCAGTGGCGGTTGGAATGGTTGGGTGGATCAAGAAATACTCTCAGTGGAGCATGGGGGTTATCTCACTCTTATTAAGTCTTTTACTGTAGTTCTTTCTGTGACTAGCATTTGGCGGTATTTGTCTTTACAAAATCCATAGCTTCACAATATCATACATTCCATTCGCATTCCATTCGCATTCCCTACAAATTCCTTATCTCTGTCTCTTCAAATACCAAAAAACTCCTTTTGAAACAGGGTAACTTTTCAACTTTTTATGCATGAGTTTCTCCTTCAAAACCCAATGTGCATTTTTGGTCCACATGCACTCCGGATCTCCTATATCCCTTTTATCATTGTCTTATTTCTTCTCCTGCATCTTCTCCTCCGCCATTTTCTTTTGCTGCAATTCCAATTCCTCAATTTGTTCATTTGTAATCGCTATTTCTGCATTGACAGCTAATAACTTCGCCTCAAGCATGCTCTCATATTCAACATCGGTAAGTTTCTTAATAGGGTTCCATTTGGAACGGAAGAGTTTGTCTGATAAGCTAGGCTGAGGTTCGGCGGCTTGAGAGGCAAGTACGGTAGAGGTGTGAGCAGCGTCGGCGTAGTTGTAGGCATATTGACCGGAGAGACCTAATAGACCCCAGACGATGAGACCGGGGAGTGCATTGGAACGGCCACCTACAGGGACGTTAGTTAGTAAGTGATATGGAAAAGGGTTGGAGGTTGGAGGAAGGAATATGGGAGGTGCAGGTGCCTCTGTGTTTTCTCCTAGGCCAGCTTATAATGGAGAGTATGGTACAGCTCACTGGAGCTTCAATTCCATACACACTGAGGCAATTTGGATCGGGCAAAATATTGAAGAAAAAAGCTGTAGAGGAGGGAGAACATACGAAGAACAAGCCCTGCAGTAAAACCGGTGATAGCTCCAGAAGCTCCGGAGATGTAGACCTTCTCTTGTGGCGTAAAGTCGGTAGTTCTTTGGGGATCCCGTAGGGCTCTTAACATGGTAGATCTAACGGCTGTTCAGTGTCAGCCTGAGTTTCTTGAATTCAATTCTCCTCTATCATCCTTCGAGCCCAGATTCTCCCGTTCCCTCTTAGTCGTCCTAATCTTTCTCAATCCCACCGCAACGCCGTTCCTTCCTCCCCTCCCTTCTCAACCATCTTTTCAAGAACTTTCCAACAGTCCCGCCACTAGCCTTCGAGTTCAATTCCCCCGAGGTGAAGCTTACCTGTAAACGTAGTCCCCAAAGCGGCAGAGTTGATTGCCGTCCCCGCCGCAAACAACCCAACCTTAGGCGCTCCTCTCGCCACTGCAATCACACCTCCAAAGAAAAGACCGGAAGCTCCTTCGTCGTGTAAGCCTGGGGCTCATAAGGCTGGTAATAGGTGGAAGTGGTGGTTAAGACGGACCGGTCAACGCTCCTACTTTAAGGGCGGGCATTATAATGGCGTCTGGTACATATTCGAAAGCTGCTGGTAGTGAGGACGGAGGGGCCGTTGGGGCTGTTGGTGAGGCCATGGTGGAGTGGGGTGGTGGTACAGAGGCGGGGTGGTAGTGAAACAGACGCGAGGTCAGCGAGTTTGAGATGGAGGGTTGAAGATTGCTCGGGACTCGGGTTGCCGGGTCGCCTTTCTTTATTCGCTTTGCTTCGACTTCGGGCTTTTTGGTAGCTAGAGACGGTTTCCAACTGGGATTCGACTTTTGAGATTTGGATTCAGGATATGTAAGAGTTGAGAACGGTTTTGAGGTTGGTTTGTATTGGTTGTCCTTTGTTTCGATCGACGACTGAAGATTGAAGATGCTCGGAAATATGTATGAATGAGAGCAGTGGCAGGTTAAAGTTGCTTTTAATTATGTGTACGAACAGAAGCAGCGGTAGATTAAAGATGCCTGGAATTATGTATCAACGGGAGCAGACGGGATGATCAATGATGCTCCGCTCAGCTGCCTCGCTCCGGTCTGCCGTGTTTCACATACATATATACACAAGCGAGTAGCTGCTGTGCAGTTGAGATGGATAAACTGAATGGCGATTATTATTGATTATATATAAATTTTTACTGAAAAAAAATCTGTCGACATTTCCACTTGAAACATTTCCAAATCTTTGTTTAATGACAAGCGATGTTTCAACTTTCAACCATCTGCTTTTTGCCTGTAAATTTTTCGTAGGGCTAGCGTACTTCACTTTTGAGCCGCTGGCGTTGGCTGCTATACGGTTTCTTAGATACTCTCACCAACAAAGCAAATTCGCCCTTGAAAAAGAAGTTTTCAGTCGCAAAGAACAAAGATTATTTACTTTGTTCCATTCTGTCGCAGAGTTTGTTCATTTTATAAAACTTGTCTGCAGCGGGTTATCGAGCCAATCATCCACGAACCCAGAAACCAAAACCCACAGTCGTCGACTGAAGCAGCATCTTGCCATCTCCCATCTCCCTCCCCCCCCCCCACACAGCGGTCTCACCCCGCTACCGCACATCCAACCTACAACCCACCAACCAACAGACTCTCTTCTCCAACAGCCACCAGCCCCGTGTTGAATATTACATTCAACACCTCTTCAATTTAGCATACGCGACTTTTTAACGAAGCCGCGCCTGCTATTCTCACAATCATGGGTATGTTCCCCCCCAAGCATCTTTTTCTCACCCTCCTCCTTCCGCAAGTTGTTGCACCGCGACAAAGCCGCACTTGAATCTGCTGGCAGATCTCAGTTCAATCACACAGAGGACATGGCTAACAACTCTGGAATGCACAGCTCCTAAGAAGAAGGTCACCATGGGCTTGGGCGAGTTCCTCGCCGATGAGAGTAAGATCTACACACACCTCGACCTCGAACTTTGACTTCGTTGGTCTCTACACCCGCCAAAGACTGACATGATGTAGCCTACGGCACTGCCGCCGGTGGATCCTGGGCTGATGAAATGGAGGACTTCCCTCCCATTTGTATGTTCACCAACTTCTCATTGTCGTAACATTTCACTAATCTTTGTTCTGTAGCTTCTGGTTTGTACCTACACTACATAGGTCGAAATTTCGCCCCACTGACATCTAGTGAACCTAGGTGCTGGAGCCTCCTCCGGATACAACCCCCGCCGCAACGACTACGGCTCTTCCAGCAACAACGCCTCCAGCGCGCCCTCTGGAGGAAATGACCGTCTCCAAGGCTATTCGAGAGGTGATTTTATATCTATTTGATGCAGGAATTGTTGGTTGACAGCTTTTGCAGTCGACGATGGAGAGCGCTTTTCCCGCACTAGCCTTCCGATCCCCGACAAGCCCCCCTTCACAACCCATATTGGAAACCTCGACTTCTCCGTGAACGACGAGGAAGTTAAGACATTTTTCGCAAACTGCGACGTCCTTAACGTCAGGCTTGTCCGCGACCGTGAGCAGGACCGCCCCAAGGGATTCGGCTACGTCGAATTCAACACTCGCGAAGGACTCGTCGCCGCTCTCGACTTGACCGGACAGAACCTCGCCGGACGCCCCGTCCGCATCAGTGTTGCTGAGCCTCGTAAGTATCTTGAAATCATATGTATAAATACAGCTAACGGTCTTTGTAGCCAAGGAGCGTGTCGAGACTCGCTCTTTCGGTCCCTGGCGCAGTGGTGGACCTCCCCCTGCCCTCGAGAAGGAGCACACCCGCCCCGTTAAGCAGGAAGAGCATTCCCGCGCCCACGACGGCCCCTGGCAGCGTAATGGGCGCCTTCCTCCCCCCGCTTCCTCTACTGATGGAGGCAACCGCTCCGAACGCCGCATCCCCAACGTTGGCGAAGGCAGAACCTCCTGGCGTTCCGAGCGCCCTGCCGCTCCTGCCGCACCCACCAGCCCTACACCCACTGGGCCTCCCAAGCTGGCCCTTGCGCCGCGCACTCTCCCCGTAAACACGGAGGCTGCTACCACCCCCTCCAGCAGTGTTTTCGGCTCTGCCACGCCAGTCAACACTGCTGATTACGCTGAGGAGGTTATGCGCAAGAGGCGCGAAGCCAAGAAAGCCGAGGCCGAGAAGGCCGAAGCTGAGCGCAAGCAGCGCGAGGAGGAGGCCGCTGCTGCCCAGGCTGCCGCCGCTGAGAAGGCCAAGAACGATGCTTCCAAGGCCGAGTCCAAGGCCGGAGGCCGTAACTCTCAGCGTCGTGAGTTTACGAGCCCTAAGGGATCTGATGCTCCCCAACCCAAGTACATCGCTAGGGAGTGGAGACGCACATCCGACGAGCCCGCAAAGAGCGAGCCCAAGCCGGCCGAGTCTGAGAAGACTGACACCAAGCAGGCTGAGCCTGAGAAGGGTGCTGACAACTGGTCGACTGTTACCAACACCAAGGGACGTCAGCGACGTCAGAACAAGACCATTGCTGCCTAATAAATAGGTGGTAATAGTCCAAGCCAACTTCTGGGACCTAAGGAACCGTGTCGGCCTTTTTTTCTGGTTTTCGATGGGATTAGTTTCTCGGTTGGAGAATTAAGGAGGAAGGATAATCGTTCTTAATGGGTCGGGAAAGGGGAGGGTAATCAAAAAGTGCTTTTACTTGTTAAAAAAAAACAACTTTTTTCCATTCATCAAAAACAACATTCATCTTTCAAACCCGATTCAACATGGATTACTCACTACTCACTACTTACTACCTGCAGAATGAATTAGGCTATTGAAGTTCATGCAGTCTTCAAACATTATAGCCCATGCCACTAAATTTTTCTCATTCTTTTTTTTAGGTTTTACCGTGGCTTTGTTCTTCTGTGTCTCTCTTCTCTCTCCTCTCTCTCTTTCTAGTGGTTGCTGAAAAAAGAAACTGTGTAATCGGAAAAAAGGTCTGTTTCATTACTTCTGGCCAAATGGCCAAGTGGCCGGTGCGATTGAGTATTGAATATCTGTTATGATTGAATATATTTGTTCGCTTTGAAAAAAGGAAATGATCGTATATGTAACTTATATCATGAAGATAAACTGGGAAAAAACTGGAATTTGATGTTTTATGATGTTTGATGATGGGGGGGGGGGGGGGTTCGAATTTGTGAGCTATTGTATGATTGACTATATTATCAAAGGCCTGTGAAGAAAATAATTTGTGATCTGTTACTATGCTATACTATTATGATACTATATTATCATGGCTATTAAGGAAATTCTAGATCTGATCTTGTTTTTTATTTTATTGGCATGACAGTCTTGTGGTTTGGTTTTGAGTTTGTTATCCCATGGTGTGAGGATTGGTCTAAGACTCTAACAGACGGTTAGAGAGAGACAAACGGGACCCTGTTATCGGATCTTAAAAATGAACCGCAAACTATAAACTACAATGTCACATCACTCCCCTCATCTTACTCTCATTCCTCCAATAAATGCCACATCATAATATCATAATATCACTACATCACTACCACCGAATCAGCATCACCATTAGCATCAGCATCAACATCAGCATCAGTCTACTCCAGCATTTTTTATGATTCAAGTATAAAGTAACTGCTATGACAACCGGTATAATCCCCCCCGAAAGTAGAAGAAATATTTGTAGATTATAGCTTGTCATGATAAAGACTCCGGAAGTGCTACAGTGAGTGGATTCAAGAACCAAGACCCAAGACCCAAGACCAAAGACCAAAGACCAAAGACCAAAGACCAAAGACCAAAGACCAAAGACCAAAGACCAAAGATCAATAACCCACCAACCCACCAACCCACCACAACAATAAAATAAGAAGAAAATAATAAAATAATAAGAAAAATAAATACCCATGAATTTACATATATACCCTAGACAAGGTATATACCAAAGCTAGTGTAATCCACTTCTACTTCTACCTTTGCAATCTGAATTTCGAAATCCAGAATCGATATCTCATTGCGATATTGTAAGTGATAGGCTATGAAGGGTTGGAGTTGGAGTTGGAGTTGGAATATGGTTCTGGCTTGGATTGTGTGGTGAGTGGTAAGTGGTAAGTGGCAAGTATTAAGCCCAGCTATGAACTTTAGAATTTCTAACCCCCCCCCTTTTTTTATTTTTTTATTTTTACGATTTGGTGTAACTTGCAAGTATTCCATCCCCTCGCTCTGTTATTGATGAATAATAAAGGTATAACCTTCTTAGTTATATCTTTAGATATAGTATAGTATATAGCATGCCTTTATGACATCAATCCTGCAGTAGAGGATAAGAATAGGAATAGATAGGAATAGCTCAATAGCAATTGACAGGAATAGATATGTAGATATACCCCGCGGTTTCTATGATATACCAGGATAAACCAGAGCTCCCCATCATCCATCCAAAACGGCAGATCAGACGGGAGCACTAACACTGATCATCCTGTCCCGTCTAACCTTACATGGATGGCCGCCGCAATGTGGTCCTGTTCCGTCCGCGAAACCAAAAAGTCTGGACGGGACCGCAGGATGGGGTTTCTGAGTAAGCTAGATTAATATTCCCAATGGCGGTTTCGGTATGAGTTGGTAATGACATTAACCATAGCGGGGGATGTTTTCAACACTGCAGAAGCTGGTGAACCCTCTATGCTCTACTTTATTAAAACTTTTACACCCCAGCCAGAGATACTTTGACTCCCTGTGGTAGTTTGATGTTACTCATACGTCTATAGATAGTTCTTTTTACATTCCATCTTCTATCTGTAAGAATTTTTGAAGTAAAAAAGGTCGTTTTAGAGTGATTGTTTGTGAGCCTGGTGATAGTCACACATAGTCACCGGCGGTCTGTTACGGTCCAGAGTACCTTAAAGACTGCTGGTCATGGTTCTACTACAAGACCGGACCGTGAATGGTGGTCTGGTACGGTCTACCGTGAGGACTGGATCGAACTGAACGGACTGTTGAGAGCTCTGCTTCTTAGCATTGTAGATCCATATTGAAAGGTATAAAATATTGTAGTAAGTAAAAATGAGCCACAGGAACTATATGTATCTACAAGTGGCGATGAAAAGATTGTTCCGGTACACATGAGATCATGAAATATCACTCTCACGGTAAGTTATTACCGCGCAAAAGCAACCAAATCTCAGATTCACAGTCGTTACCCAAAGAAGAAAACTAATTCTAGAATTACACCATAGGTCTGGAAATCCAATCCTTTAAATTGGTAATTTTTCTGAAAACAGAAAAAGTATTGGAACTTTAACTGACAGATACCATATGTGAAGTTTCTTATTGCATTCTATCTCTCGGCCGAGGATCTGCAGCCGGCTTGATATCTGGATACAGAGATACAGAATCTGTTTTTATCTATAATTTCCGTAAAACTGGTATGGTTTAACCCTGCTTCAACGGATTGGACTTGGCTGTAGGTACCATATATATAACGTCGTAGCAATCCTCGTCATGGTCTTTCCTCTGGGAGTTCTGGCAATATTTATTAGACGAGCAGGTATGCTGATAATGAAGAATACGGGACTATGTCTGGAGAATATGTACCAGGAGTATGAAAAATGCGAGTTGGAGGTTATGTATATATACATAGACACATCGAGTGATCTTGTAAGTGGTGATATGGTATAACTACACTGCTTTATAACTTTTGCTTTATATTCATTGCTCTTGGGGTTTAAATACCCCAGCCCAACTTCCGGGGTTATTCATACCACGGTCTAACAGAGCGTGTAATAACAGCCTATATCACCATATAAAGCGCCCACAATGAGCATACGCAGAACGTAGATAAACATTGCACATGATACCTATTAATAAGATGAATAAAACTTCAGTTGATGTGTAATTATTAAGGGCGATATATTGGTAAATAAACAGTCAGATTTTTTAAGCGAACGTCAACTGACCCCGAAGCCTAGACACATACATAGGCACGATGTATTTCAATAACAGAGGTCTATCATTCATCCGAAGGGTGATAGAGCTGTAGTTTACATGGAGCACAGTTAGCATGATTGTACTGATGAGTTGGAACCTCAAGTTTTTATGGCCATTCCATTACTGAATCGTAGGTATACAAGTAGATTTGATTGAATAAACAGGCAAAATAAGTTTTCAATTGAGCCGTTCATTTCTAAGAGATAAAACACAGTAAATATACATACAATAATGCATCGTGAATCAGTGATTAAACAGATTATAATCTATACTACTAGTATGATGTATTAGTAACCATTTCTTCTTTTATTTTGTTTTTTGTTTAGAAAAACAACTATTGCACAACCACCGCTGAATAATAGTATTACAACATCCTATCAATCCAAGTCAATATCATTGCGCTAGTCATAAAACAAACCTACATAATATGAAATTCCAGAACCTATCGACCCCTAGCTACGAGCAAACTATCAAATAGTATAGATTCTATTATCAATCAAACATATACTATAACTTAGCTACATACATATCCTGAACATCCATTTTCAATCACCTTTAATCTGTCGATGAATAGATACATTAAAAATTCCAAATGACATGTAAAAAACATGGCCTCAACTCGTCAGGCAAGCAAGCAAGCGAGCGAGATCATGTGTGCAAATCCGGTATCATGTAATCTCGCGTTGATTGCTAGATGTCAGGTGCTAGATGCTAGATGCTAGATACAAACAGCCTTTAAATCACACACATACAAAACTACGGGTGATAACACAGTAAGACGGAGCCTAAGCTACATTCGACAGTTGGTACGGACGAGATTATTTTTCGGGGATTCAAGGATAAGAATAGAGACATATTTAGGGAGTCAATATAAGCGATGATGAAGGTGAATAGTTGCTCGGTATTCAAAGTTTTAAACAACCGATGAATTCACTTCATTCTTCTTAGTATTAACTGATGTAGTATTTACTCACCTCATTCATATCAGCAGCTATGTAGATTTCTCACCTCCACATCCCGCTATCACACGCTACGCCGCCTTATACAAAAACCCCAAACCCAAACTCAAATCACCCGTCTATACCGCATCATAATATCGTGACTCGTGGTTTCACAATTTACATAACGCAGTACAAGTCTCATCTAAAACTTTCGTTTCACCAGAAATATACCTACCGCTAATCCTAATCCTATTCCGCCTCACTAGCTAGCTGTAGTCATGACAGCCCTGAAGTTCAGACCCCTTCCCCAACCGCGGCCACGTGTGTTCAGGCCTTTCTGTATCCACTCTAGAAGCTCCAGGTAATATGGTGGAGTAACTTAGGGTACATAAGCACCATTGTACTACAGGCCCTAAAGGCTAAGACATACATGTACTGAGCCCTGACGTCTGTGGTTCTGAATTCTAAATTTTAAGTTCTAACTTCTTTTCCACATAGCGGCTAGCCTTTCTTTTCCATAGCGCTAATCGTTTCTGGTACTAGCACTGTAGTCGCGCTACACTACTAACAGTCGGTGCCATTCCAAATTCCACATTCCGCACTCCACATTCCATCTACATACAGGCACATGAGAGGCTCGAGAACAGAGTAAACGAGCATAGTGTCACCGTGTCAGTACATAAGCTACTGTAGGAGTCCGTGACAAATACCCCATGTACACGTGATATCACCGGATTGGATCGGAGGACTTGTTAGTTTCCGTACAGGGCTCGGGTACTTTGTGTTTGTAGGGCTTGGGTACTTTACGGGGGCCGGGGTTACATAGCTCGGAGAATACTGGAATTGTATTAGCTGGCTTCGGATATGGAACTCTTTGATACAATTCTACATATGGCGGCTATGAACGCGGCCACGGACGGTCATGGATAAGAGTGTGTGTGATGCTTACATACAAAGAGGTACCGTCGTACCGATGTTACCGACGTTATGTACCGGGTACCCGATTCGATGCACGCAGAAGGTGGTGATGGTTGGTAATTACTATACCATGAGCGCATACGTACATATACATATGTCATACCTCTTATAAACCACGCGATATACTTCGGGAACACACATGCTATAACGTGATACAGAGATTATTTGTTGTTGTTATTATTGCTTTCGGGAATAAACCTACTGAATAAAATATGCTTATTTTTATTCTTATGTATTATTGTTATGTAATTATTGTTTTTACAACCGGGAACAATGCTATGCTATGCTATGCTATGGACCATGTGACGACTGAAGGCATACCGAATATCGAATACCGAAATGAAAAACCTCTAACCAGAAGTGTACCACTGCCAGTACCTCTGTGAGATTCAAGATATCCTTTGAATTCCATACTCATATACCTACATATCTCCATATCTCCATATCCTATCAATAACCAAAGCCCCTAAAAATCCATTCAAATTCGTAATTCTAATTTCTTTTACGAGAGAGCTCACGACAAGTAACAACTTACAAGCTTAGAATCAGCAAAGAAAGAATCTTTGATCAAGACAAAAAATCATTACATGCTTATTCTCCAACAGCTCAACTAACTCCCATCTATACCAGGAGTTTCAAAACTTCAAAGCTATGACACCACACCACACTATTAAAAAGGAGAGCATGAAACGTTCTAGAGATTTACTTGTAAGTCTGTATAATCATTGGTGAAACTACTCCCTTCGTAAAAAGATAGATAAGATAGATACTATTTTGAGCTTTGATATTCCGGAGCAGGACAGGGGGGGGGGGGGGGGTTTATCCTTGAGGCTGAGGCTGTTACGAGGCTTCCGGGGCTGTCAACGCTGCGTTTCTGGTTCTGGTCTCGGGTTTCGGGTTTTGGGTATTCTATAGTATTGTATTGTTATACGTACTGTGTGTTTTATTGTATTTTTCCTGGGTCCTGGTATTTGTCTTTCTTTTTATTTTATTTTTTTCAACAAGAATCAAAACACGGGAGAACCGTAGTGTATAAAGTATAAAGTAAAGAGTGCAGAGTGTAGAGTACAGAAAGTTCCAAACATATATATCCAGGTTTGGTTCGGCTATAAACCTCAAAGCGCGACATATCACACGCGTCATGACAAATGAGACATAGTCCAATGTTAAGTTCTTGACAGTCCAGGCTGAGATGATCAAATGAAAGAGACGACTTTCATCATACCGGATGGTTTAAAACGCGTCATTTCGATCGACATATATTTGCACATCTGCATCGACAAAAGCACCGCCATAAGTACCGATCATAGATCTACGAAAGAACTCATAATTACCGATCATAGATCGTCGCTGTTAAATTTTGCAAGGCTGAGGAAAGTTGAAATCGTGCTGATGCTATGTTTAGGTCTAGCTAGCTAGTTCGGGGCCTGCTGTGTACTCTTTGTACTGTATGTGCGCTTTATGCTTCTATATGTCAAAGGACTTATTTTTTTATTGATTTTCCCTTATATCTTCTCTATTTGTTTTCCTTTTTCCCTGCTTTCCCCTCCTTTTTCCTCTTCTCTTCTCTCTCATTTCTCAAAAACATCCCTTGAACCTTACCTGAAGGGCTGACCTTACTCAACCCGACCGAGCGACCGACCGAGAATTTCATACATAAAGGTGGACTTCGAAACTCCAAATTTGAAACGAGGCTATGGTCACAGCATGCCATGTCGCAATGCGCACCCGGCCCGTATCAACTCTTAGCCTTGGTTATGGACACTGGGATACGAAGAGTGCGATTGTGATCCCCATGACACAAACCCCCCACAAACCAGCCTATTGTAACATGGTGACAGACATGTTCACGAATCACGGGTAAGGCTGAGGAGTTAATTTTTTAGTCTGTGGGAATGTGAAGCTTTGGTAACGTGCAGCGTATGGCGTATGGTGTACGATGTGCTTGGGGAAGTTTATTGTTTACCTGTGTCGTGGTGTTGTACTTGGGGTTACTTAGGGCTGCTTGTCATGCTTGTTTACTGCTATGTTTTTTACTGATATGTGCGTTCTTACAGTTGCTACATACGCTACACTCGTCGCACCATACATACATACACAACCATTTCAAGCGCACAAGCGCACAAAAGACGTTGAAATTGAGAATTTAATATAATTCATTTTTTTTTCCAGATGGGTTGATGGGTTGATGCAGCGTTCCGTACCGTTCGTTTAACGGGCGTTTAGTATTTAGTGTTTGGCGTACCGTATACCGTGTACCGTACACCGTGTAGCGTGTAATAGATTAAATAGATTTATTTTTTATATCGAATTTTCTGTGTATGGATCAATCATTGGATGAATGGATTGCATGGACTGACTACATACCAGCAACAGCAACGGCAACATTAAACAAGATAGACTACAAAAAGGAAGTTTATCAACTTTGTTTTCATGATGCATATGTATGATGCCTATGATGCCCTATATGATGCGCATACAAAGTTACAGAGCACCAGAGAGTTACGCAACATAGCCGTCATGGTTATGTACCTATGTATCTCTGCAGCATCCGGATCTCCACAGCATCCACAACATCCGCGAGCTTCCATCAAGGTCTCTGACTACATGCATAAGACTTGGGATGATAGGAAGTTTGGGTGATTGGCTCCAAGCTCCAGGCTGCATGATGTGTGATGTGTGTGTGGGGGATGCGACTATGTATGGTTCCATACATGTCATATCCGTCATGATCCGTCATGATACGTCCGACGATACAAAGGCACAAGACTCCAGCAGTGAGGTGATAACAACCTATAAATTCAGATGCCGACGCTTCCATCTCTTGGAATCATTTTTCGTAACACACACACGCCGGTTGCGAGGTCTTGGTTTCAACTTTCAACTTCCCACGGTTCGACGGTTGCGATGGTTGAGTGGCTGTGTACGTTATGTATGTACGTCATCGCATCTGACGCGCATCACCCATCACCATCACCATCAGGGTATGGCCGGGGGCGGTGGGCTCCTACCATATGCACCATAGGTCCACAGCAGCTCCCACCATAGCTAGCTAGACATGTACCTGCTAGGGAAATCTCTAATCCCCCAAATCTTGATTGTGCTACTTTATCTACAGCATACATACAGCTGCAGTTACGACTCACCAATTGCGGGGATTTTCTTTTTGATATGGATGTCTGTAGAAGACGTCAGGTTGCAGATATGTACAGTCGAGATACGTTTGTTGCCTGCGACTGCCTGGGAGTCTGGGACTGACTGATTGACTGTTTCTTTTCTTTTTCCTTTTTCTTTTTTTTCTTCGTTGGTTTTCTTTGCTTTTCTTTTTCTGTGCGGATTGGATGAATGAACATGTGTGTGAAATTTTTTTTGCAGCCGGCGGGATCTAAAAAATAAATTGGGAGCATCATCATCGCATAGGGAGCATCGCTGCACCCATTGAAGGCTTGTGGAGATGGCGGAATAGGTGTGCCATATATAGTTGTGCCGCATTTTGTTTTTTTCATCTCGTTTCTCCAATCTCGTGTGTTTATGTGCCTTGGTACTATTGATTTGGGTGTTTGCTGGCTGTTGTCTTGATGATTTCTCGTATGTTGGTTATTATATAGGCCATATTGTTTGCTTGCTGCTACCGGTCATATTCGTCGTATTCGTCATATTCGTCGTAATGGCAGTCTGTTGTTTGAAGTTTGGAGTTTGAACATCGGGCATCTCCAAAGGAAGGCAGGCTATGATACCCCAATACCCTGGCGCTTGCTGGTACATACATAAAGAACTAGAGCGTTCTGGCACATTTGTTTGAGAAAGAAGCTGTTTCTGACACACACAACTAATTATTTTCCGTATTTATATTTGATACATCATTTGGTGCGCACCATACCACTAACCCCAAAGAACCGGGACAAGTGTCATAGCTCAGGGAGTTTCGTATTTTGAATTGGCGATGCACTTATAAGAAAACTATGAATCTCAATCGAGCCCCGAGTCATCGACTCGACAATGGAAATGCCAACTAGACCAACCCTTATCTGGAAGGCCGAGCTCCTCAGCATATTGTATGGTGTCCACTGTCCTTTGTTCATGCCTCATATGGCGGGATTCCACCTGATTCGGACCATATCGGTGTCACGGCGCATGAGGCGCAACGGAGTCATGGTGTCCAGCGGCACGGACGGAGGGCACGGCGGCGGCGGTGGTGGTGGCAGATGTCTATGGTGGTGTACATAGGGACTCTAGGGTCGGTGGTGGCTTTCGTAAGCTCGGTGGAGTTCTTGGGGATTCTTTCGGCTGGTCGGCTTCGGATTGCGCCAGCCCCATACCAAGAAATCACTAGAATTTCCTAGATTGATATTGCTAACTATTATAGGAATACTGTTGAAAAATAATGACTAGCTTAGGGTATTCTTTTTTAACTTGTTTAGGGCTACCCTCCTCAACTATGTAGTCTAGGGCTGCTCTCACTAGTTCACTGTATAGTCGTTCTCATCGCCGGCATCTAAAATCGTGACGTGAGACGGATGCACCGCTTACAGAGCCGGTAGATGGATAAACGAGCAGCGATTCACATATGAACGTAGATGAGCGAGTTATATACAAAAAGTTCATGATGGGGGCAAATGCAATTCTGAGTGCGTTCGTGCGTGCCATTGCGGAGTAAATAGATCAAGTACACCATCCACTGGGTCTTTGCTGTAATTGCACTTTTTGAACCTGTCCCGTTGGGAAGTGCAGAGATGCGGGAAAAGCAAATGAGCGTTGTCTCTTCCCATACTGCATTATATTTTCCGTTCATCATCGATCGTTCGAGATAATTATAAGCATTAAAAACAGCAAAAAAAGCCAGACCATCCTTCATATTCTCTCTTTGGAATGGATAGAATGTAGACGCCGAGACCATCGGAAAGTTCATATAATGAGACATCCATTTTCAAATAAATCAAACCCCTCTCCCCCCCCCCCCCCCCCCCCCACCTCCCCCCGGACACATCCGTGCCCTTTGTTCACTGTTTCGATTTTGTTTGTTCAATTGATGCACCACGCCTTAAGAGGACCACCCCCCCAAAGACACGATCGCCGCCGACAGAATTGAATAAGAACCAGACAAGCCCCAAATTTCACACGACAAAACCGAATAAGTCGTCACCATCCGTTACCGTGTACTACTGCCGGACTAGTCATTACCCTTGCATATCAGCAGTAGCAGATTGAGGTTATATACAAGCAGCTTCAAACGAACACCCCTCATTTCCACTGAACGAACATTTACCGTCTTCTCCAAACATTCTACAACACAATTCACTTTTTTATTATTTCGTTTGGAACTGTTATCTCCATTCACCAGTCGATTGTCCTGCACCAAGTACTTCAACCCTGTACGTAACTTCGGTTTTACCGGGATTCTCCGCCTAGCAACCACATACCTAGTCGATCATTACTTTGCGGGGAGTTTGGTTATTTTAAAAAACAACTTGCATCGTCGATGATGACATACCCACCCAACTTGATTCCCAGTTGCTTCCCAGCTGCCGAGAATACATATTCTGGGAGTAGGCCTCAAGACCAGTGTTTGGACATGCAAAATTCGTCCTCAATAATCACTCCGTTATCCAGCACCGACTGCCCAAGCGGATCCTACCCAGAACCTCTAGTGTCAGGTCTCGGCATCAGCACACCCTTATGCACATCGAGCTCCGAAAATATCGAAACACCGATACCTAGAAATCTCGTACCGAAAATCACACCAGAATCTCAAATACCAACCCGAAAGTCGAAAATAGAAAAGGCAAAACATTTAATCAGCTCATTCTCTGCTCGTCGCCACAATTCTATCGGTTCAAAATTACACACGATGCATCAAACCACCCCCCATTTTGTTGGTGGTGGGTACAGCGGTATTCCATCTCACCATGTTGACCCTTCCACATATAGCCCGCAATGTTTCTCTCCTACCCCTGCCTCCACCTGGCCTATAAGCAATTCCACCAGAACCCATAGGACTCATCTAAACGCCCCGAGTCAACCAATGCTACGACGACAACGATCGGGTACGTTGCCGGCCAGGCTCAACCATTCGGCAGATATGTTACCATTAGAGAAGCCTCAAGCTTCAACGACGAACGGATCTGTTACAATGACTATTCGGCTACATTCACCAATATTATTTCAACAAGGACTAGATCCAGCTAGGGATAGTGACGAAAATAGGGAAGGCGTTGCACCGGCTATGTTGAGAGGTCAATTGTTGATTCGAATTATGAAACCAACGAATATTAAAGCTATAACGTTGACATTTAAAGGAAAAGCAGTTACAAAATGGCCCGAGGGTATGCTATAAGTTTTTATTGTCTGAGGTCCTATTTATATGATTACCAGTAGCTAACCTGTGAGGACGAACTGTTACAGGTCTACCACCAAAAAGATCAGAATTCTATGAAGAAAAAACAATTATGTATCATACCTGGCCATTCTTCAACGCTAAATTTTCTACTGCGTATGCTGGTCATTTAGCGGATAGTTACATCCCTCGTGATATCCCAGCAGTGTCAGGCGGTGTGAAAAGCTTCCTTAACAAGACACCTCGGGATTCAGAAGACAAGACCGGATTTAGAATGCAGAAATCAAAGAGTTTATCCAAAGACGATGATAGTACAGGCAGCATTCATTCGAAGGGTTACCGGATCTTCCAACCCGGCGATTACATCTATAGCTTTGAGCTTCCTATTGACAGCAACAAGCCCGAGACTATCAATACGGAGTATGGAACCGTCAGGTACCACCTTGAAGGTTGCATAGAGCGTGTCAACTCCTTCGGCATCAAGTCAAGCCTGTACGGCAAGCGAGAAGTCCAAGTTGTGCGCGTTCCGTCGGACACTAATATGGAACAATCGGAACCTATTGCAATAACGCGGAGCTGGGACGATCAATTGCACTATGATATAGTTATTAGCGGGAAAGCCTTTCCATTGGGCAGCACCATGCCTATGGCGATGAAACTTACCCCGCTACAAAAATGTCGAATTCATCGCGTCAGATGTTACATTACAGAAGCCGTCGAATACACTGCAATGGACGGTAAAGTTCATCGAATTATCGAACCGAAGAAGATCCCGCTATTCGATAAACGTCCTGATAAACCTATTGAAACTGCTTATAAGGGAACCGCAATGCGAGTTACCGCAGGCGGAGGCTTCAAGAATAGCGACTTTCAGAACGGTCCTATAAATGACCCTTATGCCGAAGAGGCTGTCAGTCTAATAGGCGATCTTTCCGGGCAACAAACAGCACCGAGTACAGAATTAGAATTCGACATCGTGCTACCTAGTTGCGACAGTAAAGGAAAAAACAAAATCCACCACAATACATCCTACAAATCAATCTTAGTTAACCATTGGATTAAAGTTGTTATTAGGATCAGCAAAGCCGACACCGACAATCCTGAACGACGCCGCTTCTTTGAGATTACGATTGACTCTCCGCTTCATATCTTGTCCTGCCATGTCACCAATCCAAATACTACATTGCCCCTGTATGGAGCCCCGGCAGCAGAAACTATCGACCGTAGAGCGATATGTAATTGCGCAACAAACAGAGAGGCGATATTATCAGCTCCTATGAATAGACCTATGCATCTTATTCGAGCTCCTAGCAACCTACCACCAGATTACGATGAGGACTCTTCCCCGCCACCGTGTATGACACCACCGCCGAATTACGAGGGCCTCTTCCGGAATACGGATAGTCAGTCCATCGACGACCGTATGGATGATTACTTTTCTCGACGGGAAATAGAGTTGGGTGAGGAACCGGAAATGCAGCTAAGGAGAGGAATGATGTTACCATTAACACCTGGAAGAGCCGGGCCGAGTAGAAGTTTTGATGAGCCGAGGAGAAGGTGGGGAGAGGAATTGGATGCAAGGCCATAGAATGGCGGAAAAGGAAAGGAAAGGGAGAAGGCAGAGGAACAGGATGGACGGCCATAGCATGGCGGGAAGGGAGAGGAAACGCAGAAGGCGGAGGAACAGGATGGAAGGCCATAGCATGGCGGAAAGGCAAAGGACAGGGAGGAGGTGGAGGAACTGGATGGATGGCCATAGTATGGCGGAAATGGAAAGGGAAGGGAAATAAAAGAGGAAATAGATGGATTGCTATAGTATGGCAAAAAGGGAAAGGAAAGGGAAATGGAGAGGAAACAGATGAATGCATCGGATATAAGAGAGAGAGAGTTGTATATGTTGCGTCCGCGTTCAAGGCGGCTGTGCAGCTTCGAAAAATCACTGTGGCCGACGCCTGAGGAACCGGAAAAAATATACAGTCAACTGAAGGAAATTCCACCACGGAGAAAGCCGGAGTCGGCTAAGACCAGTGAGGAGGAAGAAGCTGCTGATCCGGATCAAATCAGAAGAATTGATGAATCGTTGGCATTGATGAATGAGATTGAGGATTTTAAACTTTAGGCTTGGATTGGAATTTGGGCTTTGATTGGTTGCTTGTATATAGCAGTAACTTTAACGCTCCTTTTAGGTCATTAATTTTCTTTTGTATTTGTTTTTGTATTAGGTGTTTTTAGGGGTTTTGGAGTATGGATTCATGTATGTCTTTTTGTTTTATCATAGTGTTTTGAGTACCTATTTTTTGGTGATACCATATTGCTATAGGGTGAAAAATTGGATTGAAATTAGGATTTGGACTGGGACTTGGATTTGGATTTGGATAGTTTAGGTTTAGGATTGCGTTGGGATTGGAATTGGAATTGGGATATCTAGGTTAGAAGAGTTGTGCTGTATATGTAGAATGATGAATACATTGATGATTGCTCTACATTACATCACATTAAATTACTTTACTTTATGTTACATCATAATGAATGTTCCAACTTCGGTTCGTGATATATCATATCGATGTCGGTGTTGAATGTGCTTTTTATATAGTTCATGGTTTATCATTTGCGATACTTAGCTTGGTATATGTACGTATATGTACATGTATAAGTGCATACATAGTATCATTACGCCTTCAAGCCAGCAGCCAGGAGTCCGAAGTGTCAAAGCCAAAAGTGTCAAAGTCAAAAGTGTCAAAACCTAAAAATCACAATCCAAAAGACCAAAAGTGTCAAAAGTGTCAAAGTCTTGGAGTGACAGAATCTCAAAAATCTACAAGATCAAAGGCCCAAAAGACTAAAATATTAAAAGTGTTAAAACCTAAAAGACTAAAAGATCAAAGTGTCGAAATCTTCAAGTGGCAAAAGTCTAAAGCCTAAAGCCTGGGCGCTCGAAGTGTCAAAGCCCAAGCCCAGTCCCAAGCCCAGACAAAGTCTAAATGCTAAACGTCTCGAAGCTTTAGAGTGATGGAGTCTTGGAATGGTTACTGGAGGGCTGCGGGCTGGGATGTCGCCAGGTTTTTATTGGTTATGGAGTCATGCAATGCATGAGGAGAATGATAAGACTCGGGAGTCAGGAGCCAGGAGCCAGGGGTTATAGGACTTATCTACCTGCCCAACTGCTTAATTGCTTGAAGTTTCTTATGTAAAAAAATATATAGATGGATAGGCTGTTCTGCTCAGCTTAGGAGCTTTGGATGGTACAAAATTACTGGGGATGAGTGACTCACGACGGGGGATGAATAGCTTATGACGTGGGACTATGGGCGAGTGATGGGCGATGAATGAATAGAGTGATGAGGCGTGAGTGGGGAGAGTTGAAATGGTGGATAGTATAGATGATGTCGAGATTGAAACTGTAATTCATGCACTGGTATTGTAGAACCTCCTTCCACTTCTGGCAAAAGTGGGATGTTGTGAATTTATCTGATGAGTAAGCGAACTCTTCTATCCTTCAAGGCTTTGATACAGCGGCAGCAGCGTGGAGTCTTTAAGCCATCATCACGGCTTTGTTTTGTCAAAGACTTAAAGGCAAGATGTAGACGGGGAAATTTATTGCCACAAAAACAGGAAGCCTGGAAAATGGAATATAACCATCAATCCGGTAATCCTGCAGCAGTAATGTTAGTAACTGGTAAAAACTTAAGAAATTCCGGGAATTGTTTGAGATACCTCGGTCATCCTCTTATGAGATACTAAAACTCTTTTACTAATAGATTAAAGGTAACTAATCGAAAATATAAATTTCATGGCCGTGATGAAGTGTATATAATTTAACTCCCAGGCTAAGAATAGATATGGAGAAATGAATGTAATGGTTAAAGTAGAAGTAGATAATCACAAAACAAAACACAAACGACCCCCCCCCCCCCCCTTGACCCGCTAGACTACATTGTGTATAACATTTCTCTTCTCCCCTCTTTCTCCTTCTATTACCCACATACCCGGAATATCGATTTCAATCTTCAGCCTATTATTCTATCTGCTCCAATATCCAATCAGCCATATCCTGAGTAGTCTCCTATGATCCATTTTCGCAAAACTCTCTGCACATAGCTGATGATACCATGCCTCTCACAACCGTAATGTATATATAATATTCAAAACAACTATCGAACCAAGACTCAATTATTAATTTTCCACGGCTTCTTTCAGTTACCAATCGTGTCACATAGCCATTCATTTTGCCATTTTCATTCCAATCCCAAGAAAACCTGACTGTTGTAGAACTACGGGCTGTGATAATAACGGTCAGCAGAGTCGAAAAGGTAAACACTTCAGGGCTGAAGATATCCATTAAGGATAGGTATATTATAAGAATCGTTAAGTACTATTCATTCTATGATTCTCATTAATTTATCTTTATTAATCTATTCTTATTCCCTGAAGCAGAATCGATAAGTCATGAAAGCATACTCGTTGCTATATACAAAAAGATAGCTAAGAAGATAATAAATTGCATTTATATAAACAAGAGAACAAGAGAATAGAATACTTACGTCAAATCATGGAAATTGAAACATACACAATTAGGAATCCCCAATCTCGAATTGCACAGTGGTGCTTGGTGCTATCCTAGCCGGAAACAGGACAAACTTCATAGCTTATCACTTGCAGGTTTGCGGTGAGATGTGGATTTCGCATTTTGAATTGTGGATTTTGGATTGTCACAGGGGATATAGAAGTGGAAGTAAGTTATGCAGCATCAATAACTTGTAAATGCATTTGGTATAGATGTCTGCGGGGGTTTATTTGGATTTATGTTTTTCGTCTTTGTGGATGTTGATGTGGTTATTGTTAGTGGTCTGTATAGTTCCAGGTGGAAGCGAGAGCAAACAGCGTATGGAACCAGAAAGTAAAAACACGGAATATGAAGTTTAGAAATCTACAATCTGAAAATCTGAAATTGTGAAGTAATTAACAATAGAGATAGAAACATATAAATGTATAAATATCACCTCTTATGTTTTCTACCAATCCATCTATCTACTTATCCTATCCAATATTTCCTTTACCTGGTATGTCGAGATCCAATCAAAGAACATTTTACTCTAATTCTGAATCGTACCGACTCGTACGTCAGTCGTTATAGAAGTATTGTATCAATTCTTCTGAAAGATGAATATAAAGAGGAAGATAAAGAGGTGGAAATCCATGAGAAATACAAATTGAGTAAAGAAGGAGATCATGAAAATAATTTTGGTTCTAGAGGTATATGGTAGTCACAGGACTAAAAACGGCATCAAGAATGTAACTTGTGGTAAGGTTGGTCATTGCGATATTAACGGGTTCTTTTACAAATTGATAGAAAGTTCAATCTCAAAGGCAACGGTGTGGTGTAGGGTGGGTGTAGTTATGAAACAGAGATGCCGATTTCTTCATTCCCATCTTTCCGTCTTTCTAGGTTCTTAGTAATTCAGTGACGCATGCTAGTGAAAAGAGATAAGTACATTTCAGACCTCTTTTCAGCAAAATGGCTTATAAGAACCGTCATTGCCACGACGGTGTGTTCATTTCAGACTGAGGCTGAGCACGCTCATCTTTTCAATGCCCCCTCTTACCTCAGATGGAAACTACTTATATACCTTCCTTCATGCGAGTATGCATCTATCTTCCAATTAAAATGCACATCTAGCGTAAGGGTCGGTGTAGGGACTCCGTCGGCTCGTCTCCCCACTTTCAGCACATTACGTGTGATCATGTCAGCGGGGTGCGAGCCGAGGATGGGATTTCAAGTCTAGTTTATCGATGAGATACCGCCCAGTAAGTTTGGGGAAGTCATCCAATAGATTCAGATATACTGAATTTGCTTAAGGAGGATCACTGTAGCTGCAGCATTCATGGCATTGTCGAGTTCGGCGGGCTGGACATGTGATATCACTCATTTGAACTGTCGACGCGCAATGTCTCTCTTCATTTTAGCGATTTGCAACTTCAATTGCGGCTCGTCGTATCAAACCCATGAGCCATAATCTATTCCTTGGCCAGATCAAAGAATGCTACCAACTCTATAACATCATAGCATAACTCATAACTCATTTGATAAAACAAAAAACCATTCTACCGGAGCCTAATTTCCCCCATTTTGAACCACCACGCTTCTACAGAAACTTATCTGGCATCTCCATCTTTTTATAACCATGTTCTCATATGTTCTACGTTCCATCACCTTCAATCAGCCTAACTGCGCAATCAACAACCTGCACATTTGACTCTGCCAATAATTGCGTCGAATCCGGATTATCCACCATGCCCTCGAGTGCGTTGTCGAGCATTGCTCTCAGTCTCTGGACGAGGATACCTATACGACCCCATCCGCGTAACCGGATCCAGCCATCGACTGTGATACCGCGTCCAAGTGTGTCGACCTCGACCTTGCCACCGAAGAGGAGGAGGGAGTAGGTATTAACCGCTATAACACACCGATTAGTAAAATGATTCTTGCAATACCGAAATAGACATCCAAGCAGCCTTCGACAAGCGTTTTGGGAAACTTACGTGTAACCTCTCGAATGTTAATTTTATTAGTCTCCATTTTATTAAAGTAAGCTATAAAACCAGCATGTCCCGGGAAGCTCTGCGCTCCAAACAACGTCGAGCTAGGGTGTATAAAAACCCTTCCATTATCATATGTAAAATACTTGATTGTCCTTGCTTCCGGATCAATCGCCATAGCTCCAGTATGACTCGATGCAAACTTCTGTTCCGGCATTTGAATCCTGGCGATCTGTGGCGTAAACGCACTTGCAATAAGGGCTCTGATGAGGATATAGTTATCACTATTCCTATTCATTTCTTCGGGCAGCGGTGCGGCACCAATCCTAGCATCAAACCCAGTAAAATGGGGCAAGAAACCAGTATCCCGTAATGCATTCATATACTGCGATCGGTTACTAGAGATATCAACCATGGTATTGAAGTTGATGTAGTTCTCCGCACACCATTCTCGTGCCTCTCGGATGTTGCCGGTGGTACGGATTTCGGCCCATTGCTGCCAAGCGCGACAGTCGGCGATTAGGTCACCTTGATTGGCGGCAAATTTGTTGCGGATGGCTTTGGATTCGTCGCGCTTATCAGGTGGGGATATGAAGGGGGAGCGGACGGTGAGTATAGAGGCGATGGTTAGGACAGGATCGACACAGCCGAATAGGACGCCGTAGACCATGAGTTTACTGCATCGGAGGTCGGTGGGGATCATGGCCATATTGCGACCCAATGCCGAAAGTTCCTCATCGACTACAGCGCCCATCTTCTCCAGTAGGGTTAGAGCACCTTCTACAGCAGCTGTATTGGGAGGAGAAATGGCCGCGGCCAAAAATGAGCGAACGTCCTTGATTCCCATGGCCTTCACAGAGAGACAAGTTTGTTCCAATGGTACTCTCTTCATTTCCGGTTCTGGTCTTTCTGGCATCTTGTGTGTTTCAGTTCCTTTGGTGAAGAGCTTGTAACACTCGCCAGCCCTAACACGTCCCGCACGACCACGTCTCTGTTTCGCTGCAGCCCTAGAAACCCATTGTTCTTGAAGCTTGACCACGTTGTTTTGAGGATCGTAACTAGTCTCTTTGACCTTGCCGGTGTCGATAACGGCCACTACATCTTCGATGGTAATGGATGTTTCGGCCACGTTGGTGGCGCAAATGACTTTACGGAGCCCTTCTGGAGCGGGGGGAAAGACTTTACGCTGATCGGTAGGATGAAGCGAGGCGTGTAAAGGTAGGGCGTAAAATGTATTGGCGCCATCGGGAAGGCTTCGGATGGCGTCTATGCAGCGGGATATTTCCATTGTACCTAGTGATTGTTAGAAAATCTGGGGCTTGCATAAAGCGGGCTTGCTTACCAGGTAGGAAAATTAAAATTGAACCAGGTTTGCCTGCCATTCTGTGATGAATGAACTTGACTGTTATAGCGATCAGATTGTAGTTGAGGCGATCGCCTAGTCCTCGTACGATAGATTTGGTGGTGGGGTCCATTTCATCCATATCCTCGTCTTCTTGCATTTCGTGATTTTGTTGAATACGACCACCACCATTGAATCCGGTAAGATGTATGATGTTCTCAAGGTAGTAGTCGGTAACTGGGAAAGTTCTTCCTTCAATGTTTACCTTTGCGACTTGTCCATCACCACCAAAATATTCGGAAAATACATCAGCATCAAGGGTGGCACTCATGAGGATAATCTTCAAATCCTTTCTTTTGGAAATGATTCTTTTGACCAGAACCAATAACATATCGGTATCCAAACTCCTTTCGTGAACCTCATCGATAACGATATGTGAAACATCTTCCAATGTATCACCCATTTGCATCCGCCTGAGCAACACTCCAGTTGTCATGAAAGTGCATTTTGTAATTCCACGAGTTTGTTTAGATTCGCCGCGGATGGCGTAACCAATTTCGCGCCCGACTTCTTGGCACCGCTCATCGCTCACACGATCTGCCAAACCGATAGCGGAGATACGACGTGGCTGAGTACAGACTATATTTGCAATAGCTCCGAGCTTACGCTTAATTAGATCATCCAAAACAAACTGGACTGACTGTGTACTCTTTCCGGAACCAGTTTCTCCGCTATTGGGCAATTTAGCATTACAAGAACAAACAACTATGAGTTAATTGGATATACCTAATGATGACAACCTGTGATGTGCTTACTGCCTTGACGATTTCGTCTTGAAGCTGCCAAGCTGGTAGCTTTTGGCGCGCAGAAATCATCTTTTGCTGTGCAGGAGTCTTTAATCTCTTCTCGTGCTCTTCTAGTATCCTGATGCTTTCCGGGGAACCAGGGGTGTAGTTGATTGGACCCTTCTTGTGGTAGTTGTTCCGTTTCCTCTTTCTGGTAGGTACATTATGTTGTTCGTCACTTCCAGTTACTGCGGTTGCGAGATCTCTCAAGAGTCCCGGATTGTCCACAATGCGAGGAATTTCGTTCTCCAACCAGTCAACAACAGTAAAAATCATCTGCTCGCCGACCAAGCTTTCGGCAAAAGCTGCAACTTGACGGATGATACTAAGACGAATATAAGCCGGAAGCTTTCCTTCTCCTTCAATAGCTGGAATTGCAAATGTCGGTATCGTTTCGGGATATTTCAGCGAACCTGGGTAGCTCGTCGGCTTGCTAACCTCCAGGATAATTTTTGGAAGCTTTGCCTTCCCCTGGCCCTGTATCTCTAAAGTTATCCGAATCATTTTTGGTGATACCATTTTGAATCGGTCTTCTCCATAAATAGCCTCTAGTGATGGAACCTCCTCAGCCCATAAATCGTCATCATCGAAAGAAATTAAATCCTCTTCCAGTGGTCCAGTCGGAGATCTTTGCACTCCATACACAAGCATTTGCATTAATGCTTCCGCGGCACGATCCTCCTTCAATGAATTCCTCTGCATAACCTCTCTGACAAGATCCATTCCATAACCACATGCCGATAACCGCTTAATTGCGTATTCTGCACTCAGTTCTCCGACACTAGCCATAGTGATCCCAGCTGAATAATTTTCCGGTATGAACCTACTCGGTAAATCATCCTCTGGAACATGAATCAACAGCCATTCCAAAGCCTCTTCTCGGTCTTTGGCCCAGTCGCAAGCCTCCTCCGCATGGGACTTCCTAAATCCAAGATCGACAAGCTCGGCAACAATTGCATCCCTTGTTTGTGCACTCATTTCAACCCCACGTACATTCCACACGTGGTACTTTTTGATTAAATCCTCCGTTTCTCTCCTTCTCTCTCTAGCCATATCGACCTGTGGGACGGTATCCCATCCCCTCATCTTCCCCGTGACTGCCATACTAGGTGGCTTCGCTCCATTCTTTTGTGCCTCCTTGACCTGCTCTTGCTTCAACTTTACAGCCTGGTGTTCTCTCTGCACAGCAAATGGATCGGCTTCATATCGCCACGCCTTTCCGGTTGCTGTCTCTGTCTTTCTGATCTCCTCTAACGAATGCCACATCCGTTTATGGTTCGGTGGTAACATGTGTTGGATGTTTTTCATATTTGAGACCCGGTGTAAAGCGTAGGTAGCACAGACATGGCGGGCTTCCAGGGCTGTAGGTTGAGGGACCCAGGGGAGTTCTGCGGGAGGGCGGAAAGAAACTTTTTCGATTTCGCTTGTACGGGCATTTTTTTGGCCGATGTGCACTGTCATAACTAAACCACCGGCTTCTTTCCGGGGGTTTTCGTAGTTAGGCTTCTCCCATCCCTAGACAGAGTCACACTCTGTCAGCAATGGTTGATTATTCATGTAGCGATATAATAGACGGACCATTCGGATGCAGTGCTCATAGAACAGCGCTACAGGAAGCTTGCCGGTCCATGATTTTCCCCCGATAATTTCGTTGACTGTAGGAGTCTTTACCTCGTCAGGAGGTTGAGTGCCATTCTTGGTGGCAGCTGCGGAGTTCTTTGAGTTGGCTGCTGGTACAGAGTTCTTTTTGGACGACGGTGCTGGTGCCGGTGGTGCTGCTGCTGGCGGCTTCTTTGCGGGGGCAGAGGATTTCTTGGGAGGAGGCATGATAGGAGGGGTGTGGGGTCCTCGCCACGATCTCGGATGGTGCCTGACAGGGTGAGATTATTCTTCGAGAAGATCGCTAGCAAAAATCGACGCGTAGGCCCCCTTGCATCACTGACATACGCGTTGAATTCTCGTGGCGCGGGGTTTTCGCGCCGTACGGTGATCTGCCGCTGCCAAGGCGCTGTCCGAGCTGCGGGCCGATCGTAGGCTAGGCAAGAGATCTGTATGCGCATTTCACACAGGGTTTGGGTGCATAATTTTGGCATCAAAATGACTTCATTCGTCATTTGAATCTAGCCTAAGATCTTGATGAAATTTGATTGTCAGTATATATTACTTATTACTTACAAATACAAATTTAACCACATCTCTCAAGCATAGGCCGCAATGCAATTCGATCAAGTTAGTTAATTGCAATCTACACATGCATCGATATCGTAATTTTTAGAAACAGATTGGAGCGGTAAAACACCCCCTCCCCAGTAAACAGATCGGTAGCCTTGCAGATCGTAAGCCATGTGGATGATGGGCCTGGGGTAGTAAGTATGGAATGGCTTTTGTGCCGTTATTTTTATATGGAACACTTAGCAATATTAAGATCATAAACAGAAGCGGGCTTGCAATCCCTTGTAGACTCGTTTGTTGACAAAACCCCCTAATGCCCACTCCAGTCGTTTCCACATTATATCTTTGAAGGAACCAGATAGTCGGATTCAAGCAATTCTTCAGTGAAATTCCAACAGAATCTTCGAACGAAATCACCTTCATTCAGTACTCCAGTAGCGGAAAATTTGTGCACTCATCCAACAACAACATGGAGGCGGATACTCATACAGCAAAGATTAAAGATATGACAATTAGTGTGACGGAGCCAGGACGGGAAGAGAACATCTTTCCTAAATACACAACAACATATATCGTGATAAGCATCGTCACGGTAACAGTACTCGCACATCTTGCCATATTCCTCTGGATGTGTTTTCGTAAAGTACCACCGCGGCGAAATTCAGATCCTGAAGGCGACCATGAATCACCACCACCAACATACCGCTCAACATCAGCACTCTCACATTTCCAACTTGAGCTCTCTTTAGGAGCTTCACGACCAAAGTCATTCACCGAAGAGATGACCGAGACGGGTCTTCCATTACCACAGAAACCTCCTCAACTGCACATTGTCGAACCCGTTGAGCCACCAATCTTCCGAGATTTACCAAAACGGCGAACCTCAAAGCTTTCACCAAGTGTTTTCAGAGTACCTCGGTCACCACTTCCTCTAAGACCACGACCGGGTTTGCAGCAGAGGATTAAAGAGCAGGTGGTGGAAATTGATAAAGATTCTTACGATGATTCTATGCCACCACCACAACTTTCACCAAGGCCGAGGGCACATTATGACAGCACTACGACTAAGAAAGATCACCTTGCGTCTCCCCGCATTAAGATTGAAGAACCGGTGGTGGCTGATGATGCTGACGAAGGACGGACGAGCTCGGGCAGTGAGGATGACAGTGAAGACGGTTTTCCGGAGTCTTTTTCCGGTGCCATGGAGAGTCAGACGGACATTGAGAAATCACTAGCGCATAGGATATTGATTGCAGAGAAGAAAAAACGGCTTCAGATGCTACAGGATTTAGAGGAAAGGGAGAAGACGGTCAAGGCAAAGTTGGTGGCGCTGGGTTGTAGCGCGGAAAATGCACTTTAATTTACTGGAAGTCTCTCCGGTTTGATTCATGTTGGTATATAATTAATGTAGCGAAGTCATTGTACATATGGGTGAAGGAGAAAACGGAACATAAATGGGTTAATGTAGGGTAGGATACCGATGTAACCTAGCTTCTCGGACTTTGGCACATAATTAATGCTGTAAAGCTTTCCAATATGAGACCGAATGATGCCAGATGCCACGTGCCACGGCGAGATCTTGTGTAACATCAGCTGAACCGATTTACCACCGGCCAACATCATCTAACTCCGTCCCATGTCTCTCCGTGCAACGTCATGATTCATCATCCTACGGATTCCCAAAATTCCTACTCTTCCCCACAATTTGAAATCCTTTGTGGCGGTAGAAGTCAAGTTCATCACCTCCGGATCCCGCCTATGGTGCCATACAGCCTGATAATCACTGGTCCACTTTCCTTATCCGGAATACGGGTTAAGGCACCGCGTTTTCCCGCCTCAATATCCTCTAGATCTCCGAAATTATTGCTATTCATAATGCCTACAATCTCTACGACATGGAAATTATTAGCTCTTGGTATTACGATTGCCGAAAGATCAGCCTAGCCGTCTCAGAATTCAAGGCGTTCCTACTGTGTTATTTGTCATATCGTATGAGAAAATAAGCTAAGAAACAAAGTTTATCATTGCGGGTATGTAAATATGTAGATACTCTACTTGAGACACCCCACGCACTGCCTCTTCTGTATCACAACAGCGGCACGCTGAATCTTCAGCCGAACCCGCTGATTCAACATCCTCCGAACGATGTGCCGGATAAGTCACCGTCTGTGCTCGTTTCTGTCATCAAGTTCGGTCTTAGAAATCAAATTATTCTCGTTCCTCTGACAATTTTGTTAGGCACACATGTTATCCGAGTGACAGGGCATGATGTGTCGTCGATCCTGTGGGGCCTTCGCCTTGTCAGGCATCATCGGCAAGCAAACTCCGCCTAACTTCCCGTCGCCTGTAAGTGATAGCCGAGAATATAGGCAGCATGCATTACATGATAATCAATCGCCTCATCCCGACATTAAAGTTCCGGCCGATAAAAGCCTTGAGCTATGAATAAACATGATTGCTTGAACTACTTTTAAATCGCCGCTTTCGCATCGAATAGTAACCGGCGACAATTGATTGTAAACCCTAAAACCTCTGCAAACACAATGCGTTCCCTTCTTCTTCTCCCTCTTCTTAGCTCAATGGTTCTCGCCGACTCCAGCACCAGCTTCAACCCCCTCACTGCAACGGTGCAGGAGCTATCCCCGCTCATAGCCAGCGGTGAACTCACCCCCAGCTCAGTCCTCAATACCTATCTCCACGAAATCTCAACTTATGATGGATACCTCAAATCCATCATCGAAAAAGCGCCGCTTCAATCCGTTCGCAAAATCGCAGCGCAACTGGATAAACAACCCCCAAAGTCAGCAGTACACGGGATGGTGATGGTAGTAAAGGACTCGCTCGTCACTGATCCTAAGTTAGGGATGCAAACTACCGCAGGAAGTTTTGCATTGGAGGGTAGTATCCCAACTGTTGAACAACCTTCCGTTACCAAGGTTTCTATCCCCCTACAAAACAACCACAAAACCATCCACTAACTGTTTTTTTTTTCTTTCTCGTAGCTCAGAAAAGCAGGTGCAATCATCATCGGAAAATCAAACCTTTCCGTCTGGTCCTACTTCCGGGCCAGCTTCGGAGACCAACCAAGTGGCTGGTCTCCTCGGGGTGGACAAACAAAAAGCGCCTTTGACCCAGCTTTAGATCCTAGTGGATCTTCGACTGGTTCTGCTGTTGCCGTGTCTGCAGGATTGGCAACTTTTTCTTTGGGAGAGGAAACGGATGGGTCTATCATCTCCCCGGCGAATCGTGCGGCGTTGTATGCGATTAAACCCACAGTCGGGGAACTTATCCCCGGATCTGCAGTGCCGATTTCTCATAACATGGATTCTGTTGGTGTTATGGCGAAGGGATCATGGGATGTAGCGGCGGTGCAGGTTATTATGGATGGAAGGGAGACGGAGTATATGGAAGCAATTGCACAGGGAAAGAAAGGTTGGAAGGGAATCAAGATTGGGCTAGCAAATAGGGGTTTCTATTACAACACCACCAGAGTGGAGAAGGAAATTGTAGATGGGTGCTTGGAGAAGATTGAAAAGATGAAGAGCCTTGGAGCCGAGATTGTCGATGTTGAAATGCCCGGTGCTGAATTGGTGGAAGAGTGGACTGATCAGTGGGTTATCACTCGTGCGTATCCTTCCCTCTCTGTACTTCTACACAGGCTGACAAAATACCCACCTAGATGCGGATTTCAAGGAAGATATCGCAGCGTATCTCCGCACCCTTAAAAACACCACCCTCCGCAGTCTTGGTGATTTAATCACCTACAACAATGAACACGCTGACGTCGAGATGCCACCTGGTCACTGTTGTCAAGATATCTTCCTTGCCTCAAACGCCAGCGCAGGTTCCAACACAGAAGAATACCGCACCGCCTTACGTCGAGCTCATTACCGATCTAGAGATCTAGGAATTGATTATGCGTTGAAGAAATATGGGGTTGATGCGATTATGGCGCCGTCGGAGGTTGCGAGTACGCTACCTGCCATTGCTGGGTATCCTATCATCACGGTGCCGGTTGCTGTGGCGGAGATTAAAAATGTTTTGCAGCCATTTGGATTGTCGTTTTCGACTACGGCTCATGGAGAGGATAAGTTGTTTCGTATTATGGCGGCTTGGGAGAAGAGTTTTCCGGATAGGCCGAAGCCGGATATGAAGAAGATCCCTAGGAAGCAGGAGAAGAATGCTAAGTTGTAGGTGGGAAATGTTGTTGTAAGGTAATTTAGCAATCGAGTTGTAATACATGAATGTTTTTGATGTTCACAAAAACACACTTTTCACGAAGGATAAAGACGTAGAAAGAGGATGCACGAATAGGAATAGAGAGAGCGCACATGTGCTAGCTTACTTTCCATATTCTATTTCTCTATGCCTCTGTTCATTGAAAAATATGTAACAAATAAAGCACCTCCTCCCTCAAAAACATAAACATCCAAAACATTATCAGCCCCTAACTACCCATCCCTCCGCACCGCAGAATCACTGGGCCCCTAGTATGTTTCCCCGAGTGACATACCATGAACAGCGATACCCATCTGCACAGTGCCGATGTATTCATCCACCACCGGTAAATCAAGTTCTCAGAACCACAACTATGAGTTATATTCATCAGGAATCACCAATTATATTAGTCGTATACTCTTTTTAATTCCTAGATTGACATTTTTTCCGAGGTTATTTGTTTATTTGTTCAATTGATTTCGGTCATGTCATTTTAGAGATGATCACATATTCTCACCCATCTATAATGCAGTCTCAAGATGAAGAGAATCCCTTTCAATTTTCGAATACCTGATATAGATGTAGAGATTCTCCCTTTCTGGGCAGGCGGTAGATATTCGAATATACAGTACTTGAGTCATAGATATACATTCAGATTTTCTCGGGGGTTGAAGTTGCAGCTATCCAAGGTCCAAAACATTCCCTTCAAGTTCCAGCACAACCCCTTCACAATCCCAATCCCAATGTCTTCTCCCAAGCCTTATGAATTCTTCCCTCCCAAAGCCACAAATCCCCCCAACTCTCCCTTCCATCCCCATCACACATTCCACAACACACGCACCGCAATCCAGCATGTCTGAATCCCCCCAACACCCGGGCGAATCCCCCACAACATTCCCCACACTCCCACCCTTCAGCCTGTCCCCCTACCGCTGGAACTATCAATACACCTACATCCTCGGAATCCAGATCACGCATCACGAGGACACCTTCCCTCCATGTCCACCGCACCCTCTTCCGTCCGCTCTCCACGCCGCCGGCACCAGCACCATCCACCCCAACACCCCTCTCTTCCTCACAACCTTCACCAGCGATGCCCACCGTCTTATCGCCGCGACCTCTTACGACATCCTCGACATCCGCCGGGACTACATCTTCCTGCAATCCCGTGATGCCGACTCAGTTTCCCAGCGTCAATGGTTATCCCTACAACTAACCGAGGAGATCATCATAGCTCTTTTCCCGGGGTATAGAGTCCTACACTACCCGCTTAGTATAGTCTACAGAAACCATGAGGCGTTATGGTATCCCCGGGGTACAGTGGGAGATATCTGGGTTGCTGTATCAAAGCGACGTATGGAGTGTTTTTCCGAGGAGGCCGGGTATGCGGTTTCTATTGCGCAGACTTTGATGGAGCAGGAGGAGATTATGGATCCTGGGGTGGAAATTGGGTTTTGGTTGGTGACGGTTAGAGGGATGAGGGTTGCGGTTGTTAGGGTTGTGGTTAGGGTTTGGTGGTTGCGGATTTTGGGAGGGTGTCGTTCCGATGCTCAGGAGTCGGCTTGGGTTGGGGATATGAAGAGAGGTGGTGTTACTATGGAGGTTACCAGGGAGTTTGATTTGTATGAGATGGAGGAAAGGGTCGAGTTGTTTGGCATTCTTGGTGGGTTGGCTAAGGTTGCTCGGGAGGTGGGTCTGGAAATTGAGACTGAGGAACCGGGACTTCAGGGAGCGGAAGAGGAGTATGAGGACACAGAAGTGGACACTGAAGAAGACACCGAAGTCGAAGACACCGAACTCGAAGACACCGAAATCGAAGACCCAGAAATCGAAGACCCAGAAATCGAAAACGAGCACAACGACCCAGAAGCCGACAACGAGTCTAACGACCCAGAAGCCGACAACGAGTCAAACGACCAAGAATCCAAGAATTCCAGCCCCATGGAAACCGACTCTCAACATTAACACAACCACAACCAGGACCTTTCCAGCATTTTTCACATCTTCAATTCTAGCTGCACTATTCACAATCCGGAGCAGACATAACTTTTCCATTAAACCTGTTTATTGTACGAGTCACCAGTTTAGTTACAAAGACCGCAGACCACAGACTGGAGACTGAAGACTGAAGATTGGGTTACACTGTGTTTACAATCCAAAAAACCAATTTCACTTATATTATCTTTTCCTTTATCTTCATCATCTTGTAATCAACTACGTAGTAGCCTTTTTTCATCTTACAATAAAATCACACTACGTTCGTATTAATCTTCCACTGTGCAATCTTATCACGGCATGTAGAGTGTGCATACATCTAAAGATCCAAGCTGTATACCGCACTGTAAAAAGAAATTTCATCCAGGGACTTCCTGGAAATCGTGATATTTCATTTCATCGTATCCTTTTTCAAATCTGTTAGGACCAGTAATATTTTTAGTATCTTTATGTCTTGGATACATACATGTATCCTGCATAGTTTTCCTACTTTTTCTCTGCTTCGTAATCAATCCTTCAAAGTGCTGTTTTTTCATAAAAAATATCAATTTATTTTTGTGTTTCACCACATACCACAGGATTTCCGGTCATGTAAAATATCAATCATAATATCAATTCTATAAAACATAACATAACATAACGAACATAAAAAGATGAAAAAAGAAATATTGGGTATTCTACTACTTCTACTATTCTACTATTCTAATCTTCTACGGCAACTAATGCTGCTGCGTTTCTACAACTCCTTTGCTCCGTCTACTCCGTCTACTTCATTGAAATTCTAGGTCCCCCTCTAATGTTCACTCCCCCACTTTCTAAACCATTCCAAAGCCTCAGGATTCGCACAACTAGCAGAAACCTTAACATCCCAACCACTAAGTATCTGCTTAACCGCAACCTCAATTTTCTTCCCATTAGTAGTAACCGGGAGTTCCGGAGTAGCATCAATGACAGCGGGAACATGTCTTCCAGACAACTCCCTTTTAATCGCCGTTCTAACTCTTCCCTTCAAATCCTCCGTACATTCTTTCCCCTCTGCCATTTTCAAAAACAGGATAACACTTTCATCTTTATCCTCCTTTCTCCGTCTTCCAATACACAAAGCATCTTCCACTTCCTCAGGAAAGAATTTCAGGAGAAGATTATAAATCTCCGCACTCCCAAAGCGAACTCCTGCAGGTTTCAACATTCCATCACTTCTTCCTAACATAACCATTCCTCTAGTTTCTTTATTAATCCTCAAGAAATCTCCATGATGCCATACAGAAGGTCCAAAGACATCGAAATACGACTTGCGGTACTTCTCCTCGCCGTCTGATCCCCAGAATTTCACTGGCTGGCAAGGGAAGGTCTTGGTACAGACTAAATCTCCGGCTTCATCGGTGGGTTTGCCTTCAGGGTCCCAGCAGTTTACCGCCATTCCTAAACCGATGGCTTGGATCTCGCCGGCATATACGGGGACCAAAGGTGATGGGGCGCCGAAGAGAGAGATGATGTCGGTACCGCCGGTGATGGAGGCGAGGTTAACGGGGCCAAAGGCACGGTAGACATACTCGAAGGTTGAAGGGGCTAGAACCGCGGCGGTAGAGTAGATAGCGCGAAGGGTTTTGAGGGGGTATTTGGAAAGTGGGGCTGCGGAGTTTTGTTCCAAGAGGGAAAGGTACTTGGCTGAGGTGCCGAAGTGAGTTACGCTGTAATGAGGATATTTGTTAGCAGAGACATTGGGAAGATAAGGGATGGGATGGGACATACCCGAATTCATCGATAAGTCTCGCCATTGCAAGATCTCCGCTTCCATCGACCAAGGGACGGAATGGTGATCCATCGTATAATACAATAGTAGCCCCAACAGCAAGACCTGAAACAAGCCAATGCCACATCATCCAAGTAACCGTGGTATACTGGAAGAAAACATCCCCCTTCTTCATATCACCCTGTAGCATATGTTCCTTCTTGTGCTGGATCAGGGTTCCAATAGCTCCATGACAGATGCACTTTGGTTTACCTGTCGTTCCCGAGGAGAAGAGAATATAAACCGGCCAATCAGCCTCAAGCTGCAAGAATTCCAGTGGCCTATCCTGATCTATAGCAGAGCCCAAAAACTCCTCATCTAGCCAGGCCTGACCATTCGCAACTTCTAGCTTATGAGTCTCAATGGGAAGCTCCGGGAATCGTCGCAAAACAACTACATGTTTCAAGCTCGGCAAGCCCTTGACAATATCCCCAAGCTTCCCCATACTATCATGTGCACGCCCATTATAAAACACTGCATTATCAGCAAACATCACTGTTGGCTGTAGTTGCTCCCATCTATCCAACACTGCAGTAGCGCCGTTGTCCGGGCTAATACCACTCCACACTCCACCTAAAGATGTAGTGGCCAACATAGCAACCAACGCATCCTCGTGGTTACCGACGAAACCGACAACACGGTCTCCAGGGACGATAGAAGAGGAGAGAGCAGCGGCGTAAACACGTACACGCTCACGTAGGTCGGCCCAGGTCCATTGAGAACGGTGTTCCTCGGTAGCGGAGATTACGGCGATGGATGAAGGGTCGATGGGAACGGTTGGGAAGAGGAGGTTCTCGGCAAAGTTGAGCTTGGCCCCGGAGAACCAGGTGGGACGCGGGAACATGGGAAGGCTGGCATCGACAACCTGGAATTGAAGCTGTTAGAAACTTTTTTCTTCATAGCTGTTACCGGGTCGCGAAGGTGAAGGTGAAGATGAAGCTTGGTGATATCGCCCGGAGCTCGACTTTGTCGACAACGTCGACAAAGTCCGCACGAAGTCCGCACAACGTCGCATAACATCCGCGCAACGTAGCTCTCTCACCGCCCACTACCCACTCCTTCAACAAACAAAAAACCAACTTACCTGATCAAACCTCCTCGAAGCTCTAACACCAACTCTATCCCAAACCTCCGCCCAAAACTCCGGAATATTCTCAACCGACCATTTCCAGAGGGAATTATCCGCGTTTTCCTCCCCAGAAAATTCCTGTTTGTATTTATGCGCTATGTGCGCTTTGAATTTATACATTTCTGTTTCCTGTGGTGACGGGTGCTCCCAGAGCTTCTTGCCGGCGATGGCGGCTTCGGAAGCTGCTGCTTCGGGGGGCGAGGCGTGGTCGGTTCCGTTGCTGGCCATTGTGGTGGTGGTAGAGGGTGGTGAGGTGTGCGGGTAGTCGTATAGTCGAGCAGTGGAGTCGTGGAGTCGTGGAGTCGTGAATCAGTCGAGCAGTCGAGCAGCCGAGCAGTCGAGCAGTCGAGAGGCGAATCAGTGAAGTAGTAAAGTAGCAGCGGTAATAGCAGCAGTGACGTTATAAACTCAAGTATCCACCCAGAAAGAAAAAAAAAATCCTATTCTCCTCAAAATTCCCAAGCTCAAAGTCCCTATACCGAGTTGTTGGGAAGTCTGTCTGTCTATCTATCTGTCTGTCTGTATGTTGTTGTTATTGTACAGTCGCACACTCAAAAAAAAGAGGATAGGATAAGAATGCAGGTCCCCTTATCCCCGTATCTATGTATCTATCTATGGTTATACCCTGCAGCACCATAGCACTATAGCACTACATATAGCTGCCATACATATAGTGTTGGTGTTGTACAATCCCCAGCCCAGTCCCCAGTCCCCGAGTTACCGAAGAAACCGAAGAAACCGACGCAGCCGAAGAAACCACGTGCCGCCCACAGCGCACGCCGCATAGCCCATCGACAGGTGGGGCGGCATTCGTTTAGTGGGGATCATATTCATCCTATTCCAGACCTCGGGATATCGATTTATAAAGGTTATAAGGGTTATAAGTTCTTTAAGGTTTTAGGTTCTTTAAGGCAGCCGGTATTATACGCATCTACTATACCATACAAATCTACTATACTACATAATAACTCCACCTCACCTTCTTCACAGGACGAGTGGACTGGACTGGAATACTCGCAGCGGGAGGTCTCTGTAGATTACGTGGTGACGTCTACAATACGAAGCTCGAAGCTCGGAGCTCGAAGCTCGGAGCTCGGAGCACAGCGGCGGGGTATTGTGAAGCAACTTAGCAACCGTCACCGTCACCGTCACCGTCAACGTACATACATACACATCCGAGAGCTCGGGTAGCTATGGTATGTATGTAAGCTAGCCAGGCTGCCAGGCTGCCAGGCTGCCGGAGTCAAGACGCGCTATCTATATACGGAAGCGTGGGGTAGATCAAGGGATTGATATCACGTGTCTGGTGTTCTGTGTCTGGACTCCAGGCATTCAGGTATCTAAAGGTGTAAGTGCGGTTGACTGAAGAGATTTGAGTGAAGTATGGAATTGCAGAAGATAGAGTATGAGAAGTAATCGAAGCATGAAGCATGAAGCATGAAGCATGAAGCATGAAGCATGAAGCACCCAGAGGATCAAGATAGTCTTTTCTACACATCTACCTGCACATATACATACGCAGACGGGAGAGATCTCTATGTATCTCTATCTCTATCTCCATACATACATACAGACAGACAGAGAACTACATATTAGATACTACATACTGCATATTACATATTACATACAAACGCCCCATCGTTAGTATACTTACCATCGCCATCGCCATCACCAGTACCAGTACCAGTACCAGTACCAGAACCAGAACCAAAACCAAGGGATTCATATTCATATTCATATACGTATATGTATATTCATATGTATATTCACCCACATTCCACCAGTCCGCCACGCAGTAGTTGATTTGCGTTTACCTTTGCATTTGTCTTTACCTTTGACTTTATCTCTACATTTACCTCTACATTCTACGAGGAGATAAGCTATAAGTAGACTTCCAGACTACCCCAAGTACATATATATACAACATGTAGACCAGACTATGCTGAACTATATATATCGTTCCACATCGTTCCATATAAGATATCCAGCTACGGTATATTAGAGTTACCTATAATACGTACCCATTCACCGACCAAAATCAGCATATCCGAAGCTTTTAAAAAAAAAGAGTTTCATTCCCTATCAGGCTTCCATGCATCATGCTGCCATTTTCATCAATAACATCAAGCACGAAGCACAGTACCATATCATACCATACCATAACCATAACCATAGCCATAGCCATCAGCAGAGCGAATAGCCGGGCTCAAGGACACAGTGACGAGAATATCAGGACAGAAACGAAGAACGAAAGACAAGAGGGGGGCTACAGCCTACAAGTTACAACCCAAAGCAAGAATGACCTTCCGGTGACTGTTGAGGTAACTTTCGATAGTTAGCAATGTAACTGTAATTAGATAGCTTCCGCCATGATCTTACGGTTAGATGCGTTATGATTTTTTTTTTTTTAAAAGAAAAAAAAAAAAATAAAAAAGAAAAACAATATGGTGGATAGCTATCTACATAGAATCTAGAATCAATCTAGAATCTTCATACATATATATGATACCCAAACGCCTTGCATGTTTCATCGTATACTATAATTCCTACATATCCCCGGATTCCCCGTCCGCGGAGAAAAGCTTCGTGGGTACTTGAGTTCCGATATAAATAAAACTAAGATTCCTATCATATATGTTTGTATAAATCGCTACATAAATATAATACTCGAAATTCGCACTCCAGACTCTTTGATACATCAATACATCCATACATCAATACATAAATACATCAAAGTCCCCAAAATCCTCAAACTCACAGATAATAGATAACAGATAACAGCTATACAATGCAACGCAACAATGCTAAAAAAAAAAAAAAAGACTAATATCGCAAGCAAAAAAGAAACAGGGCAAAAAATATAAAGCAGGATATAACAAACAAACAACCAAGCAGCACCGCACACATATATTTTTTCTTGTTCGCTATTCATTAATATCGTTAATCATAACCAAAACCAACACCAAACTCCGCTAACCGATCTCCTGTCATATCCTCTTTAGCTCCATTGCCCAAGGACTACACACGCTACGCGTATATTCCCCGTATATTTTCATCTCTCCTCATCTCATCTAATTAAACCACAGTCTTATCATCACCTCTATAATAAACCTCTTCCCCTCTCCTGAAACCTTTCAACGTCACCAAGATCTCCTGTCTAATATCCTCAATCACAGCATCCATTTTAATATCATTTTTATCCTCACCAAACGGATCCTCTAGCTCCTCTCCGATACCCTCGATTCCATATAACGTAAAACAAACCATCACGATGACCACAACACACCACCAACCCATTTCTTTCACTAGACAGAATGGAAGAACACAGCAGTATAACGCCAACACCTGTTTCTGATGGATCTGATGACAAACAGGGATTGGCGTTAACTTGATTGTCTCCATTGTTCCGAATGAACAGATCAGGGTGTTGACCTGACCGCTCAACATGGCGCTTTGCGGGGCATTGAAAGCGCCACGAACAGCGCCGCGCTTGATGTATCTTTCAACGACGAAGCAAAGTTCCTGTGGTAGACCCAAGCCCTCACTTTCATGACCCTTTATTCCAGCGGGGATCAAGTCCGCGAACGAACGGTCATAACCAGCGATTCCAAAGTTTCCGCGAAGATAGTTTTTAATCGCGAAAAGAATGGCGATGAGACATTTCACCACTCTTTCGGTTTCTTCTCTATCTTGTGGAGTTTCGTTTGGTCCCCAGATTAGGAAGCTTCGGGAAAGTGATCGGACCACGCTGACGATGGATTGTAGATTGGTTCGTCCACCCCAGTAACGATCGTATGATGAGGAGTTTCGGAATACGAGCATAAGACCGACGACGATGGAGAGAGAAGGAACGATGGATGCGGGAACGGCTAGATCAATGCCGCGTTCTTGGTATAGATAGACGATGCCGGCGGTAAATAAGCCATGAAGAGTAATCGGAACGATGATGACGTGGTGGATGGCGCCTTTTATGAAGCGGAAAGCGAGGGGCCATCTGTGGTGATATCATTAATATCCATAGCACAACGAGGCCCAGAAGATGGCGACGAAACCGAGAGGGGCCCAACGCAAGCCGGGCCGGTCGGGATCGAGCTGGGATCGGAGGAGGTCCCGAATTCGAGACCGAAGAAGGGAAGATGCAGAGGACTGAGAGGAGATAGAAGAGACTGCTACGCACTTCCTCGGTTTCTGTCTACTCGCATGTGCAAGTGGAAAGGTGTATTTCCGTCCATCATACTCTGGTAATAAACCCCCACTACCATCACCTCGCGATCCTTCACCGTCCATGCTGCCTACTGGACTTGGAGCTCTCGAATAACTAAACCGTTTGTTTCCTAGGTATCCGTATCCGTTGATTTGTCCTGAGGAGCGGCTGTCTGCGGCTAGGAGTGGAGTAGAAGAGGAGGAAGGGGAGTCGAATTGCACCATCGTGGAATGTGCGTGAAGGGGGGTGGCAATTTATGAGAGTTTGTTTGCGTAGGTCGGACAGACGAAAATGTTTTGCAGCTTCCCGCTGTGGAAGCCTGGGCTCGAAGGTGCTCCGGGGAGGATTAGAGAGGAAAAATGGTAGGGAGATCCAGAATATGAGGAAGAACAAGGAGCTCGAATAAGATGGCGATGCAGGTAGGTGTGGAGAAGGTTATGCAGGGATTGGTTTCAGCACGTTGGTGGGGGACGCGATAAGCTTTAGCTCCGCATGCACAAAGGAGTGGTCGGGGATGATCTGAAAAGGGTCGACCTGGAGAGAGACGACCTGAAGACGATTTTGAAATGTTATGGAATTTGGATGAGAGCGGGGCGGATCTTAAATCATGGACAAAGACGCAGCAGAGTGGATCTTCAATGATATAAACAGATATATGATACACGAGTGAGCAGATGGGGTGGGCATCACTGCACATCACAACACCTCCGATCATGAAGCCGCGATACACCTCAGCACCTACGTCAGTTACGCCAAACTGGTGTGGACAACGAATGAGAGCTAGATACTCTAGAATATATTATAGCACAATAGCATCAGACGGACAAATCCAGCAAATCTATGCATTGTACTTGTGTATTCATTCCTACATATATCGCAGTAGACCGACAAATCTATGATTGTCCTTATATTTGTTTGATTGTTTATTCATTATAATATTCTACTTATGTATGTCACAGCATTAGATCCCCCCAACACAAAATGGTTACCATCGGTTTGCACTTTCCCCGTCGGGCACAAATTCAACATCACAAGATAGCACATCATCAAGACCGGGCAACATGGCCGCAAAGACACTGTCACATGGGCAACACGCGGGCTAAAGAAGGGAGTCGAGATACATTAGCGTTGTGAATGGTTGCACGTGCAGCGGGCTTGACTCTTGAGAACCCACACCCGCTTCTGTTGGCGAGCTTGCGCGTAGGCTAAGTAACGTAGCGGTGGCCAGTCCCTTCGCGCCGACCGACAGCCAGCGTGATATGGTAATCGCCGATGCAGCGTATTGTGGGGCAAAGCTAGTGTAGCGCCGGGTAAAATAAACCAGGTATGTAATCCGAAGAGGAGTTGTAAATTCTATGTAGAGAAAGGGTCTGGTACCTAGGCCCTAGGGTCCTGGACATAACATCGACTTGACCAAAATTGATTCTTCACGTCCATACATACAGAATATATCTACAACCCGACGTATCTTGTATAATTCCTGCTATTAAATCCTCATCAAAAACCCATCAAGAAATCCGGAATGCGACATACTACATACGTGGAATGGACATGACCGAGAACTGAATGGAATGCAAATAAATGAACTAAGCAGCCTAAAGCAGATTTCTAGGTTTTATCGAATTGTATTTCTAGATAAGAAAGCATGATATGGCACCATATATCGGGGAACGATACATAAAGATAGAATCGCTTCTCGGGAGCTAAAAGCCGTTCGCCTGGACAAGATGACTGGGAAGGAAGGATGGGGCGGGGGGGGCGGGGGGGGGGGGGGGGGGGGGGAGGGGGTCGAATAAGTCGGATTACATAAACAACACTGTGGGGTTAAGATCCTGCAAACTGAACCGTCTGGATCCCTGTGTGGATCTTTTATCCCGTGACTTGGCTAGCTTTGGTTTTGGATGTATGATGTATGATGGATGCTCAGATCTCATGTTTTGATGAATTTGTGTATATATATATATAGGAGAATCTGTTTAATTTCGGAATTCGTTACATACTACATACTACCTAATCATATCGAAGTCCAAAATAAAGATAAAAGAGTAATTATCAACCGTATAAAGAGATCGTTGATTTTATCACTTGTTTTTTTTTCAGGAATAAACTATTCTTATCAATAAACACAACCCCTTCTATCCTTTGAGCTTATCCAGTAGGCTGCTAGAGTGTCAGAGAGGAGTGTTATATAAACCCCCGCCAAGCCCGGCTTGTGGGAAGAGTATTTGACATCCATTACATATTGGGACTAACGAAAAATCTCTGCTCTGGTTGTGATAATCTTTAGAGTCCTCGTCCTTATATACCTGTACCTGTTCCTGGCTCCTGGCTCCTGTATCATATGCTTCGTCGTTCTTATATTCCTGAGGTGCCGGTACAAGTGGTTCCAGAGGTGACGGGTGGGGTTTCTTGAAGTGGGGAATGGGATCAATTGTGATGGGAGAATGGATTTGGTGATTTCGACATGTGTATGCTTGTGGGATGCTTGTGATGTGTTTGTGGGATGCTTGTACTTGTGATGTGTTTGTGTTTGTGTTTGTGATGCTTATATTTGTGAGATACTTGTGATATGCTTGTACTTGTACTCGTACTTGTGATTCCATTTGTGTTTGTGATGCTTATATTTGTGAGATACTTGTGATCTGTTTGTACAATATATGTCTATGCTTGTGATATGCTTGATATGGAGATAAATTCATCAGCCCTGGGGTATTTATCTTTTAGCAAGGCTTTTAGCAAAGCTTTTAGCAAAGAAAGAAAAAAAACATATAAATGACGAATAACATAATAGCCCGGTAACGCGAAGAGTTTCGCTGGACGCTAGAATCTAGAATCTTGAAACTAGAATCTTGAATCTGGAATCTGGAATCTTGAAATTAGAGACTAGAGACTAGAGGCCAGAAGCAGGAACCTGAGCAGGAACTAGAGCAGGAACTAGAGATGAAAATTAAGACTATTACAAATATTTCAACCTTACTACATCATCATCACCATTACCATTAATACCCTACTACCCTACTACGCTACTACCCTACTACCCTACTACCCTACTACTATTAATACTATTACTACGCTACTACGCTACTACGCTACTACCCTACAACCCTACTACATCATCCCCTCTGCAGGGAATTAAAAAACAAAACCCAGACTCCATATCCAGGAATGGATATGAATCATATGATATAAAGGCTTCAGTGTAGATTTTGAGTATTTCTTTACGTTACGTACGGAAGAAATGGAGGAAACGGAGGAAACGGAGGAAATGTAGGAAATGTAGGAATGATGATGCTGATGTTGATGTTGATTTCGATGTTGATGTTGATGTTGATGTTGATGTTGATGTTGATGTTGATTTTAGGTGTGAGATATGATGGAGTATTGAGGTGGGGTTTGTATACTGTTGATATGGAATTGATATGGTATTGGTATAGTATCGACACAGTATCAACACAGTATCGGCACAGTATCAACACAGTATCGACATAGTATCGACACAGTATCGACACAGTATCAACATAGTATCAACACAGTATCGACATAGTATGGACACAGTATCGACACAGTATCAACATAAGCTTGATTCCATTTGAGTTGATTCCATTTGATTTGCTTCGATTTATATCATACTCTGATCGATTCCTGAAAGGCCTATTGCTTTGGCCTATTTTAACGTAGCCGATTTGAATCTTCATCGAGAAACTATGCTGAGATAAAAATCGAGCCTTGAAAATTGAGCATTGAGCATTGAGCATTGAGCATTGAGCATTGAGAATTGAGCATTGAGAATTGAGCATTGAGAATTGAGCATTGAGCATTGAGAATTGAGCATTGAGCATTGAGCATTGAGCATTGAGCATTGAGCATTGAGCATCCAGCATCCAGCATCCAGCATCCAGCATCCAGCATCCAGCATCCAGCATCCAGCATCCAGCATCCAGCATCCAGCATCCAGCATCCAGCATCCAGCATCCAGCACCTGAAAGCGGGGTCATTATACATTATACACCAGTAACAGCAAGTCTGCAATGGCACCCCAAATGTCAACCAGAAACCCCCCCCTCCCCCTCGAGAAAACATAAACAACAAAAGCCACTACCGGTAACATTTCCAGTAGTAGTAGTAGTAATAGTAGTAGTAGTAGTTATCGGGAACGATTTGTTGAAAAGATATGAAAAAAAGTATGGGAGTAAGCTGAGGAGAGTGATAGTTGATGATACCAGGGATACCAGAGATAACAGTGATACCAGGGATACCAGTGATACCAGTGATACCAGTGATACCAGTGATACCTACATAGTGATACCAGTGATATCTAACGACCGCAACCTGCCGTAGCAGCAAGTGGCTTCTGAAAACAACAACAAATAACAACAACAAATAATTAAGCACTGTAGCAACAACAGTAGGAATTCCAATTGACTTGTATATAATATAAATAAGTTATATATAGAAAAACTTTTTATTCTTTTGACTTTTATTGTAGCTTTATGTAAAATGTCAACATTGACACCGCGTTCTTCTTCTTTGGGGTATAGAATACATTTCCTTCTGTAAGTCTTTTAAGATATGCCATCCGGGGCTATTAATGTCCTTTCTTTTCCTTTCTTTTCTTGATATTCGGATTTTGTGGGGATTTGATTTTTGGAGTAATCTGATACTCGATACCCAATGCGCAATACCCCCCCCCCCCCCCCCTCGCACCCAGCATACACACACACACACCCTCTCCCTCCATTCACCAAGCTTTTATACGCCCCCTCCACCCACCGCCTCCACCAGCCCCATGGATCTCGCCCAGCCGACCCAATTTACAGCTGATGTATCGAAGCGCCTCCAATACTCTGATTATGTCTCCTAACCACCTCAGGAACAATCAAGCTTTCAATCTCGATCTGTTCCTCACCTTCCTTCGCCTCTGGTACTCTAATCCAATTCTCGTTCTTCTTATTATCCACAAACACAACTTCGAATTTCCGGGTGCTTAATAAGTTTCCGATAACGAGTTGGTGGTTGTAACGTTCTAGGGCCTGTCGACATTTGTAGAGGAGGATTGCGGAGTCGGTTTCCAGCTGTTGGTTTGTTAGTGGGTAGTTATAAGATATGGTGGGTAGGGAGGGGATTACGAACCTTGAAGGAGATGATCATTGCGTTTGGTGCCCAGCCTTCAACTAATCGGTTCAAGAACTTGGGTACCGGGTCTAAATCAATCACCAGCTTCTTTCCTCTTGGACCCGGAGCCACAGCTGCAGCAGCGTGATTCTCCTCCCCAGCAGCTCCTGGTATATCCCCGCTTTGTATCTTATGTTCTGCCATTCTATCCGGGGGGACAAAGAAATCGCTAACCGCAGCCGCAAGATAAAATAAACCCTCCGAACCCAGTACCTGCATTCTCATAGCGACTTCTCTAAGCAAGAATAAGTAGCTTGTAACAGTTGTATAAGGCAGCAGCAAAAGAGTTTTGTTTTCTTTCGCTCGTCGATATTTGCGTAATACATCTAGCATTTGTTGTCTATACTTTTGTTTCACAACCACATCGCCTTCTGCTGTATCATCCCCATCACCAATTCTTCCCCATTCTGATAGGTAGTCCAAAAAGCAATTCGTGCTATGGGAATAATGTCTCGAATATGGAAGAAGAGAAAACTGTCGATGTAGGAAAACAACCGCATATCCCGCCTCGAGAAAATATTCCGCCGAAGTTGCACCACGGGTTCCGGCGGAGAAGTTATCGATGAATCTAACGGTTTGGTTTTCGAGGGGTACAGTGGTTCCGCCTGAGGAAACTAGAACTACGCGGCGATGAGCGGCATGGTGATGTGCGATGAAGTCTCGGACTTCAAGGGAAAGTTGCGCGATATTTGTTGGCGGCGCGTGGGTTTCGAAATATTGAAGCTCGTCGTCGGGTTGGGCTATCGGAGGTAGCTCTTCGAGGGCTGGTGTGGAGGACATTATGGCTGTGTGCTGCGTGGTGGAAAAGAGGTCGCGACGGAGAAGCGGAGTACGGAGTTAGCCCCACACTGTTTGGTAGCGCTGATTGGGGTCAGGCTAGATGCCGCGGATACGGATGTTGTGGCGCTATATAGGCGGTAACGGAGGGCGTCTGATGAGGTCATGGTGCGGCGGAGGAAATTTGATTCCGAGACTCCGAGGGTTCGGGAGTATTTTTCTTTGAATTGTTTGAATTATTTGAGAAATTGAGTTGATGATGGTTGGATTATTTGGATGGTATCTATGGAATGTATTACAAAGAATGTGAATTTTGTGATGATGTATTGCAAAACTCAAAAATGTTGACACAAAACACAAAACACAAAACTGAAAAACAACGACAGCGCATGTCCACCGTGATCCAAAGAGAATCAACATCGCCACGGGCCCGGCCCATACCCTATATACACATGTACTTTTTTCGCGGGTCCTGCCCTTCAGCCAGATAAACAAATCTCCACTTCACCTAATCCAAATTACATCAAACTCCTCAAGCCCAATGCCATCAACAAAAACATAACCAAAAACATAATCAACAACCCCAGCACCGTTGCAACCCCAAAAATCCTTCCCAATCCCATGACCCATTTCACCAGCGCCTCCACTTTCCCCTGAGCATTCAGCACCATAACCATACGACCCACAAACGGTTCCGTCGCATGAAAATCCGCCGCATCCACCATTACAATCCCCCCCGCCTTCTCTGGCATAACACTTAAACACCTTCCGGTGGCCTTTCTATCCGCCACCAACCTCGCCGCCGCTTCCACCACATCCTCCATTCTCGCCAACGGAATCCCAGCCAACAAAACCCTTGCCGTCGTTGGCAATATCCCAGTTTCAACAAAATAAGGACAAACCAAATTGAACCTAACCCCCTTGGATTCGTTCCCGGGATGTAAATACTGGCTTCTCCACCATCCGAGAACCGCATGCTTAGACGCGGTATACAAAGCCAGAACACCAGGGGAGGAACAAAACGATGCCATTGACCCGATGAAGAGAAGATGTTTATCCTCCCCTTTCTGGTTGCGACGGAAATGATGCAGGGAAAGTTTCGTCGTGTAGATAACACCGGTTAGGTTCACGTCAAGAGTAGTTAGGTCTGGGGAGGGGATATCATCATCTAGTGGAAAAGACTCGGTGAAGTCCCCTACACACCCCACCCCGGCGTTGGCGATTACCGTGTGCAGGGTGTGCGAGGGTGATAGTTGGATTGCGGTGGTGAAGAATTGTTGTTGTGAGCTCCAGGAGGTTACGTCGCAGGGGATGAAATGGTGGCTTTTGGGAACAAAACCCAATCATCAGCAGAATTCTTGGGGGTGTTGAGGTTGCGCATAGCTGGCTGCCGAGATACTTACTGTGGGTTTTTTGTTTCTTGTCGAAGTTTTTGTGCGAGAGATTCGCCGCGGATGCTGTTTACATCGCCGATAATTACATTCGCTCTGTGGAACGCAATATTCCATCAGTCAGGCAAATCAAATCGCGGAGAGAGAGAGAGAAAGAAAACTCAGGGGCGAAAAGAGGGAACGGGAGGGGGGGAAGGGGTGAGGGAGAAGCAAGCAAGCAGCAAAACTATTCCGCAACCCAAAAATCTTAAAAGTCTTTAAAAACCTACCCATTCCTCGCAAAATACTCAACCATAGCCTCCCCCAACCCACTCGCGCCACCGGTAATCACGATTGTATTGCCTTTTACATTTCCGGTTTGTGATGGGAGGGTATGTTGTAGATTTGCTGTTGCTGTTGCTGCTGTTGATGTAGCGGTGGTGTGTTTTTCTTGCATTTTGATGAAAACTTTGGAAAGTCCAGTAAAGCTGTAAAGTGACGAAATAATGAAATGACGAAGCTGTGAAGTTTGGCGATGCGATATGTTTGGCGCACGAAATTTCCCCCCCAAAAAATTAATCAAGCGTCGTCAATCGTCGTCGTCGCAGCGGGATCTTAAAAAGAAAAGCACGCACGTACGTAGGATCCGGAGCTGGGCTGGAGCTCTTCTAGGGAGGAACCAGGATAGGAACCAGGGACCAGGGTAGGAAGGGGAGGGGAGGGGAGCTTAAGACATGTTGCTTAACACCCACCCACCCACCCACTAACTAACTAAACTTAAAATATCAACTAGATTACAATTACAATTACATATGATACATTATTACATACAACAAGGTCACTTTAGCCTTTAGCCTTTAGCTTTTTTTAACCGAAGTGTGAAGTGTGAAGCTTGGTTCGGGATTTTTTATAAAGGCGGATGTTGGGTTGGTTTATGTGTATGTATGTACATATGACCTTTTGTTGGGAATTTTATATGGGTTCTGGTTATGTCTGAGATTAGGATTGAGATTGAGATTGCGGTTGCGGTTGCGGTTGGGATTTGGGTTGGGATTTACTACGTTCGTTCGTTCGTTCGTTCGTTCGTTCGTTCGTTCGTTCCTTCACCGAGATGGGCTGGCTGAATCTGTAATATCATCATTACCATCAATATCATTATTATGATTATTATGCCATGTACATACGCCGGAGAAATTTTTTCAGTAAGATAAACACAAACTACAAGCATGCTGGCTACTGGCTACTGGCTACTGGCATACAGACGAGACTTCAGCACAGGCAACGGATACGTGCGTACATAGGCGAGATACAGGTCGCCCGTCGGGTATGTATCCAAATGCGGGGCTATGGTATGGGGATACGGAATATACGGAACATACGGTACGGGGTATTCTATGGAAAGAATGAATTTTTTTTTTAAGATATTTTATGCTGGTTGGCTGGTATGTATGTTGGTATGTGATGGGCATCGCGATGTTGTAATTTGTATACTATATAGATGAGGGGTTACGGTGGGTCGTCTTCATATCATCATATCGTATCGTATCTTCGTTCCGGTGGGTGGTGGGTTGGTGGGGGTTTGGGTGTGTAGATAGTTAGATAATTGGATGATTGGATAATTAGGCAATGAGATAATGGGATAATGAATTTTCAACTTCAACTTCAACTTCAGCTGATCTTCAGTTTCAGGTAAGATGAGCTGAGCACTTTCTTTTTTCTTTGCTTTCTTTGTTTCTTTCTTTCTGGGTTTCCTTTGTTTATCACCATATGAATGAGCTAGCTGCTACATAGATACCTACCATTTACATGGTTGACATTGGAATGTTGCACCTAGAATTTTGCACCTCGCAATTAAAACTTTAAATCAAAGAGAGTCGTACATACAGTACAAATATGCAGATGTACGGTTGTGCAGATGTGCAGATGTGCAGATGTACAGATGGATGACTTTAGTCTTTAGGAATGTTGATATATAAAGAGAAGGGATATAGGGAGTCGGCATGCCGCATAGCATATATAAGGATGTCTGAGACAAACACAAAGACGGCGATATGACGGCATGGCATGGTGTGGGTAAAGATATATGTGGTGATTGTGGTTATGGTTATGGTTACTCTCTTTCGAGCTTGTATACTGTATACGGTATGCTGTATATATGTAAATCAATCCCAACTCCAAAATTCCAGCTGTACATATTGTAGAACGTAACGCCAGCAGTATTCAGTGTTCAGTTCTCAGTACTCATGATGTCTCACTAACTCTTGTTCGTTCGAATTTCAATTGCCACTGCAGTGCTTATACATAGAGTCATAGTGGCTCATGATTCATCGGCCCTTATTTCTTCAGTTGGCCAAGTTCCGATCGAGTTCCGATCGAGTTCCGATCACCGAAAACTCGGTTGCGCCGGAGCCAGACCGGGGTTGTTGGTTAGTCCGGAACGTAAATCATAAAAAGTTAAAAATTAGCTACGCACGGCAACCCAACCCAACCCAACCCGCCGACCACCGCCGCCGACTACACACCCCACCGCCGTGTTCTGTACAGTACAGGCAACCCCACTACAGTCGCACCTTCGCACCTGAACATCTCGGGGACACACCATACAACCCAAACCCACCTCAATCGTAACCCTACAACCTACGACAGAGTGTATCCAACGCCATACCCACCCGTCGACTGATCACCGACTGATCATTCCCCAACATGTTGGCAGCCCGCGGTACCCTTCACCGCAGTCTCACCCTCGCGCTCCGTCAACCTCTTTTCCTCCGCTCTACTCCCCGTATCCCCTCCGCTGCAATCCAGCGCTTCACCACCTCCGCCATCGGCTACAAAAAGAAGAAATACCCGCCGCAAACACAAGGCCCCGTTCCTGATCCGCTGGAAGGCTTCCCGGATGAAGATGAAGACGGGAATGTAACGACTGAAGCCCTGGTAAGGGATGTACGAGATATGTGGGGGAATAATCTACCGATTGGTTTGCTGAATAAGGAGGAATATGCGGTTTATGAACGGTATTATGGCGCGCCGATTAGGTTGCTTACTGAGGAGGATATTGAGGAGATGAGGAGGGAGGTGGAGGAGCAGTTGATGGGGGAGCCGGAGGAGGAGGTGGGTACGGTTACGTTGCAGGATGCGGAGGGGGTCCGGATTGAGGCGATTGAGGATGAGGAGGGAGAGGTGGAGAAGCAGGAGGGGTGGGAAATTGTCGAGGAGGAGGAGGAGGTTGATGGCGTAGAGCAGGAGCAGGAGGAGCCGAGAGAGTTTATTGGAGAGACGACTCCTGGAACCTTCTACGCTAGGAATGAGAAGGAGGCGGCAATGTACAGGAAGATTGCATCGGACTTGGAGAAGGTATTAAGCGCCTCCTCCAATGCTGAGGAGTTGTCACCCCCAAAGTTGCCGGAGGAGGAGGCGTGGTTTGCAAGAACGCATCCTTTGACCCAGCTTGGAAGATTTACAACACATCCTTCTACAATTCAGCTTCCGGACTCGGTCAAGACAGCAACGGAAAAGATTTTGGCACCAGTTGCGAATAAGCATTTGGATGAAGCTGCTATGCGAGCTCTCGGAGGATCACAGTTTTCAAAATCTCCTATCATGACTGGAAAGGGGGACAAGAGTTATAACAGCATCCCTCTTGATACCAGTGCTACTATGACGGATATGGAGGCCAATGTTCATATCGCCGCAATTCTTCCCGGATACTACGCTCAGACTCTCAGTGCCCTTTCCGAGCTCCGCAAACGTCTTGGAAGCGACTGGGTTCTCGGCCACAAGGATACCAACGAAGGCGGTATCAAGAACGTCCTGGAAATTGGAACCGGAGGAGCTGGAATCTTTGCTCTTCGCGACATCATCCGTGCTGAAACTGAGCTCCGTAATGAAGAGCGTCAGGTGAACCAAGACGAGCCACCGGTCGAGATCCCAGAGACAGAAGAACACGGTCCTCTCAACGATCTTCGTTCTGTCGTTGTTATCGGCTCAAACTCCCTCCGTTTCCGCATGTCGAAAATGCTTGAGCACACAACCTTCGTCCCCCATCTTCCCGATGCTCGCGGTGATAAGAAGAAGCCTAGACACCACCGACCCAACGACCCTCAAGACAAAGCCGAGGCAGAGGCGGAATACAAGGCGATATTCAAATCAGAAGCAGAAGGCGGTGAAGCACCAGTCGACAAGCAACCCCGAAAACTCTACGACCTCATCATCTCCACCAACACTCTTCTCCCTATCCGCGAAGACTACCAAGTCAAAAACACCGTCGACAACCTCTGGTCCCTCCTAAACCCCAACGGCGGAGTCCTACTATTAATCGAAAAAGGATCCCCTCGCGGCTTCGAAACCATCGCCTCAGCCCGCGACTACATCCTCCAAGAAACCATCCAACCCCCCGGACAGCCCACAGAAAACACCCTCAAAGACAAAGAAATCGGCTCCATCGTAGCCCCCTGCACAAACCACGCCCCTTGTCCAATGTTTATAACCGGCCCTGCGACCTCCGCCCGAAGAGACTACTGCACCTTTATGCAACGATACGAACGTCCCACATACATGCAACGCATCATCAAAGCCACTAGGAGAAACCAGGAAGACCTGTTATATTCCTATGTATCCTTCCGACGGGGTATCGATGTAACAAAAGAAGAAACCCCTATTGACCCGAAAATCGAGGAATTCGACACCACGAAAAATCCCCCCAAGAGCCCTTACTCAATGCAGCAGTTAAGACAACATGCTTATAACTACCCCCGTCTGGTTCTCAACCCATTGAAGAGACCCGGCCATGTTATCATGGATATGTGTACACCCCAAGGCACCATCGAACGTTGGACCGTCCCGAAATCTTATGGAAAAGTCGCCTGGCATGACGCTAGAAAGTCCCGATGGGGTGACCTGTGGGCGCTAGGTGCTAAGACTAAGATCCCCAGGAACTTGAAGTTGGGAAATACTGCGACTGGACAGATGAAGGAGAAATATGGAGGACCGAAATTTGGGGAGTCGGAACGCCAGCTTAGAGGTGCGGCGATTTATAGGGATAAACCTGGAGGAAAGAAGAAGAATCCTGGAAAGAGAGAAAGGGAGAGGAGACAGATTAGGAGAGCGGTACAGTTGAATAGAATGAATGAAAGGGATTTGGCAAGGAGAACCCCCGAAAATTGGACCCCGTAAGTGATGTAGGATGGAGGAGTTGATGGAGTGGTTGTGCTGGATATGGGGAATTATTTGAAGAAGATTTTGTAAGATATAGTAGATAGAGATGGGGTTATACCACGGTGTAAAAAGATTTTGGAACCGGTACCAAAATCAAATGAATGGATTATAAATAGAAATTTTTCTTTTAAGTTTTGGTTGCGTTGCGTATTGTGTGGAGATTGAAAGATTACCACGTCGGGCTATTATCAAGGTGCTTTGAGATGTGAGATATAGAAAGCTACGTGATGTGTTTATCTAAACGGGCTATCCTTCTTAATTTCAGACAATCCCCCCTTTCACCCTCTCAATCCCATATCAACACCTTCTACAGCCCAACCATCCCCAACGGGAACCTTCCATCAAATATCACTCGTAATCTGCAAACCTCCATAATCATAAGAGATCACGCAATATATTCAGATATTCATCTCTTGAAAAAAAAAAAGGTCGTCGGCTTTGATTGCTTTGATGGGGAATAATAGGGATTAGTGATTTGAAATGAAGTGGTGTTGATGGTGTGTTGATGGCTTCTTTGATCACCCCCGCCATACCCTTATGGAGCACAGAATGGATTGTAAGTATGGATATGGTTGAAAGAGCCAGAAGTGTTGAAAGAGCCAGAAGTGTTAAAAGTAGGAAAGAACAATGTCAGACTTGATATTGATATTGATATTGTACAGCATATTTCCTCTAACGCTTAGTAGACCCCAACACCTTCCCCCGCTGCACAGCATCCCCAATTAGCTTCCACCTTAACCAATCCTTTCCTTTACTATAGCATTTCCTCGGCCTTTATCCGCAGCGTCCATGTTTCCGTTGTTCGCAGTGTTCGCAGTGTTCGCGGTCTTGCGCACTATTATTACCCCTGTCGGAATGATTATGACAACTTGCTACTTGTTACTTGACGCTAAAGGTGCTAAAGGTGCTAAAGGTGCTAAAAGTTCTAAATCATCAGAGCATGTTTCCAGGCGCTTATACATACATACATACGAATATCCGATACATAGCGGCTGGGCTGAGAAGAAGGCTATAGTTTGATAGATTTGGATCTCGAAGGCTGATGAAAGTTACTGCCAGAATACATAGGAGGTGTATAAGAAAGTTGGGGTAGGTGTTAATCGGTGTGTTATAGATACGCTTAGCTTAATTAGGAAATAAGGAAATAAGGAAATAATGGGAATTGTTGGTATATACATACATACATGAATATTATTTTTTGATCGGTTTGCAAATGTATATTCCGACGGTTGCTGTCGGTGTTATTGGAGAACTTTTAATAGGTTACAGGCAGGCTGCTGCATATGACTTGTGTATTAGGAGATATGCATGGTTTTATAATTCTGTATATACACCTCCCATCATAACCTAATCTTACTTACAAGTTCGAACTCACCTATATATCTTCACCCTTTGTTTTCGTCTTTCTCTTTCTCTCACATAGACGTTTCGAATATCAACTTGCTGTCAAAATCCCAGCATGGTATGTACTATTCTATGCATCATATGCAGCATACGACCAATAACCAGCATCTGTTACTAAATATAACCACCCCATTCAAGGGATTAAGGATGCGTAAGCGCCGCGCGGGGTCAACCACTCAACGCAACGTATGGTGGCATATGTAAAAGAATCATAAACTAGCTACATACAACATAGGCTCTGCGAACAAAATCAGGCGGATTACATATGTATGTAGATGATATGCGTTGTCGTCGTCAAAATCGAAGGTGACACTGCACATATTTCATCACTGCTGGGAATCTGGGATGGAATAACAGCACTGGAAGCTTGACTTTGCGAAACGTCTTGTCTTGGAGATAGTTGTTGGTAGGTACTTGATATTGGGATTCTACGATTGGATACGATACGATTACGGCTGCGACTACGACTACGACTACGGTTGATGTTGAAGGGTTCTGTGTCTTCAGCTCAACATTTTCAATCGACTTCACTTCCAATATTCGACAACTTTTATCACCTATTTCTCGATACATCATACAACATTACCAACCACAAACCACAGCATCTCCTCCACCAAGCATGGCAGAAATGGCCGGTCTAGCTCTCAGCATCCCCGGCGTTCTCGACATCCTAATCAAGACCTGTCTAGAAGGGTACCAATTCCTTCGCACAGCGCGATCCACCCACGAAGCCTTCGAAGCCCACCGCTACCAATTCTGTATAGAGCACCAAAGACTTCAAGATCTCACCCGTGATATCTCCTATAAACTCCAGCGCGGAACTCTGGGGGTTGATGATGTGCGGTTTTTGTTGATTTCTAGTACGTTGATTAGGATTGCGCAGATGTTTGCGGATTTTAGGGGGTTGGAATGTCATTACGGTGTAGCTCCGGTAAGAGATGGGAAAAGTACAAAGGAGAAGAAGTTGAAGAGGAGGAAATGGTTTAGGAGGGTGTTGGGATTGGAGGAGGATAGGAAGGATGAGAAGGTGGATGATGAGGCGTTGAAAATCGTCTTGGATATAACGGATTTGCAACTTGATGGGAATTTGGAAATGGCGACGTTGAGGACTTTGGAACCGAGGTTGAAGAGTGTTATTAATACCTTCTCGAAACTGAAATGGGCACTGTTGGATGCGGAGAAAGTCCAAGGTTTGATCGTCAAGTTGCAGCAGTATAATGGGAATATGGAGAAATTGGTCGAGGGTCATGATAAGGGTATGTATCTGTCTTGTTGGATCAAATATCCGGAGTTTTGATGAATGGTATCTAATCTATGTATAGAGCAGAAAATTGAAAGAATGACAGCTGTTGCTACGACTGTAAAGGAAAATCATCACTTTATGGTCCCATTCCCAAAGAATGATGATTTCATCGGCGAATCACATATTACATCATGGTTCAAGGCCTACGAAAAAGAACGAACCACGGCTGGAAAATCCGAGCACACTGGGCATCTTCGTCTTGCACTATGTGGTCTCGGTGGCATAGGGTATGTGTAATATATATATTCCCTAACCCCTCCCCTCCCCTCCCAAAAAAAAAAAAAAAAAAAAAAAAAAAAAAAAAGAAAACTCGACTAATCTCCCATTCAGGAAAACACAAGACGTTCTCAACTACATCTACGCACAACAAAACCAACGCCCAATATTCTGGATCCACGCCGACAGCATCCCTCAATTCGAAGCCGACTACAAGAATCTCGGAACCCACGCCAAGATCCCAGGACTCGACATTAACGATCCCACACAGAACACAGGATTGCTAGTGAAAGCATGGTTAGAAAGTCCTAATAGCGGCGACTGGATTCTTATTATCGACAACGCCGATAATAAGCTCAATTTCTATCCAGAAACCAAGCATACAGAAACCCAGAACACGGAATCCAATGACATACACACCGGCATTGCAGAATTCATTCCGCGGGGTTCAAAAGGCACCATAATCCTCACAACCAGAGACCGGGAAGTTGCTAAGTGTCTATCAATACCCGATCATCACATCATCCAAAAACCAGAATTCAGCTCTGAGGAAGCAGTTAAACTTTTCTGCCAACATTACTCCAACCCCGATGATACCGCTGATACCGCGGCTTTATCACAGCTGCTACAGGAGCTACAATACCTTCCGCTGGCAATTGTTCAGGTCGCCGTATACCTTGATTCCAACCGTTCAATCACTATTAATCGATACCTTGAGCTCTTTAGGAATACAAAACAATCCCAGAATAGGCTTTTATCAAACTTATCAACCCCCCAATTACAAGGCTACCAGAAAAATCCTTGGAGAACATCAAAAACTCAGAATGAAGAGACGATATTAACGACTTTTACTATTAGCTTTCGTCAACTGCAGCAACAGTCATCGTTGGTAGATCAATACCTTCGGTTTTTGGCTTGTATTGACCGGAAATATATCCCGCATGATCTTTTGCTTGGTATTAGATTCAGAACTAAACCATTTAACACAAACACCAACCCCGGAGACGAAGATGACCAAGAAGAAGCCAACGAACTCACCCTCTCCGAAGCCATAAGCCAACTCCTCAACCACTCCCTCCTCCAACCCATAACCCCAGACGCCACCAACCCATCCCTCAAAACCTACGAAATTCACTCCCTAGTCCATCTAGCCCTTCGAACATATCTCAAAGACAATAATGATCTAGATACTGCATTATCCAACACTTCTTCTACTCTTGATAAAATCCTACCTATGCCGGAATATAATAACTGGACAACTTGGAGGCTTTATTTACCGCATGTTCTGACCTTACTGGGGAACTTGAACCAGCAGCAAGAATCACAGGAGCCGCAGGAGCAGCAGTCGCAGGATACAGCCAGCCTACTAACCAAAGCCGCAGCATACCTTTCCTCCACCGGAAACTACCAATCAGCACTGAATCTCCACCAACGCGCCGAGCATATCTTCAGCCATCTCCTCCCCGCCGAAGATCCCCGAACCATCGCCGCCATGCAAAGAGTAGGAGACTCCCTCTACCGCTGCGGAAAATTCCACAAAGCCGTTGAGATACAGGAAATAGTGCTAGGGATACGACAACGGATTCTTGGCGGGGGGCATAGGGATACGTTGGAAAGTATGGAGAGACTTGCGGGGAGTTATCAACGGCTTGGAGGGAGGGGAGAGGAGGTTCGAAGGTTACGGGAGGCGGTTTTATGGGGTATGAGGAAGATCCTGGGAGAGGAACATCCGGATACGTTGTGTGCTGTCATGAGTCTTGCGGATACGATGAGGGTGCAGGGGACGGGGTTGGAGGAGGTTGTGAGGTTGGAGGAAATGGTGTTGAGGGTTAGGATCAAGGTGCTGGGTGAGGAGCATTCGGATACTTTGCATAGTATGCAGAGGTTGGCTATTACGTATGGGGAGATCAGGACGAGGGAGATAGAGGTGCTGAATAAGGAGCTTGCGGAGGTGAAGGGGAGTGGGGTTGGGGAGGAACATCCGGATATGGTGCGGAGAATGAAGGATCTTGGGAGTGCTTATAAACTATTGGATGGAAGGTTGAAGGAGATTCAGGGGTTGGAAGAGAAGGTTTTGGAAGTTAGAAGACGTACGCTGGGGGAAGAACATCCGGATACTTTGATAATTATGAATAATCTTGCATTGACTTATAAACGTCAGGGAAGGGAAAAGTTGAAGGAGGTAGAGGAACTTGAAGAGAGGATTCTGGAGATTAGGAGACGGACTCTGGGTGAAGAACATCCGGATACTTTGATGAGTATGAATAATCTTGCCGATACATATACACAACGAAGCCCGGGTGCAAAGATGAAGGAGGTGCAAAAGCTTATAGAGAAGGTTGTGGAAGTGCGGAGGCGTACTCTGGGAGATGATCATCGGGATACGGTGGATGCCATCTATAATCTTGCGCACACATTGTTTAAACTTCAACGTTTGGACGAAGCTATCTCGTTGATGGAGGAAGTAGGTGGTGCGTATTCCCGTATCTATGGTAGTGACCATTCATACACGAAGGAGGTGGAGGAATATTTGGAGCGATGGAAATATGTGCAAAAGAAATGGAACGCCGGGGCACAGTAAGCAGAGTGTGAGTTTCTCTTTCAAAGTGTATTGTAAAAACTATTTTTCATAACCGCATGATATCGGACAATTTACTAAGATTCACTTTGTGCTAGCTATTTATGCGGTCGATCTTGTAGAACAAGATTATTTGTGTGACTCATGCATGATTACTTTTCACAAATCTCTTTCATTGTTGATATTATTCGAGTATTTATGTGGGATGACTTGTTATTATTGCTGTCTTGTATTGAATGCCCTAATCTTTTACTCTAATTTTGTTACAGTGCGTAACGCATGTAGATCAGCGAAAATATTGAGCAGGTCAGAAACCACTTCAAAGAATAGAAAACCAATTGCCAACTCGAGTAAATAACATTCGAGCGTACAATGTCTCTACATAATATTAGACAGCCGGCAGGTAAGTTTGCGAATTATATCGGTAAATCTGGATTAAACCCAAAATGTTATTTTCGTAGCGGAAAAGGGCTTTCAAGCCCTGTCCCCCCTAAAATCACGCCATGTGCACAGAAACTGGGTGAAACAGACTCTGGATAGGCTCAGTTGAAGAGATTTCAGAAAGAATTGATAGTGTCAATGCCCGTTTACACGTAAGCATGCCTTACATTCGACTTGATGGGGCAATGTGATATATGCATAAACATATAGCACAATTGCTCCCCGTGCCTTCACCTCCAATCCGTAACAGCAACAGGAAGCCGTAGCAAAAATCATAACTCAACCCCCCCCCCTAAACCTTGTCAGCATTTACTTAACCTCCACCTCCTTATCTCCAGCTCCATTTGACCTCCAAACACTACCATCCTGAAAAACCTCCTTCTTCCAGATCTCTGCGCGTTTCTTCACCTCCTCCAAGGCCTCCTCTCCGGCTAACCACGCCTCCCTCCTGTGTTTACTAGAGATGGCAATATGCACCGACTCCTCCCCAACCCCGACATTCCCTAGCCTATGCGTCAAAGCAATCCCACATAGATTATGCTTCTTCTTAATCTCTCTTGCTATCGTCGTGAGTGTCCTCAAACACAACGATACATAGCAATCATAACTCAAAGTCTTGACAGGGCGGTCCTCAAACGTATCCCGGGTAGTTCCAAGGAACAAGACAATTGCTCCAGCAGAGGGACTGCGAACGAGATCGGTTGTGGTGTTGAGAGATAGGACGTCGTAGGTTAGGCAGATGTGGATATTCTCAGCAGCGTCGGAGAAGGTAGCAGTTTCAGGGAGTGCACCAGGAACGAAGGCGGTGTTAGGCGGACAGGTAGGTGGTGGGAGGTGTGTTGGGCCAGCACAGCAGGGTGCGGAGGCTGGTTTAGATTCGACGGGCTGTGCAGGAGCTGGTGAAGCTTCGGTGGAGAGTGCGGGGGTGCAGCAGGTGTTGTTCTCGGATTGTGACATTGCTTTTGATGGAAACGCTGGTTTCCGGGATTCGTTTTGTTTTGATTGTTCGATTGTTGGGTTGAAACTGATGTATGAAGGTTGCGTTGCTTGTTCAGTGGAGGTTGTGGATGGTGTGATGTTGCTCAGGATTGATGTAAGGGCGGGGTGGCGAGGTTGCGGGGTATGTAGCTCTTGACAGTCTTAGCGCGTGGGGGTGCTGGAAGGCTATCTACGCGCCGGCAGCTTTGAGCCTTATGTCGTTCTGGAATTTCGAAGACGCCTTGCATCCCGACGGGAGTTGGAATATCATAACCCGGTCTGTCAAAGTAGTCATTCTTTATGCATTTAATTGCTTGTTCATCTCGGTGTTTGTATGCATAAATGCATAAATGCAATAAAACAACTCGCTTTTAGCCATGCTATGCTCCCGTGTCAATGAGCAGTGTATGCATTCACCTGCCCATCACTCGATTCTTAATAACAGAACAAAGAAATTAAATACTTGCCAAGCCCTGCCAAGCCCTTCACCAACCAGGTGTGCTCCACTATTGTATGAAGCTGTGCTCTGCTCCCGTGTCGATTATGTCAGTGCACACGTCTCCTGCGTCCCCCAGCAGTCAAGCTTCTGGCTTCGTCTGAAAGGAGCGCAAGGACCCGCCACATACGTAATCCCCCTGTTCTTGGCTCACCACTGAGCATTCGACATCGAGATGCTGCTGCTGAGAAGCTATTTTGTATGTGTGTAAGCATATGTATTCGGTGTGTCTATGCAGGAACCATCTTCGCTCGCCGGCTTCCTGAATAATTGCTTTCATGTGCATATTTAAACTGAAACAACATTTTGCTCAACTGCTTCTTTGGCCGCTCGTCCTTTGTAGATGTAAATACCCTTGACATCTTAATTTCATTTCGGCTCCATTGATCTCCCCCATCAGAACTGACTCTGAGACATGGATTACCAGGTGCTGCAGCAGGCAAGCAATATTGCCTAGCTCACCGATTGGGCCCCCCCGAGTCCGCCAGTTCAGTTTCCCCCCGACTTATCCTTTTGACAGCGAACGACACACTCAACGGCTGTCGATACAAAACAACTGATCCAGCAACAGGAAGAGCTCACATGAGGAACCAGAAATAATGTCTCGACCATACCAGCACTCCTATGAGGGAGGCAGTTCACAAAAGTACGTTTTCTCGGTAGCAGCGTCCGCTGATCTCTCGGCAGCCAGATACGAATCCGTCAGCTAATACGCGAATAGTAATAACTTGACTCCTGATGCTTTCAAGACAAATATCCACCGAAACAAGACCAGACGCTGGGCAGAGGCGCCCAAAGTCGACTACGGAGAAGGTTGGGGCGACGACGACGATTACTATGATGAGAGCGACACCCATACCCATGGACTCGTATCGCCCCCATCGCATCATGCCCCGAGTCGCGCCTACACGGATATCGGACTCGGTGCGTCGCGTCCGCTGCAGAGACAACCATCGTTTGATCGTGGCGACGACAGAGCTCACGGCCATGCGAGATCTTCGACCTTTGGTTCGGGAAACAATGGGTGGCAGGGGCAGCTACCTCCTACACCTTCACAGCTCGAGCAGCAGGAGCTTATGAGAACGCTCCCACCGGCAATACGCGCGGGACACCCCCAAGGGTCTCCACTTCCACAACCACCTCCGCCTCCGCCCCCGCATGTTCTTCCCCCACAGCTCCATGTGGGCCCGCAGCATCAAGGTGTTGGGGAGGGCATGACCGGCGAGTACTCTGCTCCCGGACGGCTACCCACAGATCTACCATCGCAATTTCAGTCTGGAATGCATCGAGATGAGCCCCAACACTATGTACCAAATTACGCAACCGAGCCCCGACAGCCCGCTGTAGATTACCAGCATCCTACACAGTTCAGACACTATTCTCAAGCAGAAGGTCCGTCCAACCAATCTTGGACGTCTCCTGGAAGCAACGCGCCTCATCACGCCGGTACCAACTTTGAGAAACCAACTCCCGCCTTACCACCACCCGAAGACCATACCTTGCAAACAATCCCAGAAAAAGTGCAGGAACCCGCTCGGAACTATCCTACATATGACAATTACGAGAATAGTTATTACGATGGGCCAAAACATTCTACGCAACAGCATGATTCTTACTACCAGGAGCAACCTCAGCACTACGCTCCTCCTAGAATAAACACATCGGAAGCACCAGTGCCGTCTTCAATGCTTTCCCCTACTTCAGGAAAGCCTAGAATTATCCGACCTTCAGACATCTACAAGCGTCATCAGGATATGGGAGCCCGGCCTGGTAGCGAGCAAAACAGTCCAGTGTCAACTAGCCGTCCAGTGGAACAAAGAAGTGCACCCCATACACCGGGAAATGTAACGCCTTCTTACGTTCCATACACTGCCTACAACCCAAGCCAAGTATCTTCGCCAGTGCATTCGCGCGGAGGGTCTCGTCCAAGTTCCCGACCAACGTCGAGCCACAATAGTAGATCTTCATCTAGGCAGGGACGGCAGTCTATCCAACCAGGTTATGTACCATACTCACCTCCGCCTAGAGGATCATCTATGGCTCAACCGATCCAATCAGTCCATGCGTTGGATCCCGAGCCCCATGCGTTTGCAGCTCAGGACTGGCGCAAATCTGGAAACCCGGATACCCCAGGTTGGGGTGATGATATAATTTCTGGTTATTCTGCACCACTCGAAACGCCCCAAACTACAAAGTCGGAATATTTCACTCCTCCTACTGGTCAGTCTCGAACCACATCATCTGCAAACGTACTGCAGTCTCCTATTGGCCAGAAGGAAGATCCTAGTGCCGCGTTTCAGGAAGTCGTCAATTCCGCGTTCGTGCGTCAAGACACCTTGCCTACCCCGCACAGCGATAAATCAGTTCCCGAGAGATCAATCTCGCCGATCCTCTCGGCGCCGCCTCTACCACCAAAGGAGATTCTCGGCCAATCGACATCTGCCCCCTTTCAGCCCCCGAAGAGTCCTATTCAGCGGGCACACAGTCCAATCTCGAGACTCCCCAGCCCTGGACCGGGCTATCAGATCCCACCTCCTCGCAGTCCAATCCAGAGGATACCGAGTCCTATTCAGAGGATTGCAAGTCCCATCCAGAGGCTCCCCAGCCCAAATACGACGATCGTTCCGAAGAGATCTGTCAGCCCGATCCTGAGGAAGCCTAGCCCTAGTCAGATTACAGCTGAACAGGATAAGCCCCTTGATCCCCCTCCTTCAAAAGCTACTCTGCATGACGGTGCGAAGAGAATGTCAAACCCAATCATGGTCCCACCTGTGTTGGCTCCCAGCGCGGCAATCGTTGAAAACGCCAGCCCTATTGAATCCAATGACGAGAAGGAGCACCAATTGGATAATATGATCATTCAATCTTCAAGTGCAAACCCCGGTGATTCCCAGTCTTCAGATAGTATAACTGCTCCTGGTCAGAACGATGCACCACAGACACCTGGAGGAGGATACCTTGCAACACCTGGCGCCGACCACAACAGAGAAAGCGTTGGTGTATTTTCGCTCTACGATTCATACTTTGAAGATAGACCAGCATCCCAAAACTCTCAGCGCCCCCAGACACCCCAGCAGCGGACACCTTCACCTCCTCAGCCACTCTCATCACCCATCCGTGATCCATCTCCACCCCCTATTCAACCCAAGTCACCTTTGAGAGCATCTCACGCCCGCAACCAAAGCAGCATCTCGGACAGTATGGCCTCCCCACGCAATGGAGATGTCACAATCGCTATTGTTCCGTCCTCGCCTCCGCCGGTACCAATTCCCGGTGCCGAGAAGAGAGCTGCAGAAACTATTGACGAGCCCGCAACCCCCGCTAGCAGCGTTGATGAGGAGCTTCTCGAAATGATGTCCACTGGTCGCAAATTCCTTGACCGCCGTGCAACTGGTATGTCGGTCCGCGACAAAGGTGATTCAGATGTGGAGGATTCTAAGATGGATGGTACTGAAGAGAAGGATGCTACCTCACCGTTGAGACAGCTTGGACCGGACTCGGAGGGCATTGAAGCGGTTGGCGAACCGACTATTGTGGAACCCCGAACTCAGTCAAGGGAGGAAGAGAGTGAATTCAATAAGGAGCTTGTGAACCAGTTCTCTAGACCTCAAACTTTGAGGTTGAAGGATCCTTTGGCTATGCCTACCGGAACCATGGTCATGCCGCCGATGCCACCAACTTTGAAGGGAGGAGAGGAAACGGCGCCAGAGGTTGTAAACTTTGACAATGACGAGGGTGAGCTTCAGCCTTTACAGGTTTTGCAGCCACCGATGATGGAGGAGAGCACGGTCCGTCCTATGACCGCAACTGTGAGGGAGACCAAGAATGGAGGAAGGCCGACGATTCAGGATACCAAGGTTATTAGCACATTATCCACGGCCCTGGAGAGGACAAAGGCATATGACGCGTTGAGGCAGAGTTTGATAGATACGCCAGAGTTGATTCAGGATTGGGTTGCATACCAAATGCAACAGAATAATGGAGATCAGTTGTTGAGAGCGGAAATCGTTGCCGTCAAGACGGATCAGACGGTAAAGAAGAGTAGAAGTAGAATAGGACTTGGCCACTTCCCCAGCCGATCAATGGATTACCACTATGAGGAGAGCGCGCACAAAGCCGAAGAGAAACTCGCCCAGGTCGGAAGAGGTGCTCTGAAGCTAGGAGAGCAAGCTGGTGCAAAGGTTGGCGCGACGGTTGGTGGTTGGATGAAGAGGGTGGGGAAGAAGGTATAATGTAGTTTCAACTAATTGCACTCTTTTAATTCTTTGATTTTTAATACCAAAATACTGATGCATTCACATAGGGTCATTCAAGCAAGGATAGTGTTAGTGATAATAAGGGCTTGTACAAAGGCCAACCCCATGGATCCATTGATTCCCTGGCAACTTCATCGATCGCCCCAACAGGATCGCGAAGAGTTTCAATCGCCTCAACTATGCCTGAAAGGAATTCCATTAGTGGATCTCTGTCCTCCAGACCAACCACAGGCGATATTCCAATGACCTCGCCTTATCCTGGTGCAATCCCTCCACAACTCCCACATATTCAAACCCAATTCCAATCAAGATTTCCTGCCGCAAAAACCCCAACATCTGGTATTGCTTCTACACCAGGTTCTGGCGTTGAAAACTCTCGCCAACAAACTCCAAATCAATACTATTGCCCTGTGCTTTCTGATTCTCCTGCTGGTGGCCATCAACACACTGCCTCCACAGGATCTGTTTCTTTCCCCGCTAGAACAGATAGTTTATTTTCAAACCCTAAAACTCCGCAATACGCACAGCCAACTCAACCTGTGGTGCAGCCCGTGCAACCCAAACAATTCGTGCCGCCATCAGAACCCTCGCCTGTCTCTGCCTTCAATAAACGCAGTGACTCGCTCCAACACAGTCGAGAAAGTAGCCTAGCAATATCCTTAGGGCAATCTTCACCTTTACATTCTGCAAACGGAGCCCCACAGATCTCTCCTCTAAGACCGCAATCGGGAACTACTTCAACTAGTGATGACGATCTTTACTCTGCTCCGCAGGGGCCCAAGCCCGTGATGTCCGAGCAGCCCGGGCCCGGACAAAGGTCAATGCCGCCGCAAGGACAACAAGGGCAAGGACCCTATGGTTCTGTGTCAACTCAGGGACAAGGTCAGCCTCCGTTCATGGCCTCCCAACCGGTACCAATGAACGCTTCTACCCATCACCTGCCACCACCAGACCACAGACCTCAACATCTTTCAACTTCCGCTCCGGCTACTAGTAGCCCGTTGGCAGCCACTGCCGGCTCCCGTGATGCGCAAGGGCAAGGGCAGGGTCAACTGGGTCTTCAAGGGCAAGGGCAAGGGCCAAACCCTAATCAAGCTTATGTCCCTTCCTCCTCCGTTGGTCCCTCTGGGTCTGGTTACAACGTTCCCCCACGCGGTTCAGGTCCACAACTGTCGCTATTTCCACCACCGCCTCCGCCACCGCCTCCCCAGGCTAGGAGTTTGGGATTGGTTAAATCTCTCTCCAGCTTAGGAAGTAAGAAAACGGAGCATTATCCCCACGCTCAGAATTTACCAGCGCAGTCCGCTACTCCTCCGCCTGATGTCAAGAAAGAAAAGAAGAAAAGCGGTTCACTGTTTAGTAAAATTGGCGTTGGAAGGTCTGGTTCTATCGGCTCTCAAACGAATGTGGCTAGCAGTGATGACGGACATGGGTTCGAACCTAAACCTCTTGTCAAGCGCACCACGTTCTTGGGTATGATGGGTAAGAGGAAGACTTCTGTAGACCATGGACCTGGATTGGAGAAGAAAGAGAAGGGTCACAAAAAAGGATTCTCTGACATGTTTCTTCGCGGTTCCTCATTTGAGGGTAAAGAACATAAGGACAAAGACGGTAGGGATGGTAAAGATTCAAATAAAGGATCGGTATCGCAGAGGCTTGCAATGGCAGGATTGGCGGGAGGAAAATCTGGTGGCGCCGCAGCACTGGTGGAGCCGAAGATTTATGATCCAAAGACGGGAACTTACATGGCTTATGGTGAAAGAAGTGGTAGTGTTGGTAGCCAGGGAACAACCCATAGTGAGCAGGTTTCCTCCATGCAATCGCCGCAGAATTATATTCCACCTGCAAACTCCCAGCACCAACTGCCGCAGAATGGACAACAGGGACAACAGGGACAGTACGGGAAAGGGCAGGTACCGATGTACCGCCAGCAATCCATCCCGACTCGTCATGCCAGTGCTCCTTTCGGAAGCCCAGGTCCTCAATCTAGCACTTCTCCCCAACCCGAGCACCAACCCCACCGTCAAGCATCCCTCCAGCAGCACTCGCAGCCACAACAGAGTGCGGGTATGCAGTACGCTCCGCCTCCGTTGACACAACAACCCGCACCGATTCAACGCACCTTTTCTCCTCCTCCACAATTGCCGCCGTTACCTAGATTCGATACAGTGCGTTTAAGTAGAATGGGGACAACGAGTAGTACCGCTAGTCGCCGCAGCGTTGATAGTGAGCCACAGCAAGTGGTGCGGGATGGTGTTTACTCGCCGCCTCCTAATGTCCAGCATCATCAGGCGTATCAACAGCAGCAGCAGGGGGAGTATGCGGTGAGAGGCTATGATTCGCAACAGAATCAGGGATACTCTCCAGTTGCGGCGATTGGGCAACATGGAAGCATTAGGAATCAATACAACAACCAGACTTCAGGACAGCAGTACGCTCAGCAGCAAGAGCAGCAGGAGCAGCCGGCACAAAAGACCCAGGTTCAGGGTCACCCGGCGCAGGAACAATACCAGCCGCAGTACCACCAGCAGCAACAACATGCTAGAGGTATGTCCCTGCCTAATCAAGCCTACGCGCCTCAGCAGCCGCAGCAGCAGGAGCGGGAACAATACCCTCAACAGCAGTATCAACCTCAACAGCCTAATAGAGGCCCTACACCCGCAACTCAGAACCAACCGTATCAACCACCCTCACCTCTGAATCTGCAGCAGCAACAGAAGCAGTATGTACCATCACAGCATAGCAGAGGTGCTACCCCGGTTACGCCAAACTTTCCCCCGTCCCAGCAGCCAGTGCCATATCAGCCGGGACATCAACAGGGACACCAGGGTCACCAGGGGCAATTAGGTAGAGTTGGTAGCATACCTGGTCACCCGATTACTGTTGGTCACTCGGGACAGCAGGGCTTGTATGCTCAGCATCCGCAGCACCAGCCGGGTTATAGGGCAGTTTCGAATCCAGAGCAGATAGCAAGGAATGGCTCTCAGCAAAATCTTGTATACCAACCGACCGGTCAGGGACAGCCGGTGCAGTATAGCCCGGTTCAGTCGCAGTTTCCTCAGCATCAACAGCGTCAGGAACAACAAATGCAGCCGCAGCAGGGGCCACAGGGGCAGTTTGGACAGGATCAACTGGCAGTACAACAGCATTACAGTGCCTCGGTTTCTGATCAGAGTCCGCAGTTGAGTCGGACTGGAACTGCGGCCTCTCACTCATCGTCTCCCACTAGCTTTGTTCCTCCTCCTCCAAAACAACAGCAGCCGCAGATGCAACAGCAATATCAACAATCTCCTCCCGCGTTGGCACAGCAGTACTCTCAACATGCTGCCCAACATCCCAGATCCGACTCTCTTTCCCGCACCTCCTTCTCATCCCAGAACCCGGAGCAGCCTATGTCCCGCCGTGAAAGCCATCGAGGTTCGATCCCTCAGCTTACTGTCCCGCGTGAACCCTCCCCCACAAGCCCCGCCCATGCACCTCTCTCCGCCGTAGCACCTTCTCACTCCACTCCGCCACCTCCAGCGACAATTCTTGCAGAGCCCGGAGTTTTGCAAACAGAGTCCCTACCCCCAACAACGCAGACGCGGGGAAATTACCTCCCCATATCAGCCGTGGAGACAAGACCGAGGACTAGTGATCGAGAAATGAGAACGCCGCATATACCCACCTTACCCTCACTACCCACAGTTCCCTCCTTCACCTCTCATTCAACACTTGTATCCGCGGCAAGAGAAGCCATAGACGAAAGAGACGAACGGAACTGGAATATCAGTAAAGATGGAATCGAAGGTCAAGACCCCGGGAAGATTTTACCGCCGCTTCCTATGCCGCCGCAACGGAATAATTCGTTGTCTTCTACACAGCCGTCTAGTGAGTCCGGGGGTGTTGTGTTACGGAAGACTAGTGATAGGAAGGTTCAAGAGACGGGGGGTGGGGCTAAGGAGGAGGAGGAAGATGGACGAAACTACGGGCGGGAACAAGGGCAGGAAAGGGAGTCAGGAAAAGAAGGAAGAGAGACGAGAGATACATTAACCCCAGAAGATGATAAAAAAATCAAAAAGCAAAGAAGAGTAACAGCAAGAGATGAGAAAATGGTTGTAAGGCACGAAGGGGATGGGGAGAAGATATTGGCAAGTGAAGCGGAGAGAAGAGGACAGGAAACGGATGAGGAGGATTATGGGATGAGTTCTACCGCTTATCCGGGGCAGCAGTGGGAGCCGGAATATTATTGGAGTTAACCGGGGGGGGGGGGGGGGGGGTTAGAAGGGTTTAATAGGGAGGGGGGAGAGAGAGAGGGTGAAAGATGGGGATGGGGATTGAGGAGTCTACCGGAAGAAGTAATAATGAGTGTAATATCCTAAGAGTACAAGTTGTCGTTCAAGAGGAGGATGTGATAAGACTATGGCAAGAGAACGAAGGAGTAATGCTTTGAGGAACTAGGCGTTTGGAAAAGGCGATATTATTTGGCATTTTTAGGTATATTGCAGTGCAAGGCATGTCAGAGATTTTAGCGGATTGTATTGAATGGTTGATAATAATATACGGAGGTTTTATGAAGGTTATACATATGATATTGTTTTTGGATTTTTTAACTGCTTTTGTGACTATATATCTATGGATGTCCATTGAATTTTGGATATGATAATAATACATGAATGATGAGATTATGCAAGTTGTAGCTAGCCTTCGCTGGTTGCTGTTGCTAATCACGATCCCCGAAATCCGGAAAATATTATACGAAAACGCCAACGCCAACACCACCCCCGCAAACCAAGAAGTATAAGGCTACATAGAAACCCGGAATAACAACATCCAACTTCCAACTTCGCATTTTCAACACCATGATATTATTACTCATTTCATACCCCAACATCATCGCAACGAAGCCTCGGTCCTTGGAAAATCCCGCTTTCAGATTATTGATTCCTGCCTAATACTCTGCTTTCACTACCACTGAGTAACCATCCCCATCACCCATCCCCCTCCGCCATCCCCATCCGCCATCCTCCACCCCCGAAGAAAAGAAAGAAGAAGGAAATTGTGATCACGACTTACCGATGGCTTCGGAAATTGTATCCTGCGATCCTGGGAGCTATCAATAACCAGAAGGCCATAACGATAACAAAAGTCCATGCTATGTTGATGACAAGTCAAGACTGAGGATGCCACCACAGCGACAAAGCAGGCATTGCATTTCTCTCGGGTAATGGAGTCGCTACGAATCTCTTAAATACTCATCATCGGGGTTTCTATTCCCCGGGAAGCTGGGATTCGGTGTTAGCGAGGAATGATGAGGTTGGTTAGTATTGGATAACCTACCTACGGGGAATATAAGCGGAAGTGACCTGCCACTCGGGATCTGGATATGTGCTTGTGTGCTTGTGCTGTTATGGGAAATGAAGTGGCCATGAACCGAGGAAGGATGTTGTCGAGCGGAAGTTTGCTGGGTCAGGGGACAGGACCGATGGGCAAGATTTCATTGAACAGCCATCACTCGATCATCGTCGATGAAAACTCGCAGACCGGATTTTTGCAGTTGACTGATTGGCATTGCATTCTGTTGGAGTAATAGCCTGGGAAGCTGGGAGTAGATGTTAGTGAGGAAGGATGAGGTTGGTTAGTATTGGACAACCTACGGGGAATATAAGCGGAAATTACCTGCCACTCGGGATCTGGATATGTGCTTGTGTGGTTGTGTTGTCAGGGGAAATGAAGTGGCCATAAACCGAACGAAGGCTGTTGTCGAGCGAAAGTTTGCTTGGTAAAAGGACAGGACCGATGGGCAAGATTCCATTGATGGGTATACACCGGACACCAGCAACCACTCGATCGTCGTCGACGAAGACTCGAAGACCGGATTTCTGCAGTGGACTGATTGTCATTGCATTTTGTTGGAGTAATAGCGTCTCCCCAGCAAAAGTGGGCCATGGAAAATGATACTGCGATTGACTAGAGCTACAAAGGCTATTGATTGATATTGATCAGAGGTAGGCGGAGGGTGCAGAGAAGTACCGCAGGGAAGAACCAAGGTTGACTATAGTAGGCATAGCGATACTGTATCTACAACTGTCAGCAAGGTAAATGGTATTAGAACTGTAAAGTAGTATATATAATGAGAAGAGGGGATAGGGGATGGCTATTCAGGTTGGTGATGGTGGAGGATTCTGGCTGGCGAAGGGTGAACTTCGTGGTTGTTATATAGCGAAGATGGGCGACTACAGGAATACGGTGTATTGCATCACGGTACCATGTGTTTCTTTTCTTGATGATTGTTGCTATGGAGGTGTATGGGGTTGCATTATATTAGCAACATGGTTGCCGAGCAAATCAAATATGCCGGTGAGGAAATTGGATTCAGGCTACACCGACACACCGAAAGCTGTCGTAATTTTCATTGACCTGGAACCACCAAGCATTGCCAGAGTGAAACATCCCCGCATTGGCTACCATCGTCGAAGGCTATTCTGATCTCAAAAATGCTATAATTATGGTTTACAGCAATGATCAATAGGACAGCGGGATATTGCCAGCCCTGTGAGCATCCCTTACTGATCAAGTAATCTGAGGACACACGACTCAACTTGCATAATTCAATGATCGCCGAAAGAGTCGAAGTAATGCCGGTAATATTCGTCGTCATCATCAAAGCCTTGCGAGATCTAGAGGATTCCATAACCTCAAATCCAACTGATCTGAAGTCATTACAATATTCAAGGAGGCACAAAAACAGCTGCCATCGGCAAAATGCCATCGGATCAGAAGAATTTTATTGGCCTGGTTACACAGCAATACACCCCATCATACCAATAAGTCGGCATTCATCCTAAGAAGCAATGATCTATCACAAAATAAGAGAAAACCCCTGATTAGCATACTTGATAACCCGTTACCAAAGGAACAAAGATGGCCATTCAATTCTCTGATAGCGTGAAAAGCTGTGGATATCTGTGGAATGTTTTTGTCCAGGTTCTGTTTTTTCCTTGTGGGGTTTCCAACACCACAACCATAACATCAGCCACCATCGGGGAAATCAATTGGTATCTGAAGATTTCAATCGCCCTGTCATCAGCAATGAGAAATATCAGGCCTCGGCAAGCATCGGAAGATCAACTGTTCTCTGCCAAATGCAAACTAACTAGCTGCGCACCAACTTGCATGTTGAAGTTATTTCAGCAGAACCAAAATATGCCACTGTATTGCTTGTTATCGTGAAAAACTATTACAATCAGATAAATAGCTAAGTAAGATCCTGTTTGAAGGGAACACCATGACTTATAACACGTTTTGGGCACCATCATTGGATATTCGGACTATCCAAACCTCCCAATGCTTTCATATGTCGGGAGTTGGATAGTCACGCAAACATGCAGGCAGTTCAATGAAGAAAGATCGAGATGTCCACAATGTTCAAAAGATTGGGATGGCTCGCCTGATGTGATGCTAGGAGATTCCATGTTACACTAGACTTACAGCTAAGAAATCGAAATCACAGCATGTGAAATTCCCATCCTACATCGTTGATGATATACAATGCGTACTTATAACTGTACACAATACTCTCAGTGCCTCAGACTGCTCGCGATCAGGCATAAACATGAAGATCTGACATGAGACGATTTCTGCAACACGCCGATTACGATCACTAGGATTCAATGTCGCTGCATCTGCTGGGTTTTCGTTTGTCCCGCACTTTCGGCTAGTATGCTGCCTAGGATATCTGGTAGTATTAGCCACTCAAAATTCCTGCTATATAGTGGATGAACAATCCCGGTTCGCAACTACCATTCATAACCTGTTCGCTGATCTTTGCTGTTATAGGGCATCACACAAGTTAACTGCAGATTATAATTATTTTGAAGACATGACGATCTTTTTTTTTCTTTGTATCTTTTTTTCTTTTTTTCTTCTTTTTTTTTTTTGGTATTGTAGATTGATAGCTTTGCGGTTATGGAAATGTTTCTGGGACTGTCTATCCGTCTGTCATGGAGAAAGAAAGAAGAAACTGCTGTCCTTCGCGGCTATGCAAATCATTAGATTCATCATGTGGCCGCTGTGGTTTTTGTTGAATAATTGAAATTAGGAAAACTTCAGCTGCTGTTAGGTTCTTCTTGATTCTTTTCGTTTGTTTCTTCATTTTTTTCTTCATTTGTTTCTTCATTTGTTCCTTGATGTCCTGAAATTACGTACACTGCACAGCACAATATACACTCTCCCACCCTTAAAAAAGAACAGTCTCAATGCGTACCTATGTAGTTACACACCCGACCCGCGGGGCTATGTGTAAAGATACATATGCGGGACACCCGCTGCTTAACTTATCGCTAAATCGTAACTGCCGCCATTTTGCCGCATCTGTCACAGTTGTCGCATCCGCTGCATCTCTCACCCGCGTTCGTGCCCTTTGCCGCAGTTGTCGACACGCGGGTCTTTTTGTTCCCACTGTGATACCTGGCAAAGAAGCAAAGTTGGCAACGGATGAAAGAAAAATTAATAAATAAAAGACAGGACTTATGCTTTTCTGTCACTGGGTGCTTTGTATTTTAAATGAAGATGCACAGAGAGGAAGAGACGTAGCCGGAAGAATAAGACCGAGAAAACAGAAGGCCTGGAAAACCAACAAGAGACCTGGAAAACAAAAGAAGTTGATCACGAGATCAAGCAAGAATACAATCGAAACGACGTCCCTCTATTTGCTTTGATAGGTGTGATGAAACCCATGAATATCCTATATCCATTAAAGACATTTTTTGATATTTGAATTGCACTTAGTCACACTACACTCCACTAATCATTCATCCATCAACTTGGCAATTCATTCCGACTCCTCACTCCCTCAAGCTCATCAAGCCTGACATCGCCCGGAAATTCCACCGCAGGATAAACCGGATTATATTCCGTCTGATACGTCCCCTCATTAGGTCGAACGCCAGGTTGCTTCGACGCTTCAGCGGGAGCTTCAACCGGTCCTGGTGAACGTTCTGTCTGGGACTGCCCTTTCTCCGCTAGAGCGGCATACCGTTGTTTTCGGAGAAAGTAAAAGACAGCTCCTCCGATTATTGCAAGTCCTGCAATTCCACCGACTACTCCGCCGGCTATGGCTCCAGTATTAGATTTATTAGCGGCCGCGTGTTTACCGGAGGCATCAGATGTCTGCCCATTGCCGGGGCCGATATTGAAGGTCATCAATTTTTCCAGATCTGGGTCACGGAAACCACCATCGGGTTTGAGTTTTTGTGCACCTCCCTTCGTTCTTGAACGACGTCAGCTCCTACACCAGCTAGAAAGGGGATAGAGAATCAACTTACGTCCCCCCAATTATTTTAACCACGGACTGGTGCACTTCATAATCGTCATCGGGATTAAAGTCATTGACCCAGAATCCCGTCGTCATGTCCAATAAAAACAACTTTTGCCTATAATCATAACAACCGTTATCATTAAGCTGTCCTCCCCAGCTCATCATGAATTTCTTTCCGACTCTTAGACAAACCGGCTCACGTCTGGCATCCGGTGCACTGGTCAGGAGGTCGTTGCCAATACCGGGGAGCTTTATCCAGTCAAATGAGGGTATCGATAATACCCATACTGTGTCGTCAAAAGGTATAATGGCATTGTCGTCGTCCCCACCGGAGATGAAGATTTGATGCGAGGAATTATCGGGAGCACTGACTACGGCGGCGCAAAACCGTTTGCGTATGCTAGGGACATTGGTATTCTGGAGAGATCTGAAGGAGAACCATTTGTTTTGCTTAGTACTGTAGATCCAGAAGTTGGTCATTGTCTTCTGTATCTCAGTCAGTAACAGTTGCCAAAATCAAGGGGCTTCGGCAGTTTACAATCGTAGTAGAGCTACCACCAAAGTTAATCAGGATTTCATCATCCTTTGTAGTGAGATGAACCAGCTGTCCATCCACATTGTCAAAAGGGATGCTGGCGTTATTTAAGCTGTCTGAGGCGGCATCATATATGATCATATTACTAGCACCGCCCGGTACACCCCTAGAACCATCGTCCCAGGTAATATTGGCCGCATCTTTGGAGAGGAATCCCCCGAGATAATATCCGCGTCGTATACTCGGGACCCAAGCAGACATTTGACTACCTATCCTCAGCAAAGCACCATCTAAATTATTTTGAAGCACGAAGTTCGTGGTAGACTTCACTTGTCCGACAGTCCATGAGTTTGTAGTAGTATCGAGAGTGAATTTTGAATTGACTGGGTAAACGTTCGTTATTGCGGAAACTTTATGATCGACAGCATAATGTGAGACTTCGTGCCAACCAAGAAAGGAAGCAAGAGTGTCTTTCGCGATTGGCCACATGGTACTGACGGTAAGTCTTGGCATTTTATCGGGGAGAGATATTCGCTTTTCATAGCTTTCGAAACCGTGATTCTTATTGAATGGTTTGGAAACATCGATAATGCTGAGGTAATCGTCTGATATTTCTGTCAGCGAACGATTGAATCATGTAGTGGAAATATGCAGAACGTACTCGGTCCAGAGTAATTCTCAAAGCCAGGCTGCCAACCCATAATACCACCATAAATGTAAACCTGCTGGTTGTAATTATGTACTATTTCAGTCAGTGAGATACTCAAGTAGACGATCAGGGAGCGTGATTAGACATACAGGATGATCCTCTAATATAGCAAAAGTCCGTAACTGGATCGGGAGGGCCATTATCTTGCGCCAGAGCCACCGCACACGCGCATACAATTAGTAGAAATGTCCGACTGATATCTTGTGCTATCATTGTGGTGTCTTCGCCACTCTTGTTACCGTGGGATATTTAATGGGTAGATGCTTCTATATAACAAACTAGTGTAGCGAGTCTTGCCCAGCTATCGATCTCACTCCGGTATGCGATTTGCTCACCCCGCCCCCCTGCCCCCATTTTTAACTCGTCCCGTCAGCAATTCCATATGAAGCGCTTCACTTGGTGCGGTTTTGTTTCGAGTCAATCCATCACCTGCCAGATGCAGGATCAGTCGTAGAATCAACCCCATCCGAAAGGTAAACGTGCTGGCTTTCATAGTAGTATATAATCACCACATGCAGTGCATCTCCTCAGGTATTAGCCTCATGTTTGTCGTATCCAGAGCGATGTGCAGCAGCTATTACCTCTAACAGATTGGGGAAAATATCAAATGCGTAGAGATGTGGAGACACCCATGCTCATCTTTCACCGGACAGTCATAAGGCACCAGAACGTCGATCATTGATTCAGGTCAGATACTGCGCATGTTACGCTTTTCGCCTGGCGTTGGCAATCAAATTCAAGATAGGCAGCAATTGCATGCACCCACTCTCCTCTCCCGCAGTTACCGCCAATTACAACCCAAATTTCACTTGGTGCATTTGAACAGGATGGGTCAAACGAGTAGTGCCGCTAGTCCTCCTGGCGTTGAAAAGTGAGCCACAGCAGATGGTAGGGGATGGTATTTGCTCGCTGCCTCCCGATATCCAGCATCATCTGGCCTATCAACAGCAGTAGCAGCAGGTGGCGCCGGGAAGGTATACAATGAGAGGCTGTGATTCCCAGAAGAATCAGGGATACTCCCCACGAATTAATGCAAGGCTTGACAAAACGGTGAATTGTTTGAAACTGCGAAAACTGTTTTTTCTAGAGGAACTGATTGATGAAGGGGCAATAAATATTATTCAATGCATACATACCAAAATTCTATACTAATTGGGTCCCTTGGTGTGAACAGTGAAAAGGAAGGGGGACCAATAGATTGTTGTTGTTGTCGTTATTTTCTAGTACAGTAATATCAATAGTTTATATAATTCCCAGCTCCTTTGTCTGACTTACTTCCAGCATTCCGCCACGTCCTTTGTTCTTTGTTCATCTTCCTTGACAAGCTACATGCGCCGTAATCCCCGAACAAACACACCTGGACGTGGGCGTCCTTTGACACTTGGGTCCCCAGACATCACAACTGACGCCTGCGATTGAAGCTCTTGAGCCCCGCAATGGCCTCCAGACTATCTGCCTGCATTGAATAGCGGTCTGATAAAATTATCCCCTTTCAGTCGGAAAACAGTAGCCCAGACTCAGCAGTCATCACGGGATCTGAGAGCATGTTCACCGCCGCTTCGTAGAGGCTGGAAAATCTGGTTACCAGATGCTGGTGGAATAAGGAGGGCTGAGATACTGGCATGTTTGGCCACTGGTGGTTTCAAACAAGGTTCAATACATCATTTATTCTTGCATGCACTGGTTCCCGATGCGGTTAACTAGTTTCCATTTACCAAGTCCGTTTAATCAGTGCACTGCAGTTACCTGGATCTCTCAAAACTGAACCAACTGTGTATCCGGGACACAATAACCACACCAAGTAACTGTGGATTGTCAGTTCAGTTGACCTGGTTTGCGATTTTACCTGGTAAACCGGCTATATGGTTGTGACTTCTAAGACCAGGGAAACAAGAGAAGTTTATAACAAAATTGAGCAAGAAGAAAAACAAAACAACATTCCTTTTATTTGACTTTGACTGGGGGTGATGAAACCCATTAATATCGTGTATCCATGAAAGACATTTTTTAATATTATAATAACACATAGTCACACTACACTCCACCCACAATTCATCACCTTCTGATTGGATGGTCTGCTGGCAATTCATTCCGACTCCTCACTCCCTCAAGTTCACCGAGCCTTACATCACCCGGATATAATTCCACCGGATGAGAACCCGGATAGCATTCCGTTGGATATGTCACCTCATTAGGAGAAATGCCAGGTTCCTTCCACGCTTCAGCGGGAGCTTCAACCGGTCCTGGTGAATATCCTATTTGGGACTGCCCATTCTCCGCCAGAGCATCATACTGTTTTTTTCGAAGAAAGTAAAAGACAGCTCCTCCGATTATTGCAAGTCCTGCGATTCCACCGACTACTCCGCCGACAATTGCTCCAGTAGTAGATGTATTAGCGGCAGTGTGTTTACCGGAGGCATCAGATGTCTGCCCATTGCCGGGGCCGATATTGAAGGACATTAGTTTTTCCAGTTCTGGATCAGCGAAACCATCTTCGGGCTTGAGTTTTGTTGCACCTCCCTTCTTTCTTGGACGACGTCAGCTCCTACACCAACCAGAACGGGGATAGAGAATGAACTTACGTTCCACCGATTACGTCAACCACCGACTGGGGTACTTCATAATTGTCATCGGGATTAAAGTCATTGACCCAGAATCCCGTCGTCATGTCCAATAAGAACATAGTATGCGCATAATCATAACAACCGTTTTCAAGCTGCCCTCCCCAGCTCATCATGAATTTCTTTCCGACTCTTAGACAAACCGGCTCACGTCTGGCATCCGGTGCACTGGTCAGGAGGTCGTTGCCAATACCGGGGAGCTTTATCCAGTCAAATGAGGGTATCGATAATACCCATACTGTGTCGTCGGCAGGTATAATGACATCTTTCTTGTCCCCACCGTAGATGAAAATTTGGTGCGAGGAATTATCGGGAGCACTGACTACGGCGGCGCAAAACCGTTGGCGTATGTCAGGGACACTGGTATTCTGGGGAGACCTGAAGGAGAACCATTTCTCTTGCTTGGTACTGTAGATGAAAAAATCGGTCATTTTTTGCTGACTTTTAGTCAGTCACAGTTACCAAAATGAAGGGGCCTTGGAAGCTTACAAGTTGAGGAGAGTTACCACCAAAGTTAATCAAGATTTCATCATCCTTTGTGGTGAGATGAACAAGTTGTCCATCCATATTGTGAAATGGGATGCTAGAGTTTTTTAAGGTGTCTGAGGCGGCATCATACATGATCATACTACTATCGCCGCCTGGGATACCCCTAGAACCATCGCCCCAGGTAAGGTTGGGCGTATCTTTGTGAAGGAATCCCCCAAGATAATATCCACGTCGTATACTCGGGACCCAAGCAGACATTTGACTACCTAGCTTCAGCACAGCACCATCTAGTTCATGCAGGATCGTGAAGTTCATGATAGACTTCACTTGTCCGACAGTCCATGAGTTTGTAGTAGTGTCGAGACTGAATTTTGAATTCAGTGGGTAAACTTTCGTTATTGCGGAAACGTTATGATCGACTGCATAATGTGAGACTTGGTGCCAACCAAAGAACGAAGCAAGAGTATCTTTCGCGATTGGCCACATGGTACTGGTGGTAAATCTTGACACTTCATCGGGCAGTGGTATTCGCTTGATATAGGTTTCGACATCTTGATTCTTATTGAATGGTTTGGAAACATCAGTAATGCGGAGGTAATCATCTGATATTTCTGTCAGCGAACGACGGAATCATGTAGTGGAAGTATGTAGAACATACTCGGTCCAGAGTAATTCGCAAAGTTGGGCTGCCACGCCATACTACCACCATAAATGTAAACCTGCTGGTTGTAATTGTGTACTATTCCAGTCAGTGAGATATCCAAGCAGACGATTCGGGAGTATGTTCAGACTTACAGGATGATCCTCTAATATAGCAAAAGTCTGTAACTGGATCGGGAGGGCCATTATCTTGCGCCAGAGCCACCGCACACGCGCATACAATTAGTAGAAATGTCCGACTGATGTCTTGTGCTATCATTGCAATTCCTTCGTAACTCTTGTTACCGTTTGATATGTAATGGGTAGATGCTGCTATATAACAAACTGATGTAGCGAGTCTTGCCCAGATATCAGTCTCACACCGGTATGCCATTTGACTAACCCCCTCCCCCATCTCCATACCCCTGTCCCCATTTTTGTTTTCTCCTTTATGTAACTCCATATTAAGCGCTTCGCTTGTTGCGGTTTTGTTTCGGGGAAATGCATGACCTGCCAGATGAAGGAGCGGCTGTGGAATCAACCCCATCACAAGGCAGAGGTGCTATGGGTTCTATGGTAGTATATATATAGTCATCATATGCAGAGCATCTCCTCAGGTTAGCCTGATTTTTGTCGTATCCATATCGCTGTGCAGAAGATTACCTCTAACGGGTTACGGATTGGTGAGAAAATCAAATGTGTATAGATGTGGAGATACCCGTGCTGATCTTTCACCGGACAGAATTAGGCACCAGGAAGTCGAAAATTATTGATTCAGGTCAGACACTGCGCATGTTAAGCTTTTCGCCTGGGGTTGGTCAAGTTCGAAATAGGCAGCAATTGCACGCGCCGTCTCTCCTCCCTCGTAGTTACCGCCAATTTATGTACGTCCTACATTTCACTGGGTGCATTTGAGTATGTAGGACGGGTACAACGAGTGGTACCGCCAGGCCTCGCAGTGTCGAAAGTGAGCCACAGCTGGCGGTGCTCGCTGCCTCCTAGTATAATAATGCTCAGCATCATCAGGCCTATCAACGGCAGCAGCATCGGGCGGAGTATGGAGTGAGAGGCTATGATTCGCAGTAGAATCAGGGATACATACCAGCATGGTAGCTTGAGGAATAATATAAGTGGCCGAAACCATACCTCTAGGCTCTAGCAAGCTGTTGCTGCTGCTGGTACTGCTGGTGGTTCCTGCTGGTGGTTCCTGCGCCTGGTGGGCCTGAAGTGGTGAGCCTGGAGTGGTGCCTGTGGCGCCTACCGCCCCTGCTGCTGGCTGCTGCTGCTGCTGAGTATACTGCTGTCCCACATTATTCTGATTGCTGTACTGATGAACTATTAGTAGAGGTAGCGAAAAAGGGGCCTGACGCCCAACAACAACCCCCCCGCGCCGACCGCATCTCGATCTTGCGACAAAGAAAAGCTGGGCGTGGTTGTGGAGTTAATCGTGTTTGAAAGTCACCCATGCATGTTTTGGTGGCAGACGGAACTTTCAAATGCATCAGCAGTGCGGCTCTCTTATGCGCATCCTACGTCGTTACGCATAGTGTGTACCTGATTGAGCATATGTCGTACAAGCCGAGTGATACATAATGCTGTCACGCTAGTAAGTTTCCGGTGGCCTTGCTCCGGAAAATCAAGATAAGGAGATATCACTCGATGCTTATGTTGAAGTGCGCCTAAGGCACCAGTGCTTAGGTGGAGGTGGACCACTCTCTATGTATAGGCACTCGCTTGCCCGTCTATGTCTGACTCCTTACGCTCGTTAATACATCCGGTCACCACCTCCACTTTCCTGTTCTTCTCGTGCCTGTGGGACCTTCGACAGGTTATGAGCCCTTGCGTAACCGCTACACTTACCGTTATCCTTTATTAGTCATAAATTATACAAATTTCTTCACTTTCCCCTTAATTTTAATCACTCTCTCCCACGATGTCCGACGAAGTCCAGGAACCAACTGCCCTAAAGTGCCCCATTCTGACGGTGGCCAATTATGCGGAGTGGAAGGACCCCATCCACTTTATCTTGGCCGGGAAAAGCGCCTGGAATATCGTGAACGGGAAGGAGACGCGCCCTGCTGGCGGCACCAGCCAACAAGCTGCGAGGGATCTCCAATACTTCGATGAAAGGGCGGCCAGAGCTACCCAGATCATATTTGATCACTGCGACATCACCTGCCGCAGGGTCATCACCGGACTCGACAACCCACGGGAGATGTGGCTTAAACTCGAAGCCCGGTTTGATAACTCGAAAACAAACTCTGGACGAAGGAACCTCTGGATTAAGTTCTGGAGATCAAAGCCTAACCCCGGGCAGTCCATGTCGAAATGGATAACTGATCTCCTTGACATTCAGGCTCCACTTACTGGGACGGTTTTAGATATCAGCGACACTGCGCTGGTTAATTATGTTATTGCAAATCTCCCCGACTCCTACGGAGTTACAAAACACGAGCTCGCGAAACTTGATAATATTGCAGTTGACGAGCTCCAGAAGATCCTGCACGACCACGAACACATGTGGGAAGCCACCCTAGGATCCCCGAAGGGCGAGGCGCATGCTACGACGACCAAGTGGTGTGACCACTGTAAACGCTCTAGCCACAACACGAAGGAATGCTACGCAAATCGCAACACCAACAAACGCGCAGCATCCTCAAGCGCCGGACCGTCCAGACCTACTAAAACTTCGAAAAAGGAGGATGTCCAATGCCACTACTGTACAAAGAAGGGGCACGTTGCGACAGAGTGCAAACTCAGATCTTCGGCTACCGCCATACGCGAGCGGTACAAGCTTCGCTCCAGTGCGAAAATTGCCGAGTTAGACAACACTGATCTCGGTATTTGACTCGGGAACTCCAGCACCTCCCTAACAGCGCAAGTCTTGATCGCCATAGACTCGTCCGCTGAGACACATACATGGGTGCTCGACTCTGGTGCAACGCACCATTTTTGTAATGATAAATCTGCTTTTCTTATTGATTCTTTAGCTACTTGCAAGTCCATCAACATTCGCTTAGGTGACAATAGTACAGTCACCACCAACACCTACGGAAAAATCATACTCAATAATCTCTTTCAAATTTCTGCACTATACGTTCCCACGTTTCGACTCTCCCTTTTCCCTCTGCCCCTCTTCGATAAAAGGGGGTGGCAAATTACTATGGCGGACGGTACTTGTACTGTGAAAGACAAGACCTCCAAAACAATCATTGTCGCTCGCATGAAGGACAATCTTTACAGATGGACAGCAGAGGCTATTAAGGAGGACCACGACGCCCTGATAACCACTCGTTCTGGTGCAGGCGTTGACATTAACTCTATTCCCTCCTCGACCTGAACAACAATATCATCGAATAAACGAACAAGTGCAGACGTTGACTTTACGCGTCCAAGCGATAAAGACCTTCGAACAGCACATAGACAGTCTTTCCGCCTTGAACCAACAAGCAATTTCGAGATGTGGCACAGGAGACTGGCCCACCTCAATACCGAGTCCTTGTCCAAAATCATTAATTCGACTGATAAAACCACAACATCAGATCATCTCCAGTCCTGCACAACGTGCATACAAGCCAAAAATCGACAGTCCTTTATTCGATTACCAACCGAACGTGCGAGCAAGCCCTTCGAACTTGTCCACTCGTATGTCTGCGGCCCGATGTCGACTCCGTCGATCAGCCAACGACGGTATTATATCATCTATATTGATGACTTTAGTCGTTTCGCCAAAGTTTACTTTCTGAAATCAAAATCCACAGACGCGGTATTACCGGTATTCCAAGAATACAAAGCGTGGATTGAATCTCAAGGACATAAGATTCATCGATTCAGGTGTGATAATGGCACAGGGGAATTTAACAATCAACAGTTCCGTTCTTTCCTGGCGAAAAACGGTATCTCGTTCGAACCCTCACCACCCTTCACACAGCATAAAAACGGAACAGCCGAGAGATTCATTGAGACGATCAACGGCAAAGCACGTTCCATGCTAATAGACGCCCAAGTTCCTCATCGCTTCTGGGCTGAGGCTGTCAACACAGCGGTGTACCTTCACTCGATATCTCCGACTAGGACGCTCAAAGGCTGGCTAAGTCCTCATGAGGCCCTGTTTCACAGGCCGCCTCAGCTGCTACACCTTCGAAGATTCGGTTGCACGGTCTTCAAGCATATACCGAAGCAGCAGAGGACAGACAAGAACTGGAGCGCACGCGCGTCACACAGTATGATGGTTGGATACACGGATTCGTCAAAGATTTGGCGCATCTATGACTTCAATTCACGTTCTGTCGTGCGCGCTTCCAACGTCGTCTTCTTAGAGGACAATAATGCTTTCGATTCTGAAGGACGTCCCAATACATCAGAGGAAATCATCAAGGCAATATCTGACTGTTTCCCTGATATCGTTGAAGGGGGTGATGAGAATGCGTCAGCGCTCATATCACATGAGATAGACGCACTCATTCAGAGTATGTACAAATGACCACCCCAACTTTTTCCGCGTCACCGCTGTAGGACCTTTCACGGCCACACGGTATAGTCTTTATCACATTATCTTCGAGTCGGATCAGCCTTCATGCTGACTCACTCTAACTATACATTGACAATTCTGTCTTGAATGTCACTGTCCCGATCAGCCTCCATGCTGTCCGGACTACTCTTGCTAGGCGAATATGCCACACACTGATTATCATCAGTTCAAGGATACTCATCCTGGAATTTTATCCGATTAACACTCCACTGTGCATCTCCTCACGAGATTCTGCCACGGAATCCCTGTCTACTGCATTCCCTTGTTTCTCAAATTTCTTTCTCCACTGCTCTGATATTCACTTCTCTGAACTAACATCCTAATTCTCAGATGCTTCTAATGACATGAATTCACTGTCCCTACGCGACGAGCGACTGAAGGCCAACAAACTAAACAAGTCCCGCTACGAAGACATTGATGTTGACGACGCCCTGGCCTCGGCCTTTCTCGCCAAAGCAACTATAGACGATCCCGACGAGGCCATAGGTCCTGATTTACTTGACGGCGACCCGACCTCTTACACCGCAGCAATGAAGAGCGCCGACCGGGACAACTGGAAAACTGCGATGCAAGAAGAATGGAACTCTTTACTGATAAACAAAACCTTCCAGGCCTTCAAATCAAATGACAATGCAGAACCTCTCCGACCAGTGTCATCGCCTGATGCATTCGACAATCAAACATCCTACAGCGGCATCACTGTTCCCTTTGGATGCAAGCCCTTGAAGTGTCGATGGATTTACAAAACCAAACGCAACATTGTGTCACGGCACACGTCTGACGAGCCGTTGTGTTGTTGCGCCATCATTGTGTTGTCGTGGTTGCTGATCGACATCGTGCCGTTGTCTTGCCGTGTTGTGTTGTGTTGCCGTTGTGTTGTTGGTTGTTGTGTGTGCCGTGCCATTGTGACTGAGAGACTGATTGATGATGGATGACGTACCACGAGCTGGAGAGCTGTGGCGTCGCAGGTGAAATGATGGAGAATGGAAGCTCATGTAGCGATGATTGTATGACGGCCCAGCAAGAGTGCTGGCCGCCCCTTTGTACATAAGGAGGCTTGCCTCCCCGTTGTCGAGATTCCCCATCGAACGTCTTGTGTCTTCTCCTTGCTCCTAATATAAGACTTCTTCTCCCAAGTCCTACGTCACTCTTGTCCTTGTCCCTGTTCCTGTTTTGTGTGCCGTCCGTCTGACGAGCACTTCGGTCCTTGTCCTGCCGTTCCCCGTCCCGGAACCTGCCTAGTCCCTCTTGCCGGTAGTGTTCAGTGTGTTCTTTGAACGTCCGTTCTCAGTTCCCTGACACATTGACGGCAGCACAAAGTTCAAGGCCCGACTGGTTATAAAGGGTTATGAACAAGTTCCGGGAATTGATTATGATGAGACATATGCACCTGTCTCCAAGCTAAGTACTCTACGTTACCTGCTAAGCTTATCTGCAACCAGGGGGTGGTCAGTCGATCAAATGGATGTTGTCACGGCCTTCCTCAACCCTGCTATTGACAACGACAGGACTTTCATGTCCATGCCTCCTGGCATCGAATGGCTCGATAAACGTCTATCAAAAACATCGACGGTCCGCCTGCTGAAAGCCCTGTACGGCCTAAAACAGGCACCCAGATTATGGTGGGCCCAGATTAATGACTTCCTCATGAAGCAAGGTTTCCGACAGGCACACGCCGCCTCCAACCTCTACCTCATGAAGGACGCATTTCTACTCTTATATGTCGATGACATCTTGATCTTCAATCTGACAAAACAGAGGATGGGCGACAACATCAAGAAGGCCCTCAGTGCTCACTTCAAAATGACAGATCTCGGAAAAGCGACTCGTTTTCTCGGCCTGGAACTGGAATACTTGCCTGAGGGAAGCATTGCCATCTCGCAGAAGCATTTCATTGAGGGGGTGATTGCTAGATATGGTCTTCTTGAGGCCGCACCCACTTCTTCCCCGATGGACATTCACGTTGATCTTGAAAATACTGACTGCGAAGACAAGACCACTGATGAACAGCAAAAACGCCTGTATCTATCAATGGTCGGATCACTGATGTACGCAGCAATCGGAACTCGTCCTGACATCGCCTTCGCGGTGACTGCCCTCAGCCGATACAATCAGTCGCCTCTAGCAATGCACATGACCGCTGCCAAAAGGGTCATCCGATACTTGAAAGGTACGAAAAATTTGTCGATTATCTACAAACGTAACCACGACATACCGCAGGACTGTTTGCGACTCTTCTCCGACAGCGACTGGGCCGGCAGTACAGCCGATCGAAAAAGCGTCGGGGGGTGCGTAGTCCTTGCGCCAGGAGCGGACGGGCCGATCCACTGGAGCTCAAAGAAGCAGTCCGTCATCGCCCTCTCCACTCTTGAAGCCGAGTACATTGCAGGCAGCAATGCGACCCGTGAAGCGATCTGGTTCCGCCTATTGATGGACGACACCGAAGCCTGGGATAACAAAGTGCCGACCTCGGTCCGTTGCGACAACATGGGAGCACTTCGCCTCCTTCAGACCGGCGTCATCAAGGCGAAAACAAAACACATCGATGTGAAGTTTCACCACTCGATCGACGAAGCTAGAAAGGGAACGGTATCGTTCGAATACATTGCGTCCAAAGAAAATGTCGCAGATATCCTCACCAAACCGCTCCCTGGACCAAGACACGCGTTGGCCGTGAAACTTTTAGGGATGGAAACGCTGAGTGGCAATAATGATTAATGAGTTTGGTTTGAATGAATAAGTGTGTGTTGTGATTGAAGTATGGCTGCTGATTGCTGATTATGATGATGATTGAATTGTGTTGTTTCTATTTGGGTTGTTCTTCTTATGGGTTTTTACTTCTTCTTTTATGGGTAATTGGGTATTTTCTTTTTCTATGGTATTGTTCTTGTTTTCTGTTATGATGGATTGTTATTTTTTCTTATTATTATGTTTGTAGCACCCGTCCTTAGACGAGGGGGTGTGTTGAAGTGCGCCTAAGGCCCTAGTGCTTAGGTGGAGGTGGACCACTCTCTATGTATAGGCACTCGCTTGCCCGTCTATGTCTGACTCCTTACGCTCGTTAATACATCCGGTCACCACCTCCACTTTCTTCTTCTTCTCGTGCCTGTGAGACCTTCGACAGCTTACCAGTCTATTTTGGTGGCCTTTCTGTGGGAGAACAGGCAATACAAACAACACACCACTTCGGCGCTAAATCAACGCCAACTTTCTCGCTTCAATTTCCTGATTAGGAAATCGCAAAGAATTCTCACGGCCTCACCGCCCCACCCACCCACGGCCCTGGCCTCACCATGGCCCTCTGGCATGCCCCGTTTTGGGGATATCAGCTCCCCGCGTAGTATCGCACCCTACCGGGGCCGCCTGCAGTCTCCCCTCGGTGTGCGCAGCCAAACCGACGAGGAAATCTTCGCCACCCCCCTTCGCGTCTCGAGCCACGAGATGCAATCCCCGCAGTTCCCCACCCCCATGCGCATCATTGCCCCTCCTCAGGAAGGAGCACGCAAGAGACCAAACGTTGGAGGAACCCAGGAAGACACCGCGTCGCACGCCCATCGCGAACGCCGTTCCGACGATGTAGCCCGCATATCGTCAATCCTAAATGTTGACTACATCAGCAACCTTGGCCTACGCCTCGAGGAGCTGGAAGATCGCATCCCCGCGCTGGAATGCGAGGTGCGCCACCTCCGCAGCGTAAATCGTGAACTCCAGGCCCAGCTCCAAGCGGTGCGGGCCCTCAAGACCCCCGCTGTCCCCCGAGCGCCGCCCATCGCCGCCCCGGCCCCTCGCAAACCCCCACCAGTGGCTGTCCAACCCACTGCTGCGCAAACATATGCAGCAGCATCCAGCGTACACCTCCCCCCCCCCAGCTTCCCCCACAGGAATGGACCGCCCACCAGTCCCGCCGTTCCAAAAAGCTCCAACAAACGGCCGCAAACCCATACGCTCCCGCCCAGAATCTCCCAACTGAGGTACGCCGCATTGTTTTCACCCGTCGCGAAGCCGCACCAGCCTCAAAACAGGTGGACGAAGCGTTCACAGCAGCCATCAACTACTGCTTGTGATTCAAAAACGCTCCCCAATTCCACCGCATCCTAAAAGTCTCCCGCAATGCCAAAGGCACCATCACCGCCACAACAGTCCCTGGTGTGGATGCCGCAACCCTCTTAGGATTGTACCGTGGGGACATCCTCAACGCCGTTCGTGAAGTCGATAGTGAGGTTACGGGAGTTGAGGAACTCGACCGCTGGGTATGTCTGAAAGTCCATGGCGTCCCGCTGGATCGTTTCATGGGTGAGGGCTCCCAAGGTGTCCAACGCCTCCAAATCAAGGTACAGGCAAACCACGCTGGAGTAGAAGTGTGGCCCAACATCCGTTGGTTAGGCAAAACGGAGACAATTCGAGCCCGCTATGCCAATGGCGAGATCCAGAGCTCCTCCGCCGTCTTCTTCGTACGCAGCTCCGCCGCCGCGAAAATGCTAATCTCGAAAGGGGTATTGCTGGGCAGCAGACGTCACCGCGCTGAGATGTACGTCTTCGAAGGGCCTGACAGCCAGTGTTCCGGATGCCTCAAATGGGGCCACATCCGCGAACGCTGTTCGACACCAACAATCTTCCGCTGCGTCTTCTGCGCAGAGCACCACGCAACCTCTAACCACCCCGCATGCGACCTTTCCGACTGCTCCAAACCCCGAGGCACAGCGTGCAAACACACCCTGCCTACCCCGAAGTGTGCAAACTGCGGTGGCAGCCACTACGCAAACGATCACTCGTTCCCCGACCGTATGGCCGCGGTAGCAGCTGCCCGCCTCGCCAGAATGCCGCGCACAGTTCCACCCACCACAATCGTGACCCGCCCAGCCCTCGAGGAGCCAGCCCCCTCCGCCAACGCTCCCGATACTTCACAACAAGCCCCCGATACCGGCGACGCCTCAGCCATGGACCTATCCGATGGGGTCCCCGAATCCTCCTCCACCCTTGCTCCAACGCAAGATACCGTTCTCCCCTCCTCTTCCGAGACGGGGACAGATGCCGTTGTGCCCCTAGAACCTGAATTATGATACCAATTCAGGTTCTACAGCACAACTGCAGAAAGAGCGGTGAGGCTCTAACTGCCATAATGGAGAGGGGAGTAACGCTGGGGAGCGACGTGGTTCTAATCCAAGAACCCCCGATCTTCCAAGGGTGGCGTCACCCAGCGTTCGACTTCGTCTGGGGAACGAGGGTGTCGGTAGGGGTTCGCAAGGACTCTGTCTGGACCGTCCGCCCCCGGGAGGAACGAGCAGCGGAGGGGGAAGGAGACGTTCAAGTCCTGGACATTCTTTGTCGGGGACTTCGAAAACTAAGGGTGGTCAACGTCTACAACGCTCCTAGAGCATCCGACAGCGTCAGACCAGCTCGAAACATAGCGTGGTCACGAATAATCACTCGTGACACCGTCATCGCCGCAGATTTTAATGCGCACAGCGCGAGGTGGAACCCCCGCTGCACAGAACCTATCCAATGTCGGAGATGGAGAGGAAACTCACTCACAAACAGGACAACAACGCCACAGCGTAATCGACCTTGTGTTCGCCACAATGGAGCTCTCTCCGTATGTGAGTGCTCGCACCCTCCTAGACCCGGAACACGCAACTACTTCCGACCACGAAGCCCTGGTCTGGGAGGTCACATCGGTGACAGTGCCGGAAGACTACGACTCACCCACGAGAGGGTGGGCGGTGAAGGAATGGCTTGAGGACGAGGAGAGAGCGAAGAAAGCGGCGTTAGATTACCACCATCAAAGCGAACGCAGACCACTCCTCTCCAGTCGTTGCTCGGAGGAAGAGGTGGAGGCGGAAGTGGTTTGGCTACGGGAAACTTTGACGGCACTCCTGGACGCACATGCGCGCAAGATCCGCATCACTGCTCGCTCGAAACGGTGGTGGGGCACCGAAATCAAGTCAGCGCGCCGATCATATGGTCGCACTCGACGACCAGTGAAGGCAGGACGTGCAATTCCGGAGGAAGAGAAGGAACATCGGATTGCATATCTCCGTCTCCAGAGGAAAGAAAAGAGGAGCTGTTGGGTGTCACGGCACACGGCTGACGAGCCGTTGTGTTGTTGCGTCACCATTGTGTTGTCGTTGTTGTTGCCGTTGTCTTGCCGTGTTGTGTTGTGTTGTCGTTGTGTTGTTGTGTGTGCCGTGCCGTTGTTGTTGATAGACTGACTGATGATGGATGACGTACCATGAGCTGGAGAGCTGTGGCGTCGCAGGTGAAATGATGGAGAACGGAAGCTGTCATGTAGCGATGTTGGATGACGGCCCAGCAAGAGTGCTGGCCGCCCCTTTGTACATAAGGAGGCTTGCCTCCCCGTTGTTGAGTTCTCCATCGAACGTCTTGTGTCTTTCCCTTGTCCTTGATAAAGACTTCTCCTTTCAGTCCCACGTCATTCTTGTCCTTGTCCCTGTCCCTGTTTCGTGTGCCGTCCGTCTGCCGTGTACTTCGGTCCTTGTCCTTCCGTTCCCCCATCCCGGAACCCGCCTAGTCCCCCCTTGCCGGTAGTGTTCAGTGTGTTCTTCGAACGTCCGTTCCTAGTTCCCTGACATTACGTCCGATCTAATAATTATTCGACCAACACGCATGAATCCCACCGGTTCTGCTTGGACACACGCCTTGAAACAAGCCCTGGAAACTCGCACCCTAAACGAGACCTTCGGGATTTCCGACCGATTCGCTGGCGCAGTGCGACGAACCATCCGAAGAGCAGAAGATCACTGCTACCTTGTGGTCCGCTGGGAACTCCAGGATTATACCTACCAGGAGCACGTCCGTCACACCATCCGACTTAAGCCGATCCTCCGAGCCCGCCAGCATGCACTTTAAACTCATCGACCAAGCACATTGGCAGCAAATCGTCAACGCTGCCTCCATGACTCAGTTCCCTGACGGGCACGAACCGCTTACGTTCTCCAAGCAGCTCGCGCAATCAATCCTAGACGCCCAAGACCATCCCACGGGCTACCTCTTGAACGACCTCGCAGAGACCCCCCGGCTCCCGTAACAGCAATCGAGTCTCCAGCCCTGTCGCCTCCCGCGCTCCGGAAGCCCCCACCCCTGCCCCCATTCCCCCTGTTGTTATTCAGACTGGCTCCATCCAGGTTTATCCCAATGGCCCAGAAACAGTGCCGCGAACCGCCGCACCCCCTACCACAGCCGCAGCCGCCGCCCCCCGCCCCCGCTATAATCGCACCAGTTCCAAGACTCCCCCCCCCCGAGACCCCGAAATCCTCCTAACCCCGGAGGAACAAGCAGATACGAATTCAAATTCATTACTACGAGAAGGAGCTCACCCGCCAGCGTGAACTCATCAACGCGCTACTCGCCTCCCCTGGCATCCGCGTGACCGGAGACAAAATCTCGGATCCGCCAACCTTCGATGGGTCCAACAGGGAGGACCTCCGCCGCTTTGTCTCCTTGCTTCGCATTAAATTGGTGAGCGACGAATTACGCTTCCCAACCCCTCACAAGCGGATCTCTTATGCCATGGGTGTCAGGGAACTAGGAACGGACGTTCAAAGAACACACTGAACACTACCGGCAAGGGGGACTAGGCAGGTTCCAGGACGGGGAACGGAAGGACAAGGACCGAAGTGCTCGTCAGACGGACGACACACGAAACAGGAACAGGGACAAGGACAAGAATGACGTGGGACTGGAAGGAGAAGTCTTTATTAAGAGCAAGGGAAAGACACAAGACGTTCGATGGAGAACTCGACAACGGGGAGGCAAGCCTCCTTATGTACAAAGGGGCGGCCAGCACTCTTGCTGGGCCGTCATCCAACATCGCTACATGAAAGCTTCCGTTCTCCATCAATTCACCTGCAACGCCACAGCTCTCCAGCTCATGGTACGTGATCCATCATCAATCAGTCTATCAACCACAACGGCACGGCACGCACAACAACACAACGACAACACAACACAACACGGCAAGACAACGGCACGATGTCGACAACAACAACGACAACATAATGATGACGCAACAACACAACGGCTCGTCAGCCGTGTGCCGTGACAGTACCCCCCCGTTAGGCTCGAGTTCCTACGAGAGGAGAAGGTTTGTCTGGGTATAACTGGTGGAATTTCTCAGCGGCCTCAGTTTCGGATAGGTTTGTTTCCGGTTCCCAGGTTGGAGAGTCATGGCCGGTCCACTTGACGAGGTACTGCAGGTTTCCTCTTGACCAACGGCTATCCAGAATTTCATCCACGAACCATTCTTCTTCGCCGTCTACTACTACCGGTAGGGGCGGTGGGATAATCTGGCCAGGGAGGGGGTCCGAAGGGGCTGGGTTTAGTAGGGACACGGGGAAGGTCCTATGATGTTTCATTGTCTCCGGTATATGCAATTCATAGGCGTGGGATCCAATGGGCCGTAACACGGTGAAGGGCCCTAGGTGTTTGTTTTCCAGTTTCTTTGAGGGGCGGCGGGTTCTGAGGTTGCGGGCGTCCAGCCATACTAGGTCTCCTGGTTTGAAGACCGGCGCGGGGAGTCGGGAATTGTCGGCCGCCTCTATGTGGCGGGCTTGGGCGTATTTCATTTCAGAACGTAAGACGTCATGGATGTGTGACATCCTTTCCGCTACCTCGTTCGCTTTCACTTCTTCAGGATTGTCTGTCCTGATTTCCAACTCGAAGGAGCATTTGGGGTGTCGGCCGTAGATAGCGTAGAACGGAGACAGCGACGTTGTATCCGATACTTGGTTATTTGCAGCAAATTCTGCCAGTGGTAAAAATTTCTTCCAATCGTCTTGTAAATAACAGACGTACGCACGGAGATATTGCTCCGTAACCGCGTTGATTCTTTCTGTTTGGCCATCGGTTTGGGGGTGGAAGGCCGTGCTCGTGGCAATTTCGATACCCATGCAATTTGCCAGGTGTTTCCAAAAGTGGGCAACAAATTGCAGGCCGCGGTCGGACACTACTGTGTCTGGTAGGCCGTGTAGTTTGAATACGTTTTCCAGGAAGAGTTGCGCGAAGCCTTCTGCGTCTATCGTGGAGTGACAGGGCACTAAGTGCCGCTGTTTCGTGAGTCGGCAAACGATCGCACATATTGCGTCGAAGCCTTCAGATGTCGGTAGTCCAGTAACAAAGTCCACCGATATATTCTGCCACGGGTGGTGGGGGACCGGTAGGGGTTTCAAGGTTCCATAGGGTGCGTGGCGGGTAGCTTTTGTTCTTTTACAAGTGTGGCAATTTCGGACGAATTGGTCCACATCTTTTCTCATCGAGGGCCAGTAATAATTCCTGGCGAGGAGTTCGAAAGTCTTTGCACGGCCCGGGTGTCCCATGGTGGGGGGGGTCGTGGTGATTTTGTAGTAGTTTCAATCGTAGTTTGTCCAGCGCGGGGACATAGAGGCAGTCTCGGTAGTACAATGTGTTTTCCAACACGGAGCAATCGGCGAGTGATATGTCCTTACAGATTTGTGTACCGTCTTCCAGCATTCCCAACACTCGGTTGGGGAATGAATCTGTCTTGTAGCCCTCTGTAAACAGGAGGTCAACTTTGGAGGGTGCCAGTTTCATGGGCGGGGTCATGCACAACTGGAAGTTTTGTGCCTTTAGAACAGCTTGCTGGTTCGCTAGTATGCGTTCGTCTCCCTCTCCCGGGAGGTCGGCGGCTCGTCTTGTCAGGGCGTCCGGTTTTCCTCCCAGCGTTCCCGGTCGATAGGTGATCACACAGTTGAACCGAGACAGGAATTCGGACCAGCGTGCTTGTCGTCTGTTTAGTAGCTTTGTCGTCATAAAGTATTCGAGATTCTTGTGGTCTGTCAATACTTTTATAGGGAAGGCGGAGCCCTCCAAGTGGGGACGCCATTCCTCGAAACAACGAACTATTGCCAGTAGTTCTTTGTCATAGATCTCATAGTTGCATTCTGCCGGGGAATGCTTTTTGGAATAAAACGCGACGGGGTGTAACACGTTATCGTCGTCGTATTGTGATAAAACTCCAGCAGACACATAGTCAGATGCGTCTGTTTCTACTACAATCGGTTTCTCGTAGTCGAAGTGCTTGAGAATCGGTGCTGATGTAAATGCGTCCTTCAGTCGGTCGAAGGCGCTTTGCTGATCTTTACCCCAGGTAAAGGGGATCGCTTTACCATCTTTCTTTTTGGTCAGAGCCGTCAGAGGGGAGACCACTTTTGAGTAGTCTTTGATAAATCTTCGGTAGAAATTCGCGAAACCCAGGAACTCTTGGACCTGTTTCAAATTGGTTGGTTCCTTCCAATCTCTCACTGTGGCTACTTTGGAATCCATCATGCGCGCGCCGTCGCGGCCGATGTTGTAGCCCAGGTACTGTACTTCTGCCTTAGCAAACTTACACTTCTCTGGCTTCAAGTGCAGTTTTTCTTGCTTGAGTCGTTCCAAGATCTTTCGGACGTGTGCGGTGTGATCGGGCTTTGTTTCAGAGAATACGAGAATATCGTCCAAGTATGCCATACAAAACTGGTCCAGGTATGGTCTCAGGACATCATTTATGAATGCCTGGAAATCGGCAGGCGCGTTAGTGAGCCCAAAGGGCATTACTTTCGACTCGAATAGGCCGTACCTTGTGCGGAAGGCCGTCTTCCATTCTTCGCCCTCTGCCATTCTGATAAGGTTATAAGCGCTGCGGACATCTAGGGTCGTAAAGTATTGAGCTTTGGAAAGATTCATCATCGTCTCCTGTATCAATGGCAGCGGGTACCGGTTCTTCTCGGTACCTTCATTCAGTCTTCGGTAATCGACGCATAGGCGTAGGGATCCGTCTGATTTTTTCACGAATAATATCGGCGAGGCGGCTGATGATTGGGAGCGTTGTATAAATCCTTTCTCCTAATTCTCATCGAGCCACGCTTTCAGCGTCTGCAACTCGTTGCGTGACAGCGAGTATAACGGGCCAAAGGGGGGGACGAATCCCTCTTTCAGTGGGATCTTGTGGTCGTAGGGCCGGTGTGGGGGGAGTTCCTTCGCGTTGACCTCCTTGAATAAATCGAGGTAGTCATGGTACTCTTCGGGGATCATGTCTTTCAGTTCCTCATCCGTGAGGGGGGGCTTGTCTTGTAGGGCGACGGTGATCTGGTCCAACGATAGCGAGAACACTGTCAGGCTTTCGTCTTCTACCATTTCTTTGAAGTCAGAGATGGTTAGACTTGAGATCGCTATTGGGGGTTCGTCCGGGGGGTCGGGGACCGGGGATTCCAATTCCGGCATGGGTTCTGTGTCGGGCTCGTGGACGTCGGGAGGGGGGCCCGGGTCCAGGACCTCGACACCGGTTGTGCTTACAGGCAACGGGGTGCAGTTCCTTAGGCGGTATTGGGAGTCGAAGCTTACAGTGTTGGAACTGAAGCTTATTGTTACGTCGTGTTTCTTCAACCAGGGGATGCCCAACACCACCGGGTAGTGACCCAACTTGGTGACGAACATGGGAAGGGTTTCCGAGTGACCATTGATGGTACACTCTACTTGGGCGAGGTGTGTGATTTTTCCTGAGGATATGGGGCGGCCGTCGATAACTTCGACCGTTCGGGCGGTGGATAGGGGGGTTAGGGGGAGTTTGTGATGGCGGGCGAAATTGCTGTCAACAAAGGCGATACCAGTGGCGCCGCAGTCAACGAGCGCTACTGTTTTCACGGAGCGGTTATTGGAAAACAAGGAGCAAGAGAGAACAAGGTGTTTGCATTCTAACTTTCAAGTAAAACTTGCGCCCGATAATAGCAATGTATCAGCAATAATTTTCCCACCAGCGGCAGAGCCATCTTCTTGCAGCTGGTTTATTCTTTTCCCGACACCTCTTCTTCATTATCCAACAATTCCACGCTCGCCACTTTAACATTCGTCTTGGCGGGGCACGACGCAGCCATGTGGCCGAGGCCACCGCAGTAGAGGCAACGTCCTTCTGACAGGCGGGTCGCGCGCTCCTGTGCCGACAGTTTCTGACGGGGTCCCTGGGCAGGGGTTTGCTTGCTGGAGGAGGCGGTGGTGGCTTGGGTAGCGGGGGTGGGGCGACTCGTGGCGGGGGTGGCGGCGGTAGTGGGTTTAACTTGGCCGCGGTTGGTACGCAGCTTGCGGAGGTTCTCGAGTGCTCTCAATTGGGAGTCCAATTTTTGGCACTGGTCAACAAATTCGTGCATCGTAGTGGTGGGAGGGGCGCCAACCAACTTTTCGTGCAACTCGAGGGACAGGCCGTTACGCAGAGCATCCATGGTGGCGGCTTCATCCCAGCCTAATTCTGCGACCAGGCGGGAGAACTCTGCATAATAGTCCGAAAATTCGCGGTTGTTTTGTCGGAGATTTTGTAGTTTGAAACGAGCCGTTGCGCGCTCGTCCGGGTCTCCAAAGGTACGCTGTAAGATTTTAATGACGTCCTCGACGTCGTTGAGGGCCCAGCGGTTGCCATTTTCCTTGATATAAGGAAGAATCTGATCTAAGGCGCGTCCGCGGAGGCGGCCCATGGCATAAGAAATCCGTTTGTGAGGGGCTGAGAAGCATAGTTCATCGCTCACCAACTTGATGCGAAGCAAGGAGACAAAGCGGCGGAGGTCCTCCCTGTTGGACCCGTCGAAGGTTGGCGGATCCGAGATTTTGTCTCCGGTCACGCGGATGCCAGCGGAGGCGAGTAGCGCGTTGATGAGTTCACGCTGGCGGGTGAGCTCCTTCTCGTAATAGTGAATTTCATTCGTATCAGCTTGTTCCTCCGGGGTTAGGAGGATTTCGGGGTCTCGGGGGGGGGGGGGTCTTGGAATTGGTGCGATTATAGCGGGGGCGGGGGCTGCGGCTGCGGCTGTGGTAGGGGGTGCGGCGGTTCGCGGCACTGTTTCTGGGCCATTTGGATAAACCTGGACGGAGCCAGTCTGGATAACGACAGGGGGAATGGGGGCAGGGGTGGGAGCTGTTGGAGCGCGGGAGGCGACAGGGCTGGAGACCCGAGTGCTGTTACGGGAGCCGGGGGTTTCCGCGAGGTCGTTTAAGAGATAGCCCGTGGGGTGGTCTTGAGCGTCTAGGATGGATTGCGCGAGTTGTTTGGTGAAAGTAAGCGGTTCATGGCCGTCAGGGAACTGGGTCATGGAGGCAGCGTTCACAATTTGCTGCCAGTGTCCTTCGTCGATAAGTTTAACGTGCATTCTGGCGGGCTCGGAGGATTGGCTTGAGTCTGATGGTGTGGCGGACGTGCTCCTGGTAAGTGTAGTCCTGGAGTTCCCAGCGGACCACAAGGTAGCAGTACTTTTCTGCTCTTCGGATGGTTCTTCGCACTGCGCCAGCGAATCGGTCGGAAATCCCGAAGGTTTCGTTTAGGGTGTGCGTTTCCAGGGCTTGTTTTAAGGCGTAGGTCCAAGCAGAACCGGTGGGGTTCATGCGTGTTGGTTGAATAATTATTCGATCGAACGTAATGTCAGGGAACTAGGAACGGACGTTCAAAGAACACACTGAACACTACCGGCAAGGGGGACTAGGCGGGTTCCAGGACGGGGAACGGAAGGACAAGGACCGAAGTGCTCGTCAGACGGACGGCACACGAAACAGGAACAGGGACAAGGACAAGAATGACGTGGGACTGGAAGGAGAAGTCTTTATTAAGAGCAAGGGAAAGACACAAGACGTTCGATGGAGAACTCGACAACGGGGAGGCAAGCCTCCTTATGTACAAAGGGGCGGCCAGCACTCTTGCTGGGCCGTCATCCAACATCGCTACATGAAAGCTTCCGTTCTCCATCAATTCACCTGCGACGCCACAGCTCTCCAGCTCATGGTACGTGATCCATCATCAATCATCCTATCAACCGCAACGGCATGGCACACACAACAACACAACGACAACACAACACAACACGGCAAGACAACGGCACGATGTCGACAACAACAACGACAACATAATGATGACGCAACAACACAACGGCTCGTCAGCCGTGTGCCGTGACAATGGGCCGCCTCCGCGGACGCGCCTTGGATCAGATTCTTCGTTATATCAAGGAAAATGGCAACCGCTGGGCCCTCAATGACGTCGAAGACGTCATTAAGATCCTACAGCGTACCTTTGGAGACCCGGACGAGCGCGCAACGGCTCGTTTCAAACTACAAAATCTCCGACAAAACAACCGCGAGTTTTCAGACTATTATGCAGAGTTTTCCCGCCTGGTCGCAGAATCCGGCTGGGATGAAGGCGCCACCATGGATGCTCTGCGTAACGGCCTGTCCCTCGAGTTGCACGAAAAGTTGGTTGGCGCCCCTCCCACCACTACGATGCACGAATTTGTTGACCAGTGCCAAAAATTGGACTCCCAATTGAGAGCACTCGAGAACCTCCGCAAGCTGCGTACCAACCGCAGCCAAGTTAAACCCACTACCGCCGCCACCCCCGCCACCAGTCGCCCCACCCCCGCTACCCCAGCCACCACCGCCGCCTCCAGCAAGCAAACCCCTGCCCAGGGACCACGTCAGAAACTGTCGGCACAGGAACGCGCGACCCGCCTGTCAGAAGGACGTTGCCTCTACTGCGGTGGCCTTGGCCACATGGCTGCTTCGTGCCCCGCCAAGACGAATGTTTAAGTGGCGAGTGTGGAATTATTGGATAGTGAAGAAGAAGTGTCGGGAAAAGACTAAACCAGCTGCAAGAAGATGGCTCTGCCGCTGGTGGGAAAATTATTGCTGATACATTGTTATTATCGGGCGCAAGTTTTACTGGAAAGTTAGAATGCAAACACCTTGTTCTCTCTTGCTCCTTGTTTTCCAATAACCGCTCCGTGAAAACAGTAGCGCTCGTTGACTGCGGCGCCACTGGTATCGCCTTTGTTGATCGCAATTTCGCCCGCCATCACAAACTCCCTCTAACCCCCCTACCCACCGCCCAAACGGTCGAAGTTTTCGACGGCCGACCCATATCCTCAGGAAAAATCACACACCTCGCCCAAGTAGAGTGTACCATCAATGGTCACTCGGAAACCCTTCCCATGTTCGTCACCAAGTTGGGTCACTACCCGGTGGTGTTGGGCATCCCCTGGTTGAAGAAACACGACGTAACAATAAGCTTCAGTTCCAACACTGTAAGCTTCGACTCCCAATACTGCCTAAGGAATTGCACCCCGTTGCCTGTAAGCACAACCGGTGTCGAGGTCCTGGACTCAAGGCCCCCTCCCGCTGTCCACGAGCCCGACACAAACCCCATGCCGGAGTTAGAAGACTCGGTCCCCGACCCCCCGGACGAACCCCCAATAGCGATCTCAAGTCTAACCATCTCCGACTTCAAAGAAATGGTAGAAGACGAAAGCCTGACAGTGTTCTCGCTATCGTTGGACGAGATCACCGTCGCCCTACAAGACAAGCCCCCCCTCATGGATGAGGAACTGAAAGACATGATCCCCGAAGAGTACCATGACTACCCCGATTTATTCAAGGAGGTCAACGCGAAGGAACTCCCCCCACACCGAGCCTACGACCACAAGATCCCACTGAAAGAGGGATTCGTTCCCCCCGTTGGCCCGTTATACTCGCTGTCACGCAACGAGTTGCAGACGCTGAAAGCGTGGCTCGATGAGAATTTGGAGAAAGGCTTTATACAACGCTCCCAATCATCAGCCGCCTCGCCGATATTATTCGTGAAAAAATCATACGGATCCCTACGCCTATGCGTAGATTACCGAAGACTGAATGAAGGTACCGAGAAGAATCGGTACCCGCTGCCATTGATACAGGAAACGATGATGAATCTTTCCAAAGCTCAATATTTTACGACCCTTGATGTCCGCAGCGCCTATAACCTTATTAGAATGGCAGAAGGCGAAGAATGGAAGACGGCCTTCCGCACAAGGTACGGCCTATTCGAGTCGAAAGTAATGCCCTTTGGGCTCACTAACGCGCCTGCCGATTTCCAGGCATTCATAAATGATGTCCTGAGACCATACCTCGACCAGTTTTGTACGGCATACTTGGACGATATCCTCGTATTCTCTGAAACAAAGCCCGATCACACCGCACACGTCCGAAAGATCTTGGAACGACTCAAGCAAGAAAAACTGCACTTGAAGCCAGAGAAGTGTAAGTTTGCTAAGGCAGAAGTACAGTACCTGGGCTACAACATCGGCCGCGACGGCGCGCGCATGATGGATTCCAAAGTAGCCACAGTGAGAGATTGGAAGGAACCAACCAATCTGAAACAGGTCCAAGAGTTCCTGGGTTTCGCGAATTTCTACCGAAGATTTATCAAAGACTACTCAAAAGTGGTCTCCCCTCTGACGGCTCTGACCAAAAAGAAAGATGGTAAAGCGATCCCCTTTACCTGGGGTAAAGATCAGCAAAGCGCCTTCGACCGACTGAAGGACGCATTTACATCAGCACCTATTCTCAAGCACTTCGACTACGAGAAACCGATTGTAGTAGAAACAGATGCATCGGACTATGTGTCTGCTGGAGTTTGATCACAATACGACGACGATAACGTGTTACACCCCGTCGCGTTTTATTCCAAAAAGCATTCCCCGGCAGAATGCAACTATGGGATCTATGACAAAGAACTACTGGCAATAGTTCGTTGTTTCGAGGAATGGCGCCCCCACTTGGAGGGCTCCGCCTTCCCGATAAAAGTATTGACAGACCACAAGAACCTCGAATACTTTATGATGACAAAGCTACTAAACAGAAGACAAGCACGCTGGTCCGAATTCCTGTCTCGGTTCAACTTTGTCATCACCTACCGACCGGGAACGTTGGGAGGGAAACCGGACGCCCTGACGAGACGAGCCGCGGACCTCCCGGGAGAGGGAGACGAACGTATACTAGCGAATCAGCAAGCTGTCCTAAAGCCACAGAACTTCCAATTGTGCATGACCCCGCCCATGAAACTTGCACCCTCCGAAGTGGACCTCCTGTTTAAGGAGGGCTACAAGACAGATTCATTCCCAAACCGAGTGTTGGGAATGCTGGAAGACGGTACACAAATCTGTAAGGACATATCACTCGCCGATTGCTCCGTCTTGGAAAACAGATTGTACTACCGAGACTGCCTCTACGTCCCCGCGCTGGACAAACTACGATTGAAACTACTACAAGATCACCACGACCCCCCCACCATGGGACACCCGGGCCATGCAAAGACTTTCGAACTCCTCGCCAGGAATTATTACTGGCCTTCGATGAGAAAAGATGTGGATCAATTCGTCCGAAATTGCCACACTTGTAAAAGAAGAAACGTGACCCGCCACGCACCCTACGGAACCTTGAAACCCCTACCGGTCCCGCGCCACCCGTGGCAGAACATATCTGTGGACTTTGTTACTGGACTGCCGACATTGGAAGGCTTCGACGCAATATGTGCGATCGTTTGCCGACTCACAAAACAGCGACACTTGGTGCCCTGTCACTCCACGATAGACGCAGAAGGCTTCGCGCAACTCTTCCTGGAAAACGTATTCAAACTACACGGCCTACCAGACACAGTGGTGTCCGACCGCGGTCCGCAATTTGTGGCCCACTTCTGGAAACACCTGGCAAATTGCATGGGTATCGAGATCGCCACGAGCACGGCCTTCCACCCCCAGACCGATGGCCAAACAGAAAGAATCAATGCGGTTACGGAGCAATATCTCCGCGCGTACGTCTGTTATCTGCAAGACGACTGGAAGAAATTCTTACCACTGGCAGAATTTGCTGCAAATAACCAAGTATCGGATACAACGTCGCTGTCCCCGTTCTACGCCATATACGGCCGACACCCCAAATGCTCATTCGAATTGAAAATCAGGACAGACAATCCTGAAGAAGTGAAAGCGAACGAGGTGGCGGAAAGGATGTCACACATCCATGACGTCTTACGTTCTGAAATGAAATACGCCCAAGCCCGCCACATAGAAGCCGCCGACAATTCCCGACTCCCCGCGCCGGTCTTCAAACCAGGAGACCTGGTATGGCTGGACGCCCGCAACCTCAGAACCCGCCGCCCCTCAAAGAAACTAGAAAACAAACACCTAGGCCCCTTCACCGTGGTACGGCCCATTGGATCCCACGCCTATGAGTTGGATATACCGGAGACAATGAAACATCACAGGACCTTGCCCGTGTCCCTACTAAACCCAGCCCCTTCGGACCCCCTCCCTGGCCAAATTATCCCACCGCCCCTACCGGTAGTAGTAGACGGCAAAGAAGAATGGTTCGTGGATGAAATTCTGGATAGCCGTTGGTCAAGAGGAAACCTGCAGTACCTCGTCAAGTGGACCGGCCATGACTCTCCAACCTGGGAACCGGAAACGAACCTATCCGAAACTGAGGCCGCTGAGAAATTCCACCAGTTATACCCAGACAGACCTTCTCCTCTCGTAGGAACTCGAGCCTAACGGGGGGGTACTGTCACGGCAAACGGCTGACAAGCCGTTGTGTTGTTGCGTCACCATTGTGTTGTCGTTGTTGTTGCCGTTGTCTTGCCGTGTTGTGTTGTGTTGTCGTTGTGTTGTTGTGTGTGCCGTGCCGTTGTGATTGATAGACTGGCTGATGATGGATGACGTACCATGAGCTGGAGAGCTGTGGCGTCGCAGGTGAAATGATGGAGAACGGAAGCTGTCATGTAGCGATGTTGGATGACGGCCCAGCAAGAGTGCTGGCCGCCCCTTTGTACATAAGGAGGCTTGCCTCCCCGTTGTTGAGTTCTCCATCGAACGTCTTGTGTCTTTCCCTTGTCCTTAATAAAGACTTCTCCTTTCAGTCCCACGTCATTCTTGTCCTTGTCCCTGTCCCTGTTTCGTGTGCCATCCGTCTGCCGTGCACTTCGGTGTTTGTCCTTCCGTTCCCCCATCCCGGAACCCGCCTAGTCCCCCCTCGCCGGTAGTGTTCAGTGTGTGCTTCAAATGTCCGTTCTCAGTTCCCTGACATTGGGGCTCTTTTCTAGAATCTGCGGACGGCAATGCAGTCTGGACGGCACTCCGCACGACTCAACCGCGGGTGTCTGTGATGGTGGGGACCATCGAGGATGAACGGGGAAATCGTGCGGAAACGGAGGAGGACAATAGACGCATGCTTGCCGATGTCTCATTCCCACCACCCAACGATTATGAGGGAGGGTGGCACTCGAGAGGCCCTGCTGGTGAGGCTCACTCGTGGGTCACGCAAGAAGTTGTCGCTGCCGCAATTAACCAGCAGAGCAATTCAAAGGCCCCGGGAAGTGATAGCCTGGGAGTGCCAATAATAAAGGCTCTCATGCGGTTGTCACGGCACACGGCTGACGAGCCGTTGTGTTGTTGCGTCACCATTGTGTTGTCGTTGTTGTTGCCGTTGTCTTGCCGTGTTGTGTTGTGTTGTCGTTGTGTTGTTGTGTGTGCCGTGCCGTTGTTGTTGATAGACTGACTGATGATGGATGACGTACCATGAGCTGGAGAGCTGTGGCGTCGCAGGTGAAATGATGGAGAACGGAAGCTGTCATGTAGCGATGTTGGATGACGGCCCAGCAAGAGTGCTGGCCGCCCCTTTGTACATAAGGAGGCTTGCCTCCCTGTTGTTGAGTTCTCCATCGAACGTCTTGTGTCTTTCCCTTGTCCTTGATAAAGACTTCTCCTTTCAGTCCCACGTCATTCTTGTCCTTGTCCCTGTCCCTGTTTCGTGTGCCGTCCGTCTGCCGTGCACTTCGGTCCTTGTCCTTCCGTTCCCCCATCCCGGAATCCGCCTAGTCCCCCCTTGCCGGTAGTGTTCAGTGTGTTCTTCGAACGTCCGTTCCTAGTTCCCTGACATTACGTTCGATCTAATAATTATTCGACCAACACGCATGAACCCCACCGGTTCTGCTTGGACACACGCCTTGAAACAAGCCCTGGAAACTCACACCCTAAACGAGACCTTCGGGATTTCCGACCGATTCGCTGGCGCAGTGCGACGAACCATCCAAAGAGCAGAAGATCACTGCTACCTTGTGGTCCGCTGGGAACTCCAGGATTATACCTACCCGGAGCACGTCCGTCACACCATCCGACTTAAGCCGATCCTCCGAGCCCGCCAGCATGCACTTTAAACTCATCGACCAAGCACATTGGCAGCAAATCGTCAACGCTGCCTCCATGACTCAGTTCCCTGACGGGCACGAACCGCTTACGTTCACCAAGCAGCTCGCGCAATCAATCCTAGACGCCCAAGACCATCCCACGGGCTACCTCTTAAACGACCTCGCAGAGACCCCCGGCGCCCGTAACAGCACTCGAGTCTCCAGCCCTGTTGCCTCCCGCGCTCCGGAAGCCCCCACCCCTGCCCCCATTCCCCCTGTTGTTATTCAGACTGGCTCTGTCCAGGTTTATCCCAATGGCCCAGAAACAGTGCCGCGAACCGCCGCACCCCCTACCACAGCCGCAGCCGCAGCCCCCGCCCCCGCTATAATCGCACCAGTTACAAGACTCCCCCCCCGAGACCCCGAAATCCTCCTAACCCCGGAGGAACAAGCAGATACGAATGAAATTCATTACTACGAGAAGGAGCTCACCCGCCAGCGTGAACTCATCAACGCGCTACTCGCCTCCCCTGGCATCCGCGTTACCGGAGATAAAATTTCGGATCCACCAACCTCCGATGGGTCCAACAGGGAGGACCTCCGCCGCTTTGTCTCCTTGCTTCGCATTAAATTGGTGAGCGACGAATTACGCTTCCCAACCCCTCACAAGCGGATCTCTTATGCCATGGGCCGCCTCCGTGGACGCGCCTTGGATCAGATTCTTCCTTATATCAAGGAAAATGGCAACCGCTGGGCCCTCAACGACGTCGAAGACGTCATTAAGATCCTACAGCGTACCTTTGGAGACCCGGAAGAGCGCGCAACGGCTCGTTTAAAACTACAAAATCTCCGACAAAACAACCGCGAGTTTTCAGACTATTATGCAGAGTTTTCCCTCCTGGTCGCAGAATTAGGCTGGGATGAAGCCGCCACCATGGATGCTCTGCGAAACGACCTGTCCCTCGAGTTGCACGAAAAGTTGGTTGGCGCCCCTCCCACCACTACGATGCACGAATTTGTTGACCAGTGCCAAAAATTGGACTCCCAATTGAGAGCACTCGAGAACCTCCGCAAGCTGCGTACCAACCGCGGCCAAGTTAAACCCACTACCGCCGCCACCCCCGCCACGAGTCGCCCCACCCCCGCTACCCAAGCCACCACCGCCTCCTCCAGCAAGCAAACCCCTGCCCAGGGACCCCGTCAGAAACTGTCGGCACAGGAGCGCGCGACCCGCCTGTCAGAAGTTCAGTCTTCGGTAATCGACGCATAGGCGTAGGGATCCGTCTGATTTTTTCACGAATAATATCGGCGAGGCGGCTGATGATTGGGAGCGTTGTATAAATCCTTTCTCCAAATTCTCATCGAGCCACGCTTTCAGCGTCTGTAACTCGTTGCGTGACAGCGAGTATAACCGGCCAAAGGGGGGGACGAATCCCTCTTTCAGTGGGATCTTGTGGTCGTAGGGTCGGTGTGGGGGGAGTTGCTTCGCGTTGACCTCCTTGAATAAATCGAGGTAGTCATGGTACTCTTCGGGGATCATGTCTTTCAGTTCCTCATCCGTGAGGGGGGGCTTGTCTTGTAGGGCGACGGTGATCTCGTCCAACGATAGCGAGAACACTGTCAGGCTTTCGTCTTCTACCATTTCTTTGAAGTCGGAGATGGTTAGACTTGAGATCGCTGTTGGGGGTTCGTCCGGGGGGTCGGGGACCGGGGATTCCAATTCCGGCATGGGTTCTGTGTCGGGCTCGTGGACGTCGGGAGGGGGGCCCGGGTCCAGGACCTCGACACCGGTTGTGCTTACAGGCAACGGGGTGCAGTTCCTTAGGCAGTATTGGGAGTCGAAGCTTACAGTGTTGGAACTGAAGCTTATTGTTACGTCGTGTTTCTTCAACCAGGGGATGCCCAACACCACCGGGTAGTGACCCAACTTGGTGACGAACATGGGAAGGGTTTCCGAGTGACCATTGATGGTACACTCTACTTGGGCGAGGTGTGTGATTTTTCCTGAGGATATGGGTCGGCCGTCGATAACTTCGACCGTTCGGGCGGTGGATAGGGGGGTTAGGGGGAGTTTGTGATGGCCGGCGAAATTGCGGTCAACAAAGGCGATACCAGTGGCGCCGCAGTCAACGAGCGCTACTGTTTTCACGGAGCGGTTATTGGAAAACAAGGAGCAAGAGAGAACAAGGTGTTTGCATTCTAACTTTCCAGTAAAACTTGCGCCCGATAATAACAATGTATCAGCAATACTTTTCCCACCAGCGGCAGAGCCATCTTCTTGCAGCTGGTTTAGTCTTTTCCCGACACTTCTTCTTCACTATCCAATAATTCCACAGTCGCCACTTTAACATTCGTCTTGGCGGGGCACGAAGCAGCCATGTGGCCAAGGCCACCGCAGTAGAGGCAACATCCTTCTGACAGGCGGGTCGCGCATTCCTGTGCCGACAGTTTCTGACGGGGTCCCTGGGCAGGGGTTTGCTTGCTGGAGGCGGCGGTGGTGGCTGGGGTAGTGGGGGTGGGGCGACTGGTGGCGGGGGTGGCGGCGGTAGCGGGTTCAACTTGGCCGCGGTTGGTACGCAGCTTCAGGAGATTCTCAAGTGCTCTCAATTCGGAGTCCAATTTTTGGCACTGGTCAACAAATTCGTGCATCGTAGTGGTGGGAGGGGCGCCAACCAACTTTTCGTGCAACTCGAGGGACAGGCCGTTACGCAGAGCATCCATGGTGGCGCCTTCATCCCAGCCTAATTCTGCGACCAGGCGGGAGAACTCTGCATAATAGTCCGAAAATTCGCGGTTGTTTTGTCGGAGATTTTGTAGTTTGAAACGAGCCGTTGCGCGCTCGTCCGGGTCTCCAAAGGTACGCTGTAATATTTTAATGATGTCCTCGACGTCGTTGAGGGCCCAGCGGTTGCCATTTTCCCTGATATAAGGAAGAATCTGATCCAAGGCGCGTCCGCGGAGGCGGCCCATGGCATAAGAAATCCGTTTGTGAGGGGTTGGGAAGCGTAGTTCGTCGCTCACCCACTTGATGCGAAGCAAGGAGACAAAGCGGCGGAGGTCCTCCCTGTTGGAGCCATCGAAGGTTGGCGGATCCGAGATTTTGTCTCCGGTAACGCGGATGCCAGGGGAGGCGAGTAGCGCGTTGATGAGTTCACGCTGGCGGGTCAGCTCCTTCTCGTAGTACTGAATTTCATTCGTATCTGCTTGTTCCTCCGGGGTTAGGAGGATTTCGGGGTCTCGGGGGGGAAGTCTTGGAACTGGTGCGATTATAGCGGGGGCGGGGGCTGCGGCTGCGGCTGTGGTAGGGGGTGCGGCGGTTCGCAGCACTGTTTCTGGGCCATTTGGATAAACCTGGACGGAGCCAGTCTGGATAACGACAGGGGGAATGGGGGCAGGGGTGGGAGCTTCCGGGGCGCGGGAGGCAACAGGGCTGGAGACCCGAGTGCTGTTACGGGAGCCGGGGGTTTCCGCGAGGTCGTTTAAGAGGTAGCCAGTGGGGTGGTCTTGGGCGTCTAGGATGGATTGCGCGAGTTGTTTGGTGAAAGTAAGCGGTTCATGGCCGTCAGGGAACTGGGTCATGGAGGCAGCGTTCACGATTTGCTGCCAGTGTCCTTCGTCGATAAGTTTAACGTGCATTCTGGCGGGCTCGGAGGATTGGCTTGAGTCTGATGGTGTGGCGGACGTGCTCCTGGTAAGTGTAGTCCTGGAGTTCCCAGCGGACCACAAGGTAGCAGTGATTTTCTGCTCTTCGGATGGTTCTTCGCACTGCGCCAGCGAATCGGTCGGAAATCCGGAAAGGTCTCGTTTAGGGTGTGAGTTTCCAGTGCTTGTTTTAAGGCGTATGTCCAAGCAGAACCGGTGGGGTTCATGCGTGTTGGTTGAATAATTATTCGATCGAACGTAATGTCAGGGAACTAGGAACGGACGTTCAAAGAACACACTGAACACTACCGGCAAGGGGGACTAGGCGGGTTCCAGGGCGGGGAACGGAAGGACAAGGACCGAAGGGCTCGTCAGACGGACGGCACACGAAACAGGGACAGGGACAAGGACAAGAATGACGTGGGACTGAAAGGAGAAGTCTTTATTGAGGACAAGGGAAAGACACAAGACGTTCGATGGAGAACTCGACAACGGGGAGGCAAGCCTCCTTATGTACAAAGGGGCGGCCAGCACTCTTGCTGGGCCGTCATCCAACATCGCTACATGAAAGCTTCCGTTCTCCATCAATTCACCTGCGACGCCACAGCTCTCCAGCTCATGGTACGTCATCCATCATCAATCAGTCTATCAATCACAACGGCACGGCACACACAACAACACAACGACAACACAACACAACACGGCAAGACAACGGCACGATGTCGACAACAACAACAACAACACAATGATGACGCAACAACACAACGGCTCGTCAGCCGTGTGCCGTGACAATCGTTGGACGAAATCACCGTCGCCCTACAAGACAAGCCCCCCCTCACGGATGATGAACTGAAAGACATGATCCCCGAAGAGTACCATGACTACCTCGACTTATTCAAGGAAGTCAGCGCGAAGGAACTCCCCCCACACCGACCCTACGACCACAAGATCCCACTGAAAGAGGGATTCGTTCCCCCCTTTGGCCCGTTATACTCGCTGTCACGCAACGAGTTGCAGACGCTGAAAGCGTGGCTCGATGAGAATTTGGAGAAAGGCTTTATACAACGCTCCCAATCATTAGCCGCCTCGCCGATATTATTCCTGAAAAAATCAGACGGATCCCTACGCCTATGCGTAGATTACCGAAGACTGAATGAAGGTACCGAGAAGAATCGGTACCCGCTGCCATTGATACAGGAAACGATGATGAATCTTTCCAAAGCTCAATATTTTACGACCCTTGATGTCCGCAGCGCCTATAACCTTATTAGAATGGCAGAAGTGCGAACAATGGAAGACGGCCTTCCGCACAAGGTACGGCCTATTCAAGTCGAAAGTGATGCCCTTTGGGCTCACTAACGCGCCTGCCGATTTCCAGGCATTCATAAATGATGTCCTGAGACCATACCTCGACCAGTTTTGTACGGCATACTTGGACGATATCCTCGTATTCTCTGAAACAAAGCCCGATCACACCGCACACGTCCGAAAGATCTTGGAACGACTCAAACAAGAAAAACTGCACTTGAAGCCAGAGAAGTGTAAGTTTGCTAGGGCAGAAGTACAGTACCTGGGCTACAACATTGGCCGCGATGGCGCTCGCATGATGGATTCCAAAGTAGCCACAGTCAGAGATTGGAAGGAACCAACCAATTTGAAACAGGTCCAAGAGTGCCTGGGTTTCGCGAACTTCTACCGACGATTTATCAAGGACTACTCAAAAGTGGTCTCCCCCCTAACGGCTCTGACCAAAAAGAAAGATGGTAAAGCAATCCCCTTTACCTGGGGTAAAGATCAGCAAAGCGCCTTCGACCGACTGAAGGACGCATTTACATCAGCACCTATTCTCAAGCACTTCGACTACGAGAAACCGATTGTAGTAGAAACAGATGCATCGGACTATGTGTCTGCTGGAGTTTGATCACAATACGACGACGATAACGTGTTACACCCCGTCGCGTTTTATTCCAAAAAGCATTCCCCGGCAGAATGCAACTATGGGATCTATGACAAAGAACTACTGGCAATAGTTCGTTGTTTCGAGGAATGGCGTCCCCACTTGGAGGGCTCCGCCTTCCTGATAAAAGTATTGACAGACCACAAGAACCTCGAATACTTTATGATGACAAAGCTACTAAACAGAAGACAAGCACGCTGGTCCGAATTCCTGTCTCGGTTCAACTTTGTCATCACCTACCGACCGGGAACTTTGGGAGGGAAACCGGACGCCCTGACGAGACGAGCCGCCGACCTCCCGGGAGAGGCAGACGAACGTATACTAGCGAATCAGCAAGCTGTCCTAAAGCCACAAAACTTCCAATTGTGCATGACCCCGCCCATGAAACTTGCACCCTCCGAAGTGGACCTCCTGTTCAAGGAGGGCTACAAGACAGATTCATTCCCAAACCGAGTGTTGGGAATGCTGGAAGACGGTACACAAATCTGTAAGGACATATCACTGGCCGATTGCTCCGTCTTGGAAAACAGATTGTACTACCGAGACTGCCTCTATGTCCCCGCGCTGGACAAACTACGATTGAAACTACTACAAGATCACCACGACCCCCCCACCATGGGACACCCGGGCCGTGCAAAGACTCTCGAACTCCTTGCCAGGAATTATTACTGGCCCTCGATGAGAAAAGATGTGGACCAATTCGTCCGAAATTGCCACACTTGTAAAAGAACAAAAGCTACCCGCCACGCACCCTATGGAACCTTGAAACCCCTACCGGTCCCGCACCACCCGTGGCAGAATATATCGGTGGACTTTGTTACTGGACTGCCGACATCGGAAGGCTTCGACGCAATATGTGCGATCGTTTGCCGACTCACAAAACAGCGACACTTGGTGCCCTGTCACTCCACGATAGACGCAGAAGGCTTCGCGCAACTCTTCCTGGAAAACGTATTCAAACCATACGGCCTGCCAGACACAGTGGTGTCAGACCGCGGTCCGCAATTCGTGGCCCACTTCTGGAAACACCTGGCAAATTGCATGGGTATCGAGATCGCCACGAGCACGGCCTTCCACCCCCAGACCGATGGCCAAACAGAAAGAATCAATGCGGTTACGGAGCAATATCTCCGCGGGTACGTCTGTTATCTGCAAGACGACTGGAAGAAATTCTTACCACTCGCAGAATTTGCTGCAAATAACCAAGTATCGGATACAACGTCGCTGTCCCCGTTCTACGCCATATACGGCCGACACCCCAAATGCTCATTCGAATTGGAAATCAGGACAGACAATCCTGGAGAAGTGAAAGCGAACGAGGTAGCGGAAAGGATGTCACACATCCATGACGTCTTACCTTCTGAAATGAAATACGCCCAAGCCCGCCACATAGAAGCCGCCGACGATTCCCGACTCCCCGCGCCGGTCTTCAAACCAGGAGGCCTGGTATAGCTGGACGCCCGCAACCTCAGAACCCGCCGCCCCTCAAAGAAACTAGAAAACAAACACCTAGGCCCCTTCAGCGTGGTACGGCCCATTGGATCCCACGCCTATGAGTTGGATATACCGGAGACAATGAAACATAACAGGACCTTGCCCGTGTCCCTACTAAACCCAGCCCCTTTGGACCCCCTCCCTGGCCAGATTATCCCACCGCCCCTACCGGTAGTAGTAGACGGCGAAGAAGAATGGTTTGTGGATGAAATTCTGGATAGCCGTTGGTCAAGAGGAAACCTGCAGTACCTCGTCAAGTGGACCGGCCATGACTCTCCAACCTGGGAACCGGAAACGAACCTATCCGAAACTGAGGCCGCTGAGAAATTCCACCAGTTATACCCAGACAGACCTTCTCCTCTCGTAGGAACTCGAGCCTAACGGGAGGGTACTGTCACGGCAAACGGCTGACAAGCCGTTGTGTTGTTGCGTCACCATTGTGTTGTCGTTGTTGTTGCGGTTGTCTTGCCGTGTTGTGTTGTGTTGTCGTTGTGTTGTTGTGTGTGCCGTGCCGTTGTTGTTGATAGACTGACTGATGATGGATGACGTACAATGAGCTGGAGAGCTGTGGCGTCGCAGGTGAAATGATGGAGAACGGAAGCTGTCATGTAGCGATGTTGGATGACGGCCCAGCAAGAGTGCTGGCCGCCCCTTTGTACATAAGGAGGCTTGCCTCCCCGTTGTTGAGTTCTCCATCGAACGTCTTGTGTCTTTCCCTTGTCCTGGATAAAGACTTCTCCTTTCAGTCCCACGTCATTCTTGTCCTTGTCCCTGTCCCTGTTTCGTGTGCCGTCCGTCTGCCGTGCACTTCGGTCCTTGTCCATCCGTTTCCCCATCCCGGAACCCGCCTAGTCCCCCCTTGCCGGTAGTGTTCAGTGTGTTCTTCGAACGTCCGTTCCTAGTTCCCTGACAGCGGTGGGACCCTGATAGAGTGACCGCTGTCGTCACCCAGTGCCTTCGTTTAGGGTATCATCCTCACGACTGGAAGGTAGCGAAAGGGGTCTGCATTCCCAAGCCTGGGAAGACGTCATACTCAAAAGCCAAGAGCTTCCGGGTGATCTCCCTTCTGAGCTGCATAGGGAAACTGGTTGAAAAGGTAGCTGCGACGATGATCGCAGAGGAAGCGGAGAAAAAGGGGGCTTTTCATGTAGGTCAGTTCGGGGGCAGAAGAGCAAGGTCGGCAGTAGACGCGGCGGCGGTGCTGATAGAAGCGGTGGACGGAGCGTGGGAAAGGAGAAAAATCGCGGGGGCCCTGATGATGGACATCAAAGGTGCCTTCCCGATGGTTAATCCTTACTGCTTGGTTGAAAAGATGAGACGATACCACATAGATGGGGATCTCGTCCGGTGGGTTGCGAGCTTCTTGGAGGAACGTAAAGTGGAAATCTCGATTGGAGGAGACTCTGGACCGGCGATGGACACAGACACGGGGCTTCCACAAGGCTCCCCTGTTTCCCCCGTCCTTTTCCTAATATACATCGCCGATCTTGCTAATAAGATCGAGTCAGAGCTGCCACACACGGTGGGACTGTCCTTCGTTGACGACGTCACATGGATTTCAGAGGGCAATGACGCAGCCGAAATTGCCTCCACTCTCGCCCAGTGCGCCCAGTTAAGCCTGCTGTGGGCCCGTCGCAACGCCGTCCGATTTGAAACCGACAAAATGGAGGCCATCTTGTTCTCCCGTCGACGCGGTAACCCAAACCCCGACTCGCTGACCGTCGATATCCATTACGACGGCGTCATACACAATGTGCCATTCAACGACTCCGCCGTTCGCTGGCTAGGGTTCTGGCTGGATCCCAAGCTCACCCTGAACCACCACCACCAGAAGTGGCTCACCCGAGCCCGTCAGCAACACGCCCGCCTCGCTCGCCTCTGCCGCTCCCAGGGTCTACCCCCGGGCAGCACTGCAAACATCCAACAAGCGGTTGTTCAATCCGTAGCCACTTACGGAGCGGAAATCCACGCCGCCCGTCGACTTCCCACCCGAGACGCCGGTAGGTTCTCTCGTCTTCAACTCCTACTCAACAAACAGGCCCGCGCCATTACGGGGTGCCTGCGCACGACTCCTCTGGCCTTCCTTCTCGCTGAAGGAGCCACTCGCCCAGCAGAAGCCATCGTTCGAGGTCGGGAAGCACGATTCCGATCACGGCTCATCACTCGACCGCTCCCGCCAGTCAGCACCGATCCCAATCGCCCCACACGGACAGCCACAGTCATTCGCAACCTCACCCAGCACGCAGTGACCCGCTCTGGCTTTGCGTCCGCTGAGCCTGTCCACCACGCCGACCCCCATCGTCAGTGGTGCAACGTCACAATTGCCCCCCGAGCAGAGGCGGAGGCCTACGCCAAAAACTGGAGGACCCTCGTCTCCATATGCATTTGGACAGATGGGTTCCGCATGGACGACCGCACTGGATCGGGCCGCGTGAGATACGTCGATGGTGTTCTCACCAGCTCTCACCACCACCTGGGCCGTCACACCGAGGTGTTTGACGCGAGCTGTTCGCAATTTACCGTGCCCTCAAAGAACTCTGGGACAATCGCTTCCTCGACAGGGTCATCCTTAAACCCCCCCCCCGCTCGTCACCATCTTTTCGGATGCCCAAGCAGCCCTCCGACGCTTGGAATCCGATGAACCAGGCCCAGGACAATCCGTCACTCGGCTGATTGCCGACGAAGTCCGCTGGCTGGGCCGGAACAGCGACATCTCCGTCGAGTTCCACTGGGTCCCAGGTCACTGCGGGATCACAGAAAACGAGGCAGCTGACGCTGCAGCAAAACTGGGTACCCGCCATCAATGTACTGCTCTACCCCTGATGAGGTGCGACGCCCCCGAGTGCTTGGTCCCCCATGAGGTGTCACCCGCACACCTCAACCGCATAGCCACCGAGACCCGCCGCAACATCCCCAAGCGATGGATATCACAACGAGCTAAAGACAGCCGTTCTTTCCGTCCCCGCAAGACATGGGGCTTGCGTGACTCCCTCCGCTCTCTCCCTAAGCGCCGCTCCGCAGTATTCCTCCAACTTGCGTCCGGACATGCCCTTATCGGCACCCACCTCGTTCGAGTAAAAAAGGAAGATTCCGACGTCTGCTGGTGGTGCACGTCTAATGTCCGACAAACCCGAGGACACCTGTTTGGGGAGTGTCACCGCTGGAGGCGTGAGTACGCAGTACTACACAAAGAAGTGGATGCCATTAAGGGCAGGAGCTGGAGACCACGAGCAAGGCTCAAAGCGGTGGATCTGTTCAGCGATGATCGCTGTACGAAGGTGTTGTTGGAGTATTTAGCAGCCACGGAGATTGGCAGGCGTTACGAATAGGCTGGGGTTGGTGGGCCGGGAGATGAGGATTCACGAGATTGCGGGGTTGTTTTTTCTTTTTCTCTGAATCCTTTTTAGTGTTTGTACGGCAAGGTGGTTATTGCTGGGCTTGAGTTCGGCGTCACGCATGAGGTTTTGTACGGGGTTCGTCTAGACTGTGTACGAGAGTGTTTTTGTTTATTTGTGTTTTTGTTGTCTGCCTTTTGCGTATATTTATTTTTTTAACTGGGGAGTTTGGGGACAAGGAGATTGGGTTGCCTCGTTAGGCGGTTTAAACCGCGAGGACAGGAAAAACGGATACTTAGTTCCCGCATAGGCCTTAGAGGCCTCGATCGGTGTATGATTAAAATCAAATCAAATCAAAAAAAAGTGGGAGAACAGGCTCATAAGTCATCACTCGGCGCCTAACAATCAGAATATATGTTTTGTACGTGCCAAGATACTGTCAAGACCAGGTGCGGGAACAGTGTCGCCAACAGCAGTATCAGTCTCAACAACCCAGCAGGCGACATACACATGCAACTCAGAATCAGCCAGATTAACCACCCACGCCTCTGAATCTGCAGCAGCAGAAGAAGCAGTGTGTACTACCATCACAGCATAGCAGAGATACTACCACTGTTACACCATACCAGTGCCACATTATTTGGCACATCTGTCAAACCACAGTCCACGCCGGACAGCCGGTGAAGTATAGCCCAGTTCAGTCGCAGTTTTCTCAGCATCAGCAACGTCAGGAACACAAACTACAGCCACAGCAGGGGTCGCATAAATAGTCAAGACATGATCGGCTGAAAGTACAGCAGCATTATAGTGCTTCTGTTTGAAAGGCGTAATTAGTGGAGGGAGAGAGCGGGCGGGGAGATGATAGGAAACTTAACCAGAGGAGGCCACACGAAGGAGCTAGAATGAGTGTATTATTCTACAAGTAAAGGTTGTCGTTCGGAAGAAAATGTGATGAGAGCATGACAAGAGTAAGGAAGTAATTGTCTTGAAGTCATGCTAAACTAAAATCCACAACCTTCAAGGATTCGAATCACCGGGAAAATTTCAAGTTCAAACAAAAACGCGCTCAGAGCTCGCCATAGTCTGTTCGGTCTTGTGTCGACCGCCTCTTTTAGTGGGAAGGACCGGCAGTCTTTGAGCCACCATGGACCGGACGGACCGCAGGTCAAAATGAATGACTATGGTTGTGGTCATGAATGGAAGCAACTTTTTTTTACTTCAAACAGTCTTTGAACTTCCCCTTTTTACAAGGGTAATCATTCCGATCGATTATCATTAGTGTTTCCTTATAAATGGTATGCAATATAAAATATAACAGTTGCACCGATAGATCCTATCGAATATGGGACGAGTTAAAGGAATAATCATTACTACTTAAATCTAGGCCAACATTCCTTTACTACATCTGCAAAGCCCTCAAGATGCCGGTTCCTCACGAACCAACCTCTTCCCGCAAAAAAAAAAAAAGAAACCGTTATCAATCATATAGCGGTGGTGTAGGACGTGGTCCAACACGTCCATCACTATCCCACTGTGCGTAAAGGATTTTATAAACTTCCAATGCAGCATTAAACCGGTTCTTTTTCCTCTCCTCTTTCATCTGTAGTTTGTACTTCTTATACTCTATCCGAAGCTCGGCTTTTCTGATACTTGCTGCTGCTGATTCGATGTTTTCTGAAGCTGCTGTAACGGTGCTAGAGTTGACAGAGTTGCTGCCGTTACTAGCATTGCCATTTGGTCCTTGAATTTCTGATCGTATACATTCGGTGGTCAGTCTTGCTTTAGTTGAACGGCTGTTGTTACGGATTTCTGCAGGAGGAGCTGGTCTTTTAAGTGCAGAAGCGGTAATGGTTGGGGTGGGCCTTTCCGTGGCCGTGGGGGTGAGAGTGGGAGTGGGAATTGCTGTGATGGTGGGAGTGGGGGTCACAGTGGTGAGGGCTGCGTTGGGGGTTGCGGTGATGGCGGCATGGTCGGTGATGGTGGTGCTGATGGCGGTTGTGGTGATGGGGGTGGAAGGAAGCATTTCCGGGAGACTGGAGGGATCCCGCGAAATATGGTGGAGGGTGGGATCTTCCTCGCCATCTGAATAATCAGCGTCATGGTTAGAATCAGTGACAATGCTAGTCATCCTGTCATCGGTAGTCGTTAATGCATCCTCAGCATCGGTATCGGCACCATGATCCAATCCTGGGGCTGAGGATTGTACACAGTACGGGTTGTAATTAGGTCTATTACCCCATAGGCTGTGAATATCATCCCACCATGGCCATTGCTGTCGATAATGCGCTAAGAAAAATAATTAGTTTCTGTCAATTTTGCAGAGGTAGGAGTTGTTTACCTAAGAGATTTGCCTTAGCTACAGCATTACCTGGTACACGCATCCCGTCTTTAACCTCAAAAACATCTGCATCTGTTTCATTTTCCCCAATACCATCGCCAATCGTGTTCAGCCGTGTTAACATAGCTGCATACTGTCCCTTTAAACTTCATTTTACCCCCCACCTGTTAGCAAACCTCTCTTCCCCCTCACCATAGCAATCATTGCTCAAATCAGAGCTATAGAGTACTCACCATGCAAGCCGATTTCCAATACTATTTGCGTAATATCTCCTAATCTCAGCATCCTTAACATCAATCTCGTCTCCCCACAGCTCCTCAACAAGAATCTCCCAATAATATCGTTTTGGCTTTCCTGTCACATTCTTTTGTATCCGAGAGTTGTGGAATAACCCTTCCTGGATGATGGTATGTGACTTGCAGAGAGAGATTATTTTGTGCGTCCATTCGGGGTGGTGTTCCCAGCGTACTTCGGGGATTTTGGTTTTGAGGGCGCCGGGTGTTGTTGGATGACGACTTGGTGTCGATACTGATGGGTTTCGGGGTGAAGGGTGCGGGGTTGAGGACATGGTGGTATTGGTGCTGTTGATGTTTTTCGTGGTTGATGCTGGTGCCGATGAATTGGGGGGTAGTCAGGAGTTGGGTACGTAGCGGGCTATCTCGCTGAAATGCCTTTCGTCATGGCCAGGTACAAACAAACTCTCGAGGACGCAAAAAGATATTTTTTCTCCTTTTTTTTCGCTGTCACAAACCCTGAATTATTTCTAGCCTCTTTTGTCATTAGCGCCATGTATGGTCGCAATGTGATACGATAAATGACAGGGGTGGGAATTGGCTCTAGCTTCTGAAGGGTGATAATTAGGACGTTTCACGCTGCATTTATGTGTTAGTTATCACCTCAGTTACCGAGACTTAGTTGCCACTTCAGCGACCTAGGCACGCTAATTATTGTTGGTTACTAAAGCTAAAATAACTACTCGCCTACGGAAGGCCTCGGATGCTGTTTCAGCCCGTCGGTTATTATTTCCATTATCACCATCCGTCGCTCTAAAGAAAAGATGGGTTAAAAGTTTTTTTTCATGTTTGTATTCTTGACGGAACATTTTTTCATTAGTTATGGGGCCGGGGGCAAAGTTATGACCATATCACAGGAACAATTAAAATGGAATTGATTTCCCTGAGATGTCGCCTGGTGATACCATAGGGGTTTCACGCTGGAATCAAAACGGATAATAATCGAGCCTGATAAATGCAGCGTGGAACGGCGTGATATTTGATAAGGAGCGATAGTAGTGATTGGTAGAGAGGAGTGAACTAGAAAGGACATATTAGGTTCTCGACTGCGATCAAGTGACGGGGGAGGGGGTTGAATTTGGGGATAGTACTTTCGTGGGACATTTTTGATCAAAAATTGTCTACGCATGTAGTGTTTCTACTACCTATACCGGAAAATGCAGGTGATATATGTACCTAAAACCTCAAGTCAGTGCTCGAGTAAATTTCATTTATGCAGCTGAGGTAGGATTCAAACCCGAGGATCACCGGTAGCGGCAACGAACTGGCTCTGGAAAGACGTTTTATCGATAATAACTTCTAATCAAGCGCAGTACCACTAGTCCATATCTAAAAAGAAAGGGAAAAAAGGCGCCATCGTTTTTATACACATCGACTTCCAAGGTAAATATTCAGCGGTACGATTCCTGGTAACATGGAAGCAATAAAATTAATATCAAATCGACGTTGAATATCTTCTATCTTTCAGGTATCCCAATGCCGACATAATATCCACGTCATGACTGAGATCAACATTCCGCTTTAAGCTAAGTGACGTTATTATCCCGCATTATCTCAATCTACTGAAACCTCATGAAAGTCTGGGAGACTGGGAACGTGCAGATAAGTACATATTTGTGATATATATATCGATATGCGTAGGATAAGTTAAAATGAAGATACTAGACTCTATGGGTCCTTTTCGGCAAACTAAAGGACCTTCCTTTATCGGTGGGTTGTTTGCTTCTTCTTTCGTGGTTAAAACTTCGGCGAGAAAGAAAGATGTCGGGCTGAAAATATGGTTTCGTTCTATTGTATTGGTGGGAGTTGAGGGTTTCAGGTTTTTCCAATGAATGTTTTGCTGCGCAAGATGTGCATTGAAACGGTTTAGTATCATAGATTAATGTATATCAATGATGTTTTCTATCGGTACGAAAATAAGAACCTTGGTTATTGGGCTCGCTACGTGAACTCAAGTACAACAAGGATCACTGAAGGAAACTTGGAATAGCAACTTCTAGAATGCCAGGCAGAAACTCCAGCCCGTGGTAAAGAGGTTGTTGGTGAATCCTCAGAGTGATTGGGGAGGGGGGATTCTTTACAAGGCCGATGACAAACTCCAATATTCTCCAATAACAGGTTACAGGAGATACCCGCTTATCAAACGTAGCATCATCAGGAAGGCAAAGTCAGATTGCATTGTATCACCGTTGAAATTAAAACCCATACCCCGAGGTCCAGTTAACTTACAACCAATGATATTTACAATTTTCTTGAACATGTTTTCGATGGGTTAGAATATCTTCTCTCCGTTGTTAATAATTCAAGTCACCGAGATGTCTCGATAAGCCATGTTATTTTAACCGTTTCCTTATACATAGATTGATGAATTGAGTAGTACAAATCATTCCATAGAAGCATTACTCTCAAAGCATGAATACCGCGTCTAAAGATTATTTTTACACGATAAAATGGTTGAGACAACCTTCGTAGATTGAAAATCAGTTCCCCCTTGCGTCCCCGAGCTTGAAACTCATGGGATTCGTAGATATCTCGATATTGTACAAGGGATTTTAGAAATAGTAGTTTGGCTGATGGCCAGAATGATGTGTGTCCTTCTTCAGCAGAGCTCCCCACGGTCCGTCCGGTCCAGTCCTGGCTACGGACCGGACCGGACCACATATCACAGTCCGGTCCGGTGCTCGGACTGGGACTGGCAGTCATTTTTACACGGTGGACTGGACCACCTGTGGGTGACCGTAGGTGACCATAAGCTCACACAAAATCACTCGCAGGTGACCATGGGTGACCGTAGGTGACTGCAGTTTTAGTTTTTGAGCACGCAGAAATTTCAACAGTGATTCTTATTATATCTTTCTCTACAAGAATTGATCACTACAATTTCAGAGTGGACCTAAGTAATCCCAATGAATTTCCAAAGGTTACATGATTACTTTTGCTAATGTTTCCCTATTTTCCCCAATTTCCTGTGAAGAACAGGAAAATTGTAAACAATTGAGGTTCATTGGTCTCGTAAACAAAAAAGAAAAGGATACGGGGGATAAGAAAGGACAATTACTGGCAGGCTTAGATGGGAAATGCTTCACTGCGATTGGAAAGGGGGGGCGGGGGGGGGGGGGGGTGGTTATGGCACCATTTATTTGGAGGAATTTCTACATATGGAGTACCAAGAGAATCATCAGGACTACCCAGTGGTGGAGGCAAACACGGGTCGAGAAAAAAAAACTCGCACCGGAGGACTCTAGCTCCACCCTTGTTGACCGGCAAGCGGCCTCCCTGGTGGCCAGCTTGCTGTTAGCGGCGGTTGCTGCTCCCGACCACTAGTGCTTAGGGATAAGCGAGAAACCCGCGGTCCTGCAGTCACCTGCAGTCCGGTCCAGTCTCTCTGTTTTCGAAACCTGGACCGGACTACATGGTTGCAGTCTTTGAAAATATCGGACTGGACTGGACTACACCATATAGTCCGGTCCAGTCCGCAGTCCTGGGCGGACCGTGGGGAGCTCTGTTCTTCAGTGCCGGTAGAACCCGGACTGGCAGTCTTTTGAATACCATAGACTAGTCCGCCTGTAGGTGACTGTAGTCGACCATGACACCAATTATTGAAGGTCCCTTAATGGTGACTAGCGGCGGCTGCAATCCTCGGCCTTCACCACGGAAACTTCGAGTCTCCTTTTCTGAGAAGCTTCTTGCAGATTCAGTTTCGGTTCAGACTACAGTCTTGGAAGGACTGTGGCGTGCTCTGGCCCCAGATTGGGTATTTGAGGAATGAAAAGTCCTTTAGCCCCAAACCATTCTGTTGTTCATGACATTCTAAGGACATGTTAAGAGTTGCTGCAGTTTGATACAGGCTGTCATTGTCCTTGAAATAGGAACGATTTTTTCAGTATCTACAAGCCGCCGGATTTTGATCGTACGGCAATGCATTTGTACATGGAGGGCCAAAAGAATTTTGCCACAAAACCAACACTCCATGCACGTCGCATGCACAACATCCAACAAGTGCACTGTCCACTACCCATGACCTACAAGCCACAAGCACCGCTGACTAAACCACAGGCTGTGGCGCTCCATAAAATCGGAAGCGCGCAGAAAGTACATTTGTTATCTAAATGGCACAGAATATTGTTAAGCGCAAATAAAACAATAAATAATAGTCGAATCGATGATATCGATATTTTAAAGCGCACATAACACAGTAGTTAGAAAAAATGAATAGAAAGGCAGTAATGCTACAGAACATTTTGTATAACAGCGCGTATAAAAGTAAATAATGATCAGTAAAATGTAGAGATTCTCTTGGGTTCGGGGCTAAGAGTAAGATATTAGAGAATTAGAGGTATTACTGTTTTTACCACTGGCAGAGAAGAAATCAAGACCGTAATGTTGTGAATATGACTTAAAACAAACAATAAAGTCATCATCAGTATGGTTCTTGCTTTCATTTTTTCTTTGTTTTGTCTTTTCTCTACAGATTTTTGCTTATGTCCGTGAAGATCTCTTTAGCTCCTTGAATAGGTAAATCTTGATATGTATGTCACAAAACTTTCAAAAACACACCACACATATAGAATTAGCATTGCTCTCGCGTTCAAAAGAATCACATAAAGCATTCTGGATTAAAAAAAACCCTAAATGTAAAACCTTAAAAATAGCTTATGATGTTACGGAGAAAAAAATGATTTCAACGTCAATCAAATTAAAACGCCTCGCATTTCCCTTCCTTCGATCGCCACTAAATCATTCCACTATGTATATACAGTGAAGAAAGTAAGCATTAAATATACATGGAGCAGCCGCTTCTCAAGGCAATCAACCGTGACATCATTCCATTGCTAAAAGAAAAGTTTGTTGTTTCTATGAAGTTTCAATAAGTGCTGTGGTGTTTCTATGGGAGAAAAACTACGATAGCTCAGAATATCAGCAAGAAAAGCCTTTTTCCACTCCATTTATCTACTATTCTTAGGGCTGTAATGTAAAATCTCATCCTGCATCACTCCATTTGTATTCATTCATCGTACAGACTGCTTTATCTGCGCTCATAGAATATTATGTTCGATCTAAATCACCACTATCTCAACAGCCACTGCGGAACCGTCCATCAATTTTTTTTTTAATGACAACTGTGTTATTTGCGCTTTATAGTCTTGATGTCTTTTACTTAACAATTATTTGATTTACGCTTAAGGATATTTTGTGTCATTTGGATTACCACTATATGTAATGCGCGTTTCCGTGGTTTAGTCAGCGGTGTGGTATGGTTGGGGCAACGGTGTCTGTGGCTGGTGGGTGGTAGTGCCCGAAAGTGCACTTGTTGGATGTTGTGCATGCGACATACATCTGGTGTTGGTTCGGTGGCAAAATTCTTTTGGCCCTCCATGTACAAATGCATTGCCGTAGATCGGCACATATCAAATACCTGACGGCTATGAAAAACCTCTCATGGAAGTACTATAGCCATGGGAGTTTTCTGAGAGCGAAGGACTCATGGATACATTCTTAAAATGAGCAAGTTTATTTTCGGTCAGGATCGTCGAGATACACATTCGTGGGTGAAGCCATTACTGGCTCTTATGAAAGTAAATAAATGATTATTCTATATACTAATCACCTACAAGCCATCGGAATCTTCTTTCTGTTGTATACAGGATTGATGCTGAGACTTCTATGTCCTTAAACGAGTGATACATTATGACTAGTAAATGTATTTTACTTGTTTTCTTTTGTCTTGGACCAAAGTGCACGTAAGGTTATACGTTCGTCTATCTCTTTCGCTTCTTATTGTTTTTGGTTTCTTGTTAGCTTTGTATTGATATTTACATGCGATATACCTTTTGCACTGGTAACTAACCCTGTTGTGATGTGTTGAAAAGGTGAGGTACTTACGCTATATATTGGCAGGCATTTTGATTCAATGTTAGGTTAGCCCTCCAAAGGGTCCATTAAGTACTTTGAAGTTAAGTTCGATAATAAAGTTTCATCCCTAATGACACAATAATAATTCTCTACCTTCTCTCGAAGCCGTTAGGGTACACCCTGTGCCAGTAACCACTTCACACACCTTTCTGGCGGCATCTTTTATTTCCATAACAATGCAGTTTATCCTATATTGAGTAATGTTTTAGAGGTTTTCTATCCGTCATAATTGGTGGTTAGGGTAAGCGCAGCGATCTAATCAGTGAAGATGCCGGTCATCCTTCGTCAAAAGTTCAGCGAGGTTATGTATCATCTGAGTGCAGTAGCGACTATTAGGCATCCTCCAATCGTAAAAAAATATAGTAAACATAGGGTTGATTGTGTGTAAGGAATTTCTGAATTTCATGTGCTTGAAAAAACCTATTCCGAAGCTCGTTCAAACATGGAATTACATATCATCATTTCTCATCGTCCATGTGATCCGCTCGCAGCCCTATACATGATCTACAATTAGCACCGAGATAATTAATCAACAACCCCCCGTCATAATACCACACATCTGGCATAATAATAAAGTTACAGATCGTGGTTCAGTAATCCTTATTTATACGGATCAATACTGCCGAGTCCGACAGGGCATACCCAGGGTCTTGCAATTGGTTGATTAATCATCTCAGCCTTACCCGGGCGTTATACGTTAGCGAGATGAGTAATTCTTAAACGCAAGATATCCGATACCCGATGTATCGGATCTTTCGGTTCCGGTTATCTGGTATGGATCGATCGCGATTGAGACGGGAGGAAGAACATATGGAAATGGAAGTGGAAGACTTGGAGGGTTGCTATCAAGGTGTCGGAATAAAGCTTCTGCATATGTATACAATAGGAGAACGGAACCTTGGGGGTTACCGCAGCTGTCAGCTAATAAGCGAGGCAGGCATGAACGCGGGGAATAGAGATGGAAGGCGTGGGAAACTTTAGGATTATGACGAGACTTTTCGCTTTGTGATCAGTTGGTTGGTCTCGATGAGGGGATGTTGCACGCGATATGGCCTCTGGACTGATGGCTTGGGGTTGCATATAGGGCTGGGTGAGTATTTACTCCTTGTATGAATCTCTCGGATAACCCGCATGGAATATTAGACGAGGGAAAGGCAAATTTTAAGTACATATCATCTGCTAAAAGTCCCGTCAGGATAGAGATACATAAAATGCCTGGAACTGGTGCAGTTGGTTTAGACACAAGTTGCACGGAGACGTTGTCGGCGAATATGACGGGGTTAAACCCCAGGACGATACAACCACGCCAGGATAGGTCTGTGATGCAAACGCGTGATATTTTGCAATCCAAAAAACCCCGGGGATCACGATAATCATTTGTAATATATCAGACTTATAAAAACATTGGTTTCCGAATACTTTGTCGATTTCTATCGTTTTCAGGTGGGCTGCGCGTGTTCATGTTCACGTGGTTGCAGCATTCCAGAGTTTTGACTAGTGGAATATTTACCTGCATAATGTAACATGTCTTTCACTACAAAAAATATTGCATCGTAAATCATCAAAGATTTTTGGTACTGCAGCCTTTCAAAACGCTTTAACTGCCACTGAGTATAGAAAGAATACAAATATCCGCAAAATGGCACTCGCGGAAATGGAAAGAGGAGTTGAAGCCCTCCTCGACACCAAGAAGATGCACGGGTGCCTAGATATTATACACCCCCATATCTCTTGATTAAATCTACAAGCTCGGTTTTCAATTGAAATTTATGGATACCTATCATTTTATATGTACTTCCCACAATAACGCTACCTATGTTCCATCTATAATTCTGCATATATACATACCCAATCCCTCGGTCCATCCCGGCCGGTAAGCCGGCAAATCTCGAATTTCCGTATTTCCGTATTTACGTACACAATCCAACCTGACACACCATCCAATAAATATATACAGAAGAAAATGCCGATTTCCGACGACTATTGTAGATGGAACCGGCCGCGCTCATAAAAGCGTTACAGGGTAGGAAGTGGATTAGCGGCGGTGTGGCCGGCGCTGTGGAGTTCGCGGTGGATTTGGGCTGGCAGAGGATAGGGACATACGATGCAGGACGCAGTTAGATACGTAGACATCTCCTACACCATATGTATCCCCCCTATAAAACAATCCAAATGGCATGTAAGAGATATCCTACATCACGCATGACCGTAGCGAATCCGAAAGATTATCTCATCCACGCCGCTCCCAATACAAAGTTCCAACCACTCCCAGACAATAGTCGTCTGCTCGGCGAAAATAATTCAAACAAGAACCTAAAAGTAAGTCCAGAACAATTCGTAGGTAGAAAACTGGCTAGCGCATGTTGATGAAATACTATGTATTCCTACCTTTGCGTGCTTCGCTTGTCCATACATACCAATACATGGCATCAGTAATGCATAATCATTGCCCTCCCATCTAAAGTAATAAATACCATCAGTAATCCATAATCACCACCTTGAACCTTGCCGTGCATCATCTCCATGACATGACATATCTATCGGCGGTAAACACCGCTCATTACACCCTCCCCGACGGTCTACCGCGACGATCAGTAATCAAAACGAAAACATCCTTTGACGTTTCTACATGAGTGCTTGGAACAAAAAAGGTAATTTGAAATGTCACCCAAACCTAATTTTTGTCGATCCCATACAGGACCCACTTTGATGTATGGTGGCTCGGTACAGGATATCGGAGACTCCGACATCGTCTACAACATAACGTAAAGAAAATGGGCACGCGAATGCAATATATATATGCTTACGTTTAACGCTCACATGACGCTTAATGAACCTATGAACCTCTGACATGCATTTTTGCTGTTTGAGAAAAGGATCTACAGGCACCAACGCACATCTTTTTTGACCTCGGCTGGTACAGGAATCTTCCCTGTTCTCTATACCCGCCGTATGGTGCACCATACAACGGTCACTCCGAAGCTTCTGGCAATGTTCTATGCAGAGTGATGCGTTTCGTTTTTTCTGCCTCACAACTACCGAGGTATTGGGTATTTTGTACGGGTGTACCTGACTAACATGACCAGCAACAACATAAGCCCACGTTTCCATGCAACGACGAGGATTCGACGGATTATTTAACAACCAAACGTGAGTGTTTCCAACGTTTCCATGCACCATGCACAATGTATACGTAGCTATCACCATAGGTATGAAAGATAGCTGCTATAAATAAAATCCCACTCTTATTCGAGAGCATCCTTTCTCAAGGGATTATAAAGTGGATCAGCAAGCCGTACATAAACCGGTTTCCCTTCCACGGAAGAGGAAAAAACTTAACCCGGGGATTCTTTTTCCGCATTTCGCTAAAAACACCCAGCGGGTTTATCCATGGACGTTTTGTAAAACGTGGTCGTACATATAACCTCAAGTTTATAGTTGTAGCCCATGTAGAATCATGGTATGGCGTAACGTAATGTCCAGCACGTGGGGTGGCTTAAACCATTGGCATTGCAGTCTCCACAACTTTGCTGTGCTTGCTGTTGCGAGTAAGATACATAGTTTGGCCGCCTTCCGTGAGGTGGGTCTGGCCAAGGAGTGCCAAGACCAAGTTGCGAGTATGTACATACAAAGTATGTACATACGCACGTTGGTGGAAAGCTTATTTTGGTTTTATTGGCTAAATGAGGGTCTGTAGTGCGTGGCGCAGTGTTTCGAACGGCAAACTCAACGGCAGTATGTAGGCGTCGGATGTCGGCATATTCGGACTCCACTTGGATATGGACAGAGTGTGGCCGCGAGGAAGGGCGATACAGGCTTGTCTGTATGTACGTAGGCGAAAAACGGAAAACACCATACTGTCCAGACTTCACGATGGTTTTCGTATCCACGTTTTCAGCTCTTGGAGGCCACATGGAGCTATAGAGTCCTTTGCTTCATGTTTTGGGGGGTCCTCTTGGGTAGTCCACCATATTCTTTGCATATGTAGGTCTATAGTTGAGATTTGAATTGCTCGACCGATAATGGAAAAGTCACTGATAATTTCCGTCCGGAAGGAAGAGAAAGAGTGGAAACTCGAGACAATCGGTATTATCTTTCTGCGACTAAAGATCTCGGTAAAAATACCGAGATTTTACAGAAATCAGTAAATATCTCAAGGACGCGTATGGACTCAAGACTCAGGATATCTCTGCCATGAAAATCTCCCGTCGTCCTGGATGTAGAGGTACGCAATGGATATCGTTATCTCTCGCACGTTTACCATCTCCCGAGCAAGACTCGTCAGACGTCAGGCATTTCCAAGATTTTCGGGCACTTTGGAATTGGCAGATTGGCAGATGTCAGCGGCTTGCCGCACCGGTCTTAAGTTATCCATGCGTCTATCCAAACTCAGAGAGGCTTCTAGCATCGAGCCAGTCACGGTTTCCCCAGAGAGGCACGTTGCCGGGCTCGCCTGAAAACGGGAATGTAACACACCACCACCTTCTGGAGAAGGATAAATTTGTCAAGGAAATATAGTCGGTGCCTGGTTAGCATTTGGCCGGTGCGTTGGTAGAGTATTACCGGCTTCGCTAGCTATAGTTCCCTATGGTGCGGTTCATGAGTAGGGTATCTCCTCTAGTTCACGATAAGCATGCAGCCCAACTCAATCTTAGATGACAAGAGCTCGTAAGGAAGGAAACCCCGGACGGCAGTTGACGGGCTTAGACGGTGTGCGGTGAGTCGTCGAAAGAGCGAGATTGAAACCTTAGACGAAGCCGTTGGGATGATGTGAAGGATATGTATGACCATGTTGTGTCAATTTCATGAACTGTAGGCATGTCGATGATGTCACCTCGTCGTAAACAGCTACATGCAGTCTGAGGAAACATCTCACCCACAACATATAAAGTCGTTCAATGGCTTCATCAACCATTGTATGATACTCTCTGATTCAGGGAATTGTTGTATCCATCGCGTCCCATCGCTGCTTGCTGTGCCTGGCAAATCGACGGCTGGGAGGAAGCTGATGCTGGGCTGATGCTGGACTGATGCTTGCTGACAACGAGGATTCAAGGTCAACGGCGGCCGAACCGGCGAAATACATGAGACTAAAATCCACGTGGTCTTGGCAGTGATGAGCATCAACGGAACAGCCAATCGGCTCGATTACGTGAGACACGCGATGTCAGCTCGATCGGAGCTGCCAGCCCAGCGCGCGAAGCTCCTTCTTCGACTGGACTGGTGGACTTTCAACTCCTCTCAGCTAAGGATTTCTCAAAATCACCAAGGACAGGTACCAAAACACCATATCGACAAAATCCCAATACATACTAACAATTTTCAATTTAGCTCCTCTTTCATTCTCCCGTCTTAGCTAATAGGGTAATTGAGATCAATAGTCTGTTACACACTAATCTCCCTACAGCTAATCGTCGTTGACATCACCAGTTGGAAATCCGCAACCACCTCCGAGTCTCCGACAAGCCAAACAGCGTGTGTCAAGACTGAGAATGTTGCTGAATTAAGTTCTGCAGTAGAATATTCGAATTCCACTTGCTTTCCCACGAGGCTGCCAACCCAGCCGAACTTCTGCCACGCCATGGAGTCCCCGATGCGCCTTTTTCCAAAATCCTTCCCGTCGTTAACCCATACCCAACCGGGACAAGACTGCTTTTCAGGAAGCTGTCCAGAACTGCAGAAACAACTCGGTGCATGTTACAGGCTTACAGCTTGCTGTATGCATCCACACCTGCACATTCGTCTTCAGCACCATGCATCTTTATAAACCCATCCCCACTCCCGGGATTTTAATTCTTCAGTTCCTCACTCAACAATCACAACTCCCCGCCTCTCGTTGATCACCCTCGGTCTCTCTCAACATGTTTAACGTCAAGAGCTTGCTCGTTGTTGCCCTCGCCGGTTTCTCCGCCTTGGCTGCTGCCCACCCCGACAACAAGAACGGAAAGTATGGAAAGGACCACAAGGACAAGCACGACGATGATGACAAGCACAAGTCCCGTGGACCTCGCAACTTCATCATGGTATGTATTCTCCTAGGAATATTATCTTCAGAAATCATTCTAATTGAGTTCAGGTTGTTCCCGATGGATTCGGACCCGCCTCTGAGACCATGGCCCGTGACTACATGCACTGGAAGGACAACTCTACTGCCGTCCTCCCCATCGACGAGATGGTAATTGGATTGGTCCGCACCAAGGCCACCGACTCCTACGTTACCGACTCTGCTGCTTCTGCCACCGCCTACTCTTGCGGAATCAAGTCCTACAACGGAGCCATCGGAGTTGACGATGACTACGAGCCCTGTGGAACTGTCCTTGAGGCTGCTCACCTTGAGGGATTCAAGACTGGACTCGTTGTTACCTCCCGTATCACTCACGCCACCCCCGCCACCTTCGCATCTCACATCTACCACCGTGACCTCGAGTCCGAGATTGCCCTCCAGGAGATTGGATACGCCCACCCTCTCGGACGCACCGTCGATGTCATGCTCGGAGGAGGACGCTGCTTCTTCACCCCCAACACCACCGAGGGATCTTGCCGTGAGGACGGTATTGATGCTCTTGCCATCGCCCGTGACCTTGGATACACCACCTTCCAGGACCGTGCCACTTTCGACTCCGAGCTCAAGCTCCCCTACCTCGGACTCTTCACCAACGACCACATGTCTTACGAGGCTGACCGTGACCCCGCCGTCGAGCCCTCCTTGAAGGAGATGGCCATCAAGGGTCTTAACGACCTTTACCGTGCCACCAAGGATTCCGAGAAGGGATTCTTCATCATGGTCGAGGCTTCCCGTATTGACCACGCTGGACACGCTAACGACCCCGTTGGACACCTCCACGACATCCTTGCCTACAACGAGGCCATGCTCGCCATGCGTGAGTGGATCGATGAGCACTCTGACTCCCCCACCACCCTCATCTCTACCGCTGACCACGAGTGCGGTGGATTGACCGTTGGAAAGGAGATCTCTGGACCTCCCGGATACTGGTACGACCCCTCCTTCTTCGCTGGAGCCAAGGCCACTTCTGGACCTCTCTCCAAGCAGTGGGCCGCCTACACTGGATCCGACCAGAAGGGATACCTCAAGTCCGAGATTTTCGCCAAGTACGGAATTGCTCAGCCCACTGAGCAGGAGTTGTCTGAGGGAATCGCCCTCAAGTCTTCCGCCTCCAAGTTCGCCAAGTTCTTGACCAAGGCTCTCAGCAGCAGACTCGGAGTCAACTGGGCCACCGGTGGACACACTGCCTCTGATGTCACTCTTTTCGGATGGGGTGTCAACTCCAAGACCTTCGCTGGTTCCCGTGAGAACAACGAGGTCGGACACTTTATCGCCAACCAGCTCGGACTTGACCTTGAGTCTGTTACCAAGAAGTTGCAGAGCAACGAGACCTGGCAGGCTGAGTGGGTTAAGCCCAAGCCCGGACACCAGCGTTCCGCTCGTGACCTCCACTCTCACCACCACTAAATATTGACTCGCCAATAGAATGGTGGTTTAAAATAATTGATAATTGATATATGGAGTTTTGTATATAGTGTTTTTTTAGGGGGGCTGGATCTCTTGTTTTATGGGTTATACGACGATATGGGTGTTAGGAAAAATAGTTAATTGATTTCTGTGTGCCCGACATGGGCTGAAAATTATTGTGCACATATATCTGATTTGCATCGTGATAAGTCGTTTGTTGCCTGTATCAAAACATGAATAATTGCCTGAGAATTGAATAAACATCTCGGGTCCTCCGTTTCTAATGATCGGATAATAGGTAAGGTGGCGATAATACGAAGACGTAATAACGGAAACACTTCAATCCCATCACCATTTACCAGTCCATAAAAATATCGTCCCACGCGAATTGTCGTTTTGCATCTCTGAAATATTTACAGCGCCTTAATGGTTTCACGCAGGCCGATGAAAACTCATATCTACAGCAGTATACTCCCAATAACCCAAAGCAATAACTACCTATCTCCAATCATGCTATGTACATCTGCAATTCATAGTGGAATACCGTCATTTTCAAATTCTCAGCTGGAGGTCATAATATGTATTACATCCGTACGACACCAATAGCAAGGCAACTAACGGCAGAAATAACGGTTTCTGCATGGATCAAAGAGGCTGCTTTTTTTTGTCTTATGGTAGATTTTGGATACGGAAATGTTATATGGTTGTCGTACATCAGGTTTACTTTCGATGTTAGGTAGGGTTAGACCGCCACCGAGCGCTGAGAGTCATCACTGATCACCCGGGCCATGTCTTTGGTCATAAAAGGGCATTGCCTGGGGAAGGGTATACCGCTATGGCTTGGATATACATGGAAGCGAGGATTATTATCGGTAGAATCAGGAAAGGAATGGTCAAAAAGGGGGTGGATAAAGCGTAGTTATAATGGGGAATGAGGCCGGATGCAGGCTGGAAACGTGGGATAGGCGGGGGATTTGTCGTCTGGAACTTTTGCTTGCTTTCTGCTTGTTTTTTTCATGTATGATAAAACAGTTGAATAAAAGTCTGAATTTAGGAGTGGGATATAGTGCGTTGTATGATGTGATATGGGGACACTGATACGAAATACGTATGCATGCAGCAAAGCAGAACGGATCCATGGTGGATGAAGGTTGTGCCATGGTGGGTTATACGACAGTTTTGATTGTTATGATTCATTTTCTTTGGGAGGGCGCAAGGTATGTTCTCAGAGAAGTTATGACGGAAGTAAACATTTCCTTTACTATAAGTTCTCGCAATGTAGAGATATGAGGACATGGTCGAGCACTCGTTTTTCTGTAAAAGAAAAGCATCATAGGGTAGGCGACTGAATGTGAAACGAAGGCCGCTCTTGACTTGAGAACATAGAGGATGAATAATACCGTTTGAAAAATATAGGGAGGATCTTCTAAGCGTGGATGCTACAAGAGTATTCTTGAATGCCAACTTAGATTGGGCATCGATCGGGAAGAGGAAGAAGAAAAAAACATACAGCCATGTGAAAAACGGAACGCAAAAAAAAAAAAAACAGAAATGGAGAAAATGAAAGTAAAAGAAAATGTCAAAGAAACAAGGAACGGAAAACAGGTAGAAGATGAGTAAGTGGGGATTGAAATGGCAAACAGTTAAGGTATAATACCAAAGAAAAGAAACCCGACGATTCTCGAACAGATCATCAAAAAAGAAAACTGAACATAATGGAGGATTTTCCATCCCTCTATGCTGGGTGGGTAGAGCCATGCGAGAGCAATAGAAAATATGTTTCGTGGTGAAATGGGCTTTCCCGTCCGCTGCTATAGAGCGATGGGAAGCACTCAAATCGATAGGATACATTGAGCTTTGATAACAGGATTGAGGGTTTTCCCGGATTTGCAGTCGGGACAGAAACGTTGGAGGATGTAGTGAAATCGAAAACGAAGATACCCAGCAAAGAAGCAGAGGTGGTATCAAAATCAAAAAAAAGGAACGTAAGAAAGAATTTTGACTTTTCTGTGGCCGACTGCATGCGGATTTTGAATATATATCCTGGAAAAAAAGAGGAGCTGGTAAACGGATCGAGCAAGAAGAAAAATGGAAGGACATCTCTTTCATTTGCCTTTGAGTGGGTGTGATGAAACCCATTAAAATCCATATCAATGAAAGACAATCTTTTAATATTATAATTACAGATAATCACAGTACACTCGACTCCTCATTCATCACCTTCTGATTGGATGGTCTGCCGGCAATTCATTCTGACTCCTCACTCCCTCAAGCTCACTGAGCCTTACATCACCCGGATATAATTCCACCGGATGAGAAACCGGATAGTATTCCGTCTGATAAATCCCCTCATTAGGTGGAACGCTAGATTTGTTCGACGCTTCAGCGGGAGCTTCAACTGGTCCAGGTGAACGTTCTATCTGGGACTGCCCATTCTCCGCTAGAGCGGCATACCGTTGTTTTCGGAGAAAGTAAAAGACAGCTCCTCCAATTATTGCAAGTCCTGCAATTCCACCGACTACTCCGCCGACTATGGCTCCAGTATTAGATTTATTAGCGGCAGCGTGTTTACCGGAGGCATCAGATGTCTGCCCATTGCCGGAGCCGATATTAAATGTCATCAGTTTTTCCAGTTCTGTATCACGGAAGCCACCATCGGGCTTGAGTTTTTGTGCACCTCCCTTCCTTCTTGAACGACGTCAGCTGCTACACCAGCCAGAAAGCAGATGGAAAATCAACTTACGTTCCACCGATTACGTCAACCACCGACTGGGGTACTTCATAATCGTCATCAGGATTAAATTTATTGACCCATGAGCCCCTCGTCATGTCCAATAAGAACACATTATGCGCTTGATCATCACATCCTTGTCCGGGCGAACCTCCCCAGCTCATCATATATTTCTTTCCAACTCTTACACAAGTCGGCTCACGTCTTCCACGTGGTAACAGGACTGAGCTGTCGACAGCATTACCGAGAAGCTTCACCCAGTCGAATGAGGGTATTGATAATACCCATACTGTTTCTTCTGAAGCTGCATGGGATTCATTGGTGCCCCCACCGTAAATGAAGATTTGGTGCGAGGAATTATCGGGTGCACTGACTACCGTGGCGCAAAACCATGCGCGCGCCTCAGGGATGTTTTGACTCTGGGAAGAGCTGAAGCTGAACCATTTAGATTGCTTAGTGCTGTAGATAAGGAAATCGGTCATCGCCCTCTGCATTTAAGTCAGCAATACTGCCTAAAACGAAGGCGGCTTTGGAGCTTACCGGCCCAGGAGTTCTACCACCAAAGTTGATCAGAATTTCATCATCCTTTGTGCTAAGGTGAACCAGCTGTCCATACACGATCTCAAGCGGAATTGTGACGTTGGTTAAAGCGTCCGAGTCGGCATTGTAAATAAGCATACCATTATGGTACGAGACACTCCTATCAATGTTCCAGGTAAGGTTGGCTCCGGCCTTGTTGACGTATCCCCCAAAATAATATCCCCGTCGTAAACTCGGGACCCAAGCAGACATTGAAGTACCTATCTTTAGAAAAGCATCATTTTGATTGTTCGGGAGTTGAAAGTTCGTGGTAGACTTCACGTGTCCGGCAGTCCATGTGTTTGTGCTAGTGTCGTGAGTGAATTTGGAATTCAATGGGTAGGCTTTCGTTATTGCGGAAGCTTTATTATCCACTGCATACTGTGAGACCTCGTGCCAACCAAAGAAAGAAGCGAGAGTGTCTTTCGCGATTGGCCACAAGGCGCTGGTGGTATCTCTTGGAACTGTATTGGGAAGTGGTGTTTGCTTGACATAGGTGTAGACATCTAAGGCGATATCGAATGGTCTGGAAACATCAATCGTACGGAGATCGTCGTCTGATATTTCTGTCAGCGGACGACCAAGTCATGTAGTTCAAGTATGCACAGCGTACTTGGTCCAGTGTAATTATCAAAGCCTTGTGTCCACGACGCAAAACCTCCATAGATGTAAACCTTCTTATTGTAATTGTACACTATTGCAGTCAGTAAGATATTCTAGAACACGATTCAAGACCATATTCTGACTCACGGGATGATCCCCTAATGGAGCAAAAGTTGTTGATTTTGTCGGGGGGACCTTTATTTTGCGCGAGAGATACCACACACGCGCAAACAATCAGTAGAAATTTCCGACGGATATCTTGTGCTAGCATTGTAATTCCTTCTCCACACGCATCACCGTGGAATATTCAATGGTTGGAGACTTTTATATAATAAGCTGATGTGTCGAATTTAGATTGGCGATATATTGATCTCACTCCAGTATGCCTTCGCCCCACCAGCCCCCCAAAGCCAAACCAACCTAGTTGCCCCAATTTTCAATCACTCCTCTCTGTTACGTCAGCGTAATTCCGTAACAGGTTCCTCAATTGGTGTGGTTCTATCTGGGGCGAATTCATGACCTGCCAGATGAAGCAGGAGTCGCTGAATCAACCCCATCACCAGGCAGACGTGCTAGGTTCCATGAGTAGTATATATATACAGTCATCATATGCAGAGCATCTTCTAAGGCATTGGCCTCATTTTTGTCGTATCCACAGCGATGCGCAGCAGCTATTACCTCTCACGGATTGGTAAATATATCATGCGTGAAGATGTACATAGGGAGAGCGACGTTATCTTTCACTGGGCAGACATTAGGCTACCAAGACGTCGATCATTGATTCAGTTCAGGCGCTGCGCATGCTGAAGTCCTCGCCTGGAATTGGCAAATAAATGCAAAAAGGGCCCATCGGCAGTGCTACATATGTGCGCGTGTGACGGCTCACGCCGAGAAAGAAGTCATGTGACTATAACACATATGCCGTGACATCCGTACGATTGAGATGCAGCAAGTGAAACAATACTGATGCCTTGCGCTTCTAAAACAGGATAACCTGCATCTATTCATGTCATACAATCGGAACAACGGTTGTTTACCTAGAAGCACTAAGACACACCTAATTATGCGTAAGCGGCGCCTACGGTACATTTTTTTGCTGTGTGTAGTGTCTGTCCCGCGAGAACATAGTGCACATTGAAGGACAAAGTGACCTCCCCACCATAGCGTCGCACCATGGTTTGCTGGCCATGACGACGTAGGATTCAATCAATAGACCAGCGGTATCGTGGGAATCATGCATTTGAAAGGTGATACATATCTGTGGTCTCGCTAATATTCGGACACCTCAAACACATGGACTGATGGGCAAGCAATTCTCAACACGCCTCAACACCAGGAATTGCATATGTCATAATCATTGACATGAGCACAATGGTTACTGTGGGATTTCAATGGTATGAAAACACAATATAGCACAGCACAAATGGGCGGGTTTAGAAGTCATCTTAGGCTTAAGACAATAATCAATGTGCCTGCGGTATGATCATTGTGACCTAATTGCATGTATAAGTCGGCCATTATCATTATGAACTATTCAATACAGTTATACAGTTATAGGTTTCATACAAATTCAAGTTCTGAAGAACCACTGATCAAAATAAGGAAACAAACATGATTCCACCATAATTTTAACCCCAACAAAATCATTATCACCGTTCACGCAGAAGAATCCTGATCGACCTCCATACGATACTGATCATCCTTGACGTCGCTATGTGAATGGTCCATTTTTTTCCCATCACCATCTCCCGACAGATTAATAACCAAGACTGTGTCCAGCCTCTTATTATCCAACGTTGCAAGAAGCCTGTTGAAGTCAGGCAGACATCGAGAATCACCGTCTAGCATTGTCTCTAATGACCTCTGTGTCCCTTTTGCCCGGCGCAATACCGTCTCGCCCATTGATGTTTCTGGAAGCAATCGACCCTCCCCTGGAATACTACTGCGCCGGTTATCTTCATAACTGATTGCCCTATTCCGGATGAAACAACCACAGCAATGATCTCGTTTGTGGAGCAGTGCTGCTCACTGGATCATCAGCGATACGTTCAGTTTCAATCGTCCTTCGAATACCACTGTAAAAATCTGAACTGACTGCATCCACTGCAATGAGAACTGGCAGGACAATAGCTTGTTGGTTCATTGAGAGAACCCTAGGCCTTGCGCGCCCCAGAGCAGGGGAGTCATTGAGCTTCGGAGAAATGTGTCACGGAAAATGTCCCAGACCGTGCCACCATTGTTGGTTCGAATCCGGGAGGTGATTGAATTGTTTCTTGTGTCCTTGACCTCTCCTACCGGAATGTCACGTGTCTCATCAATAATGAAATTGGAATCACTTTCAGGGTCTGTCCAGGCAATGTGTGCTTCGGCCAAGGTTCTCAACCATTGGTACCAACTTGCAATATGTTGGCTCAACTATAATTCCTCCTTTTCTGAACCTGTTTTCCTCTTTGGGTACTGTTACCTCTCATAGAAAAACAGAAATATTGCCACCTCTGTAGTGTCTGCTGTTGCAAGTAAGAGAGCGGCGGTTTGGTTGGCAGATTTTGCCCGGGCTTGAAAAATAAAAACTTCATCCACATATGTGGGAACATGCATCGCTGCCTGGCGTCGTTGAACAAAGGACACCCCATTTCAGTTTGACAGGATTCAAAGGGTTAGGGTTAGGGTTAGGGTTAGGGTTAGGGTTAGGGTTAGGGTTAGGGTTAGGGTTAGGGTTAGGGTTAGGGTTAGGGTTAGGGTTAGGGTTAGGGTTAGGGTTAGGGTTAGGGTTAGGTTAGGGTTAGGTTAG